>JAOWBW010000035.1:600000-1174166 GCA_026119855.1 Campanula takesimana
GGTCGAGAAAAGACCTTAATTAGAAAGTATGGCTCATGAAAACGGCCAAGTGGAAATAGTTTTGGTCTAGTGGAATGACTGAAACCAAACTGTAAATGACTTCATAGTAGTAGTTAACTGTAGAAGTAATTGGCATGATTTGATGGCCAATTGTGTATGGTAATAGGTCTAGTGAATTGACCTCTAATGAATGAATGTAGCCTAGTAAATGGCTAGAACCTAGAATTAATGTGGAAACTTTATCTTTTGGGGACGGCCCTATGTATGATAGTATTTAGACATAGTAGCCTTGCATGTATAATGTAAGTAATGCATTCTCCCCTACGATATTAACTTAAGAATAACCTTATTCAGATGGCTGGAAGAGGATCCGGATGAAACGCTAATGCCGAGGGACGAGTTGACCCTGATATGGCAAATTTGTTTAGAACACTGAATCAAACCGTGGCCGGTATCGGGAAAGTTATGACGGCACTAACTCAACCACAGCAGAAACCACAAGTTCCTATGAGGGATCCGCTAGAACTCTTTCAGAAACGGAATCCGGAGTCATTTTCTGGCTCTAAGAATGAGAAACCAGAAGACTGGGTGAAAGACATGGAGAAAGTTTTCGAAACTCTGGATTGTACTCCAGAAAGGAAGGTGGTGTTCGCCACATTCATGCTTAAGGGACAAGCCCTGAAATGGTGGGAAGAAGAGAAGAGAGCTGCTACGGCTCGTGGTGATGCTGCGCTTACTTGGGATGGATTCAAGCGCATCTTCTATGCAAAGTATTATTCAATGAGCGTTCGAAACGTTAAGGTGGCAGAATTTATGACTCTAACCCAAGGAAGGATGACTGTGGACGAGTATTGCGAGAAGTTCACAGAGTTGCTAGAGTTTGCTCCGGCGTTCTTCGATAATGATGAGCAAAAGGCCCAGAAGTTCGAACTTGGTCTGAGTGACCGAATCCGCTACAGAATTACCCCACTGATGTTGCCAACGTACGATCAAGTGTTGGACCGAGCTAAGATCGTGGAAACTGAAGCGGACAATTATCGGAACAAGAAGGATGAAAGGAAGAAGACGACCGAAAAGGAACCTACCAAAGGGAGCTGGAATAAGAATGAGGATAACAAGCGCAAGACGAGTGATGATCGTGAGAAGGATGGTACGGCTAACAAGTACCCTAATAAAGGTCAAGGAAGCCGTAGAGATGGAAAAAGAGAAGATGCCAAAGGGCAAGGCTCAGATGTGAAATGCCAAGTATGTGACGGGAGGCATAAAACTGAAGGGTGCTGGTACAAAGAGAAGAAATGCTACAATTGTGACAAGATGGGACATCCCCATTGGAAGTGCCCGGAACCAAGGAGGGACAACAAGGCCAAAGGAGTAAAGGACGACAATGAGGGAAAAGGTGGAGGTAATGGACGTGTCTTCACTATGACATTTAAGGATGCACGCGCCACTAATGATCTCGTGGCAGGTACGGTACAACTTTACTCTCGTAATGTTTGTGCATTGATTGATTCTGGCGCTACTCATTCTGTGATAAGCACTCAACTAGCAAACAAAATGAAATTGGTCCCTGAAGTGCTAGAGCATTCGTTAGTAGTAGATACATTGACTAAAGACTCGATTTCAATTACATCTGTGTTTAAAAGATGCCCCTTAGAATTGAACGGTAGGAAATTCGAAGTCGACCTTATTAGTTTAAAGATGGATGAGTTTGATGTGATCTTAGGGATGGATTGGTTAGCAGCCTATCATGCTCATATAGATTGCTTTAGAAAGGAGGTTAAATTCAAGCTACCATCTGGAGAAGAGTGTTGCTTTAGAGGTACGAGACCTAAGGCTCCATCGAACATCATTTCAGTTATGAAGGCGCGTAGGATGCTAAGAAAGGGATGTGGAGGATTTCTGGCATACGTGAGTACCACTGATGTCAGGGAGGTAACTATAGAATCACTCTCAGTGATCAAAGACTTCAAGGACGTGTTTCCAAAAGATTTACATGGGGTACCACCTGAAAGAGAAGTTGAGTTTTCCATCGATTTGGTACCAGAAACTACACCAATATCGAGGGCACCGTATAGAATGGCTCCCCTAGAACTAAAGGAATTGAAGGAGCAACTACAAGAATTGCTGGACAAAGGATTGATTCGACCAAGTGTTTCGCCATGGGGCGCACCGGTCTTATTCGTAAAGAAGAAGGATGGGACGATGAGGTTGTGCATCGACTATAGGGAATTGAATCGTGTGACGGTAAGGAACCAGTATCCGTTGCCGAGGATTGATGACTTGTTCGATCAGCTTCGTGGAGCATGTTACTTCTCCAAGATAGATTTTAGATCTGGTTATCACCAGCTAAGAGTAAAGAAGATGTAGCAAAGACGGCTTTTAGAACTAGATATGGTCATTATGAATTTGTGGTGATGCCATTTGGATTGACTAACGCACCGGCAGCGTTTATGGAACTAATGAATAGGATATTTCAAAAGTTCTTAGATACGTGTGTGATTGTCTTCATCGATGATATTTTGGTGTACTCAAAGACTAAGGAGGAACATGAGGAACACTTGAGGTTAGTATTACAAATCCTACGGGAGCAAAAGTTGTATGCCAAATTTAAGAAGTGTGAATTTTGGTTAGAGAAAGTGGCATTCCTAGGGCATGTAGTGTCGAAAGATGGGATTGCTGTGGATCCAACAAAAATAGAAGCCATTGTAAATTGGGAGAGACCAACGTCACTAAGTGAGATAAGGAGTTTCTTGGGACTGGCAGGTTATTATAGGAGATTCGTGGAAGGGTTCTCTAAGTTGTCCTTACCACTAACCAAGTTGACGCAGAAAGGAGCCAAGTTCGTTTGGTCTGATGAATGTGAAACAAGTTTCGAGGAATTAAAACGACGTTTGGTATCTGCACCAGTTCTTGCACTACCATCAGGCACCGAAGGATTCGTGGTTTATAGTGATGCTTCACTTAAAGGAATAGGTTGCGTATTGATGCAAAATGATAAGGTGATAGCTTATGCATCCAGGCAGTTGAAAAACCATGAGAAGAATTACCCTACACATGACTTAGAATTAGCAGCTGTGGTATTTGCCCTGAAGATTTGGAGACATTACTTGTATGGGGTTACATGTCAGATTTTCACGGATCATAAGAGCCTTAAGTATATCTTTACACAGAAAGAGCTCAACATGAGGCAGAGGAGATGGTTAGAACTATTAAAGGATTATGATTGTACGATCTTATACCACCCCGGCAAGGCCAATAAGGTGGCAGATGCGTTGAGTAGGAAGAATCGTGGGACGCTAGCCACATTGATTCTAAGGAGAAGAATGTTTGGGATCGTTTGGAGATTACTAACCTAGAGGTTGAGGTTAAAGGGTATTTGGCACAAATGAGCGTCCAGCCAACGCTTATGGATAGGATTAAAGAAGCTCAAGGAGGAGACGAAGAATTAAGGAAGGTACTGGAGAGTATAGCTAATGGGAAGGCGAAGGAATTCCGTGTTGGAGAAGATGGAATCCTGAGATATCAGTCTAGAATATGTGTATCTGATGATGAGAATATCAAGAGGGAAATTTTGAAAGAAGCCCATTGTTCAAGATTCTCCGTGCACCCTGGAAGCACGAAGATGTATAGGAATCTAAGGGAATCATTCTGGTGGAGCAATATGAAGGGAGAAGTAGCTGATTTTGTTTCAAGATGTTTAGTATGGCAGCAAGTAAAGAGCGAACACCAGAGACCGGCAGGATTGCTTCAGCCACTGCCTATTCCCGAATGGAAGTGGGAGCATATCGCGATGGATTTAGTAGTGGGTTTGCCAAAGACGCTGAAAGGGTATAACGCAATATGGGTGATAGTTGGCCGACTCACCAAATCTGCTCATTTCCTGGCAATTAAGGTAAAGGATTCGCTGGAAAATTTGGCAAAGCTCTACATAGATGAGATTGTAAAATTGCATGGGATACCAGTCTCGATTGTTTCCGACAGAGACGCTAGGTTCACATAAAATTTTTGGAAGAGTCTGCAAAGAGCTTTGGGTACCGAGTTGTCAATGAGTACAGCCTTGCACCCGCAGATCGATGGACAATCAGAAAGAACTATTCAAACGCTGGAGGATATGTTGAGAGCGACGTCATTGGATTGGCAAGGGACTTGGGATGAACACTTGCCATTAGTAGAGTTCGCCTATAATAATAGCTTTCATGCTAGCATCGGTATGGCACCGTACGAAGCGCTGTACGGGAGGAAATGTAGATCACCGACGTGTTGGGACGAAGTTGGTGAGAGAAAGATAACCGGACTGGAACTTGTGCAAGTAACTGCCAACAAGGTTCAAAAAATTAGAAAATGGTTATTAACCGCGCAAAGCCGACAGAAATCGTATGCTGACCATCGTAGACGTGATTTAGAGTTCCAACTAGGCGACCATGTCTTTTTGAAGATTTCGCCAACCAAGGGAGTGATGAGATTCGGAATCCGTGGGAAGCTGAGTCCAAGATATGTGGGACCATTTGAAATCTTAGAACGAGTTGGGACCGTAGCATACAAGTTAGCTTTACCGCCTGTTTTAGCAGGAGTTCACGACGTGTTTCATGTATCTATGCTAAGGAAGTATATTCCTGACCCAAGTCATGCAATCGACTACAAGCAACTGAGGATGCGTGCCGACCTGAGCTATGATGAAGCACCGATAAAGATCGTGGATCGCAAGGATCAAACCCTGAGAAAAAGGGTGATTCCTTACGTAAAAGTTCAATGGAGCAATCACTCAGAAAGGGAAGCGACGTGGGAGCTCGAGAGTGAGATGCGAGAAGCATACCCTGAGTTATTCGCTGCTTAAGGTACGTTTAGTTTGGAGGACCAAACCCTTTTAAGGAGGGAAGAGTGTAATAACCGGCCTTTTTGGCCATTATTATTATTATTATTATTTCTTTCTTTTCTTTTATATTAAATGCTTTGTGATCGGGCTCATTAAATAATTAATGAATTGGGCTAGTAAAGAAGGGCCCAATCTAGTCAAACTTTGGAAAACCTTTTTGGAATAGGAAAAGGAGAACCCTAAGTATTTAAATCCTCTTTAACCCTCTCCCTACTATTTTTTGTCAACCACAAACCCTAAAGAAAGAGAGAGAGGAGGCGGGGAGAGAGAGAACCGAGAGAGGGAGAAGAAGGAGAAGGAAGGAGAAAGAGAGGAGGAAGAAGAAGATTCAACCCCCCCTTCGAAGGTAATTCCCTCATCTCTAAATATTAATTCTTGGGTTGGGTATCACCTAGGAATTTTGAAACGAAACTTAGAACCCTAACCCTAAAGTGATAAAACTAGGGTTATTATTAATCTTTGAAAACCTCTTTAATGGAGGAAGTTGGAATGGAATAGACATGCATGCATGAACCACCACCACCACCACCACCACGACGGCGGCGGCTGGCGGCAGTGGAGTGTGTGTGTTTGTGCGTGTGTGTGGAGTGTGTGTGTTTGAGCAGTGTGTGTGTTTGTGTGTGTGTGTGCAGTGCGTGTGTGCAGTGTGTGTATGCCGAGAGTGTGTGTGTGTGTGTGTAAAGTGTGTGTCACAAATTAGGGTTTGTAAATTAGGGTTTTGTGTGTGTGTGTTCATGGTGTTCCAAGTGTGTGAAAAGTCAACTAGAATATTGAAAGTCAACTGGGATAGGGAAAGTCAAACTGTGAATAGTGAAAGTCAAACTGTGAATAGTGAAAGTCAAACTGTGAATAGTAAAGTCAATACTGGAATAGTGAAAGTCAACGCTGTGAATAGTGTTTTCATGAAATTAAGTCAACTTAAGACATTTGGGTTGAAAGTGGACTTTTACGTAAAACCTAAGGGTATGTTGGGAAAGTTATGAAGGGTAATGTAAACCCTAAACTAAAGAAAGACCTTAAAAAGGGGTTTAGGAAATAAACTCATAAGGTTAAAGATAGAAAATGAAGTTGGGGGACGGGGTTAAATATTGCTCTTACCCTAAAAGTAGTATCTTTGCGTGATTGTAGATTGTACGCAAGAACCCGCTAGAAGTCAACGCTAGCAAGGTAAGGGATTACGTTCCTAAGTATCTTGAATTCTTTATTCATTGGAACTCTATAATTCTTTCATGAATGCTATATGGTCCATAGCGCTTGAACTCTACGTTGATGAACGTCTTTTGTATATCTTACCTATGACGTGTTTTGGTCGTAGGGAATCTTAGAACATTTGAATTTGCATGTGCTCTCGTTTAGGGAACACTATTTTGGAAAGTATGCTATATCTAATTGCAACATGTGTAGCTGTATAGTCCCTGAAAATGACTTACTAGTCCCTGAAAAGGACTAATGTGGAAACGGTCCTAGGAAACGGACTAATGGAAATAAGTCTAGTTAACTACGTGTAACTTAGACTTTGTGGAACTCTAGATTATCATGATAACTCTAAATAAGGGAGCACCCTGAAAAGGTGTAAGGTCTCTTATTCACTTAACACCCTGAAAAGGTGTGACACCCTGAAAAGGTGTTTGGAACTTGGAATTGACGGAATGGAATTAGGACCACAAATATTTGAATAGTTAACTGCATTCGTTACATGCAGTTAGTATTTTAAATAATGTCCGATCTTTGAAATTATCAATTGAGTCCGTTCTTTCGGTCACTTCTCCTTAGCTATCGGAGAAGTATGTATGAACTTACTGAGCATTGTTCGCTCACCCTTTCTCTAATAATCTTTTTCAGGTAACGACTTAAAGAGGTAGACGGATCGCTAGATGAAGCTGTCCGTGTCAGTTATATTAAGACTTTATGGTTTATTTTGTTTAGCTAGTGGTTGTACTGGCTTTGAAGACTTAGCATTTAATTCGCTTTCGCATTTATTGTTGAATTGATGGTTTGAGACTAGCCGTTGGGCTGTTTAAGTGGGATTTTGTAAGATAACTATTGGTATTTCCATGTTTTTATGGATTTGTCTACTTTATGAAAATCTGGGTCGTTACAATCCGTACCGTGCTTACTGTCGCTCACTCTCATTCATGGGATATTCAACAACCTGATGTCAGGAATGCTTCTCTTAATCGCATTATTCATGAAGAAGTCTATATGAAACAACCACCTGGCTTTATTGATTTCACTGCTCTATCTCATGTTTGTAGGTTACACAAAGCCTTGTACGGTCTCAAACAATCTCCTCGGGCGTGGTTTCTTTGGATTCATTCTTTTCTTCTTCATCACGGGTTTCTCAATAGTATGTCTGACTCCTCACTGTTTATTCGGCATCAGTATGGCTCCACTATTCTGGTCCTTGTTTATGTTGACGACATAATCATCACCGGTGGTACGTCAATCATCAGGATCACTGGCCCAATTAATCCGAGTCAGAATACGCACGAACAGAAAGATCAAGAAAGATCAGGAGTAGACAGTAAAGTTAACCCCATGTTGACCATGCCTTTGACGAAGCGAAGGATGCGCTTTACAACAATGAGATGAGAAGAGTATTGTGGTTGATGCATATACTGGCAGACTTGATTAACAGCAAATGGAATATCCGGACGCGTTAAGGTAAGATATTGTAGACCTCCCACAATGCTACAAAACTTAGTATTAGAGCTGGAGAGCCGATAGTGAGAGATGGTAGGAGTAGGCATAGGTTTGCAGTCAGACATGTGAAAACGATCAAGCAAGTTGAGAGCATACCGGGTCTGCCGAAGAGTTAGTGTGGAAGAAGAACGGGTATCTAATACCAAGAAAGAAGCTAAGAGTACCCAATCGGCGACTGTCAACTGGTGCGTGTATTTTTGTGAGTCCCAATCTTGTCTCTTGGACTGCTAAGAAACAAACGACAGTGTCTCGCTCCAGTAGTGAAGCTGAGTATTGTGCGTTAGCCACTACCACTACGGAACTCCGGTGGTTTTCCTTCTTATTTCGGGAGCTCAAGCTCCCCTTTCCTCCTACCCTATTATGTGATAATATCTCTGCGATTCACATGGCTCGCAACCCAATCTTTCATGCTCGCACTCGTCACATTGAGATAGATTATTACTTCATCCGATAGTTGGTTGCTCGTGGTTTTCTCAAGCTTAAATTCGTTTCCTCCGAGGAACAACTTGCGGACCTTTTTACGTGTATGTGCCAAAGATATACCATATCTTTAGGCTTTAAAATTATCTTGTATATATGGTTAATTAGTATTATATTAGGGATAATATTGTATACTCCTTCCGTCCCTTAACTATGTGGACAAATTACTATCTTGGGTGTCCCATTGATAAGTTACACTTTCCTAAAATGACAAAGAATCTTTACTATTCATCCCGCTAATTCTCTCTCCTACTTTACTTTTACACTCACAACACCAATCAACCTACTATTCCCTACCACACTTTCTCTCTCCTATTTCACTTTTCACACTCACAACAACTACCCATTACTATGCATCCCTTAATTCACATGCAAAACACATGTTGTTCACATTGTTATGGGACAGAGGGAGTATATAGTTAGAATATATCTTAGCATAAGAAAGAGTCCTATACTTTTCTGTCTAGGTTACACACGGCTTGTATATATGTACCTCTAGGTTATTGTGAATAATATCAAGGAAATTTTCCCCACCGTTTTCTTCTTGCTTTTCTGTTATGCCGTGTGCTACCTAGTCATGCCGTGTGCTACCTAGTCTTACAGACTAGACGTAGTCAATCATATAAGACTAGGCGTAGTCAATTATATGAGTGAGTCTTACGAAAAACACGTTTTTCCTTAAGCTAAGGAAAAACGTGTTTTTCCGAAGCGCCAGTGTTAGTATCGCAAAGTGCCAGTCACTTGACTGGCATTTTATATACACTGCACTGGCACTTTATAAGTGCCAGTGTTAGTACTAATAATTGCCAGCCATGTATTGTATACTGACATTTATAAAAATTGCCACTGGCAGTTATAAAAAGTGTCAGTGGTAATGTTAATAAGTGCCAGTGTAACATGTCTGGCACTTCCTAACACTAACACTGGCACTTACGATACTTCCCAATATTTAAAAAAATGCCACCGCCTATATACACTGCACTGACACTTTACAAGTGCCAGTGTTATTACTAATAATTGCCAGCCATGTATAATGGCACTTATAAAAATTGCCACTGGCAGTTATAAAAAGTGTCAGTGGTAGTGTTAATAAGTGCCAGTATCACATGTCTGGCACTTCCTAACACTGGCACTTACGATACTTCCCAGTATTTACAAAAATGTCACCGTCTGTTTTAAAGGCAACTTCCCAGTATTTACAAAAATGTCACCGCCTCATTTAAAAAACATGTTTTACCCTAAGATTAAGGTAAAACGCGTTTTTACTAGTTTTTCACCAATTATAATATGAATTAAATTTAAAAAAAAAAAAAATTTAAAAAAAGATTGTTGCAATATTAGTTGTCAGTACATGAACACTTGATCTACAAATCCAGTTTTTCGTACCATGAGATAGTAGATCATCATTTAAATCATGATGATTTTATTTTGTTTTCTTTTTCCTTTACCTCTATCATTAATGATTTATACGACGATTCATGTAAGCGGACCAAAAATCCTTTTTGGACTAAGGCCATGTACAATAAGGTGATTGAGAGGGGGTTGAAAGTGGGTTCAACTAGTTGAGGGGCTCCAATAAGGTAGTTGAGAGGTAGGGGGTTGAATTGGGAGGTTGAATAAATTCAACCGGGTTGAATGAAAATTGAGGGGCCCCGCCATGGACACGCGTCGCCGCCTGGTTGGTGCGGACATGGCGCGTGCGCCTCACCGCCGACAGAGGCGCGTGAGGCGCAGCGTCTGCCAGTTTTTTTTTTGTTTTTTCTCCTTTTGCCAAGTGTCAGCCTAGGATTGGTCCGTCCAGATTTTTATATATGATTTTCAACCCAAATTTTCGAGCTCAATTATTTTACAGCAAAAAAATTTTTTTTTTTTTTTTTTTTCGCGAAAATTCTGGATTTTTTTTTCTCTATAAATTGATATAACTTTCATTTTATTTGTACACCAAAAAAAAAACCTCTCTTTTCTCTCAAAAAAATCATTATCCTTCTTTAACCCCTTAGTTTTTAAAATATTCATCATCTTTTTAGTGAAATGGATCCCAATAATCCGAATAATCCTTATTTCAACACTCAGAATTCAAGTAATTTTCCACCAAATTACTACAATCCTATGTTTTTTTTGGTTTTTCATCATTTGTGGAACGAGCTAAGTTTATTGTAATTTTTCTTATTTTTATTAAAATTAAAATATTCTCATATTTATTTAATTGCTTCGAAAAAAATTAATTAAGTTTGAATTAAAAAAAATAAAAATAAATCTCGAATTTATAATTAAAAACGTTAATAATTTATTTTTTAATAATAAATTATTAATATCAATATTTATTTTTAATTATAAAAATAAATATTGTAAATAAAATAAAAAGTGGTGGGGTATAGAATGATGAGTTGGGAGGAGTTGAATTTTAAACTAAACTAGCTTATTGTGGGAGGGGTAGTTGAGAGTGTAGTTGAATGATTAAGTGGATGGAGAGAGAAGATGAGGTGTCGTAATATTAAGGTAGTTGAATGTTTTTGGTAGTTGAAACTATTGGACATGGTCTAAGGCTTTGTTATTGCTATGGTTGTATTATGATAAAGCTCAAATCAATCCTTCAATTCTTTTCAGCCGGAATCGCACCTTTGCTTCTTCATATATTCATATATTTCAATGGAAAATGCAGCATAACTAGGGAGCGGAAAGTATTACTCCCTCCGTCCCAAAACAACTTACACTTATTTTCTTTTTGGGTGTCCCATCGGTAAGTCCCATTACCCAAAATAGCCTATTTTTATTTTTATTATATTTGATAAACCTTCCAAGTTAACATTAATTACCACCTTAACTAACCTAACCTGACTCATAATAACAGTTAAAATCATTTAAAGTTAATACCAAATTTCAATTCAAACCCATTTCATATCTCTCTCCTCAACTACAACATCAGTCCCACTCCCACCCCACCCTCATTTTTCAGAAAACCCAGTTTTTTTCTCTCTTTTCTCACTTCCAATACTCCCCCACCCCCACCCCCACCCCCACACCCACACCCACACCCACACCTACAAACAACCACCACCACCACAAATCATCAATCCCTCCACCACCACCACCATCCTAGGCGGGTTCTCTCTCTCTCTCTCTCTCCCCTTCATCTTGCCGCTAACATTACCGCCATCGTCATTGTACCTTATGCATCCCTCTCCCCGTCCCTTTTCTCTCTCACTCTTTCTATCTCTCTCTCTCTCTCCATTACTTCTTTCTCTTTCTCTCACTCTCTAAACTGAAATGTGCTTGTGTGTGTCCATGTTTTGGGGTTTGGATCTAGAAGTTAGGGTTTCAGATCTGTATTCCCGTCCCCTCTCTTTCCCCTCTCTTTAGTGTTTGTACATGTGTGTGCTTGAGTTTATTCAGATCCAGATATGTGTTGCGTGTATAGATCTTTCAGATTTGCAAGATTTTGTTTGTGTTTGGGTGTGAAGATCTACAAATTTGTCTGTGAAATTTGATTTCTTTGTAATAAATTTGTTTTTTCTTCATTCTCTGTAACAGTCCGTACATGGCTATCTACTTCGGATTTCACATCAAGGATCTACGATTCACAGTTCATGATGTTGTGTTTGGGTTTTAGAAATTGATTTAAAGGTTGCAGTTTTGTTAATTTGTGGAGGTTTGCATTTTTCAAAATTTGTTGTTGTTTAAGTGACGGTGGCTAGCATTTTGTTTGGGTTTCTTGTGGTTGTGGATGGATTGTGATGGTGGTGGCACCGGTGATGATGGTGGGTGGTGGCGTCAGCGGCGGCGGTGGTAATGTTGGGCGTTGTTGACGGCAGCGATGGCGGTGGTGGTGGTGATGGTGAGGACGGTGGTGGTGTAATGTTAGTAGTCAGTTTGTTCATGTTGTTTGAATTAATAATTAGGAGTTAATGAAGAAAAATGTATTTTAAATCATCTTCTAATACACTCAAATTAGTAATATATCTGAATATATATACTCCCTCCTTAATTTCCGTGCATTTACAAAATGGTGCAAGCTGTTTTGGGACGGAGGGAGTATAATGTTATTTCCAAACTAAAATTACATCAAAGAAGAAATATTAAAAGAACAGGAGCTGGCGAATACCTTTGATTTATAAAAACAACTATCATGCATATAAAGGTCACAAAAATTCCAGCTATGAAAGAAAACTATATATATGAGGCTGAATGGACCATAAATCACTGAAAAACTAGGGTTTGGTTCCATCCACAAATCAGCTTACACTATTTACATAAAATCATCAAACTCCAAACTCTCTGGAATTTCAAACTTGAACATATTGCTGCAATCACTTTCTCTCTCATCTTCATTGCTACCATTGATATACGTTGTAGACGATGAATTCATTGGCGTCGAGCTTGATATAGGTGTGGATATTGCTGAATCAAAGCTGAAATTTGGGTTAGTGTTTTTGTTTTTTCCCATGTTCAATGACTGATCAAAACATGAGCTTTCTGATCCATACTGTTGGGACTCACCAGTGCCACAATCAAAATTTTGGCTTGACCGTGTCGACGGTACTAGATTTTCTTGAATGTTTTGGCTATTCATGTTTATTAGGTTTTGTAAAAATTCATCGTTGTTAAAATTTTCCATTTGTTCTTGATTTGGAAGTTGGGCGGTAGGAAAACTTGGAGTGGAGGAAGTTGGAACTCCTTGAACAGGATTATTTTGGTTTATGAGGGTTGCTTGTTGGGCAAGTAACGACTCTGGGTTTTCATTAGTTGATGCTAAGAGACTGACAAGTCTGAGAAGGTCTGGATTTACGAGTGTTTGGAGACCGAGAAGGTTTGAAAGGTTAAGTTGAGCTGAGCTGAGAATGGATGATAGGTCTAGGAAATCGAGGCGAGGACTGTGAGTCACGGGGTCTATTCCCATGCGAAGTAGCCTTTTCCTGATATGGGTATTCCAGTAATTTTTGATTTCATTATCTGTTCTTCCGGGCAAACGTGCGGCTATTGCAGACCACCTAAGATCATATAAAAAGATGAACAATAGGGTTAGATAATACGAAATAGTGAAAGGGTTGATGCAACATGAAATAATACCACTATTTATGAGTGATCCCATGATTATCATATATACATGCTTTGAGCTATGATCATATTTAGATGTAAAGAATCATTTTTTGCTTTCTTGATTACATAGGATATTATATAGGCTATGTGTTTTCCGTAAACTTGTACCGACGATAAAGAAAAAAGAATGGTCATCTTACTTGTTCCCAAGAATACTATGAAGTTGGATGATGGTCTCTTCTTCTTCAAAAGAAAATCTCCCCCTCTTGATATCAGGCCTCAAGTAGTTCGTCCAACGTAAACGACAACTTTTCCCACATCTCTGAAGGCCTATACAGTTTTTGTTTTCCAAATTAGCAACCTTAAACATATATATTCACCATAACAAAAATATCCTTAAGCAAATAGAGTATATAGTTATAAAAACACAAAAGTTTTAGAGAGAGCGGAAATGATACCGGCGTTCTTGGGGAGGGTTCGCCAGTTTCCGGGACCATGAATCTGAATGAACTGCATGAGCTTTTGGTCTTCTTCTTGTGTCCATGGACCTTTTTTAAGTCCATTTTTGTCACAACAAGGTGTTCTACCCATGATGTTAGTCTCTTTGTTCTCTTTTGATATCTAGAAGGTATAGAAATTAATGATGTTTTTTGAGTGTACTAAAAGGACAAGAAAAAAAAGAACTTTTTTTGAGAGGAAAAGTGAAGTTGTAGGTCCCTAATGAAAAAGAGAGTCTATATTTATAGATGAGCAAAGAAGGTGTTAAGTCAATAGTATTTGGCGCCGGCCTTTTCCTTACGTCAACGCTTCAGATTTTCTTCATATTTTATGTATTTCGTGTTTGCAATTTTCTACTTGGTGACTATAACATTTTTTACTAAATGGAAACTTCTATATATTTTTAATTAATCTTAACTGTTATTAAGGTGGTAAATGGTAATAGAAAAGATTAGATCAATGTTTGGAGATTTCCATACAAAAAAACACGTAATCAAGAAGCTTATAATTACTCTCTCCATTATAAATAAACTAAACTGTAAATTTGACAAATCAATTTTCTAAGTCTCTAATTTTTTAATTTTTTTTTTGTCTGATCACGACCAGTATCCGAACATATATTACATTGGATGCCGACTAATCTGGTTCGAGCCGGGTACAACAACAAGGGCTTCGTCTCTAATGTTCAGACTTTATTTGCAAGAAAGTTCACTAAAACGTTATTCCGTCCTCCTTCCATCTCAAAAAAAAAAAAAAAAAAATCTCGGTTAACTTGTTCGGTTTTGTAAGATCGGTATAACCTGGTTGCACGGTAATTAAATTAGTCTAACAATTTCTACTTTAATATTTCATGTGAGAAAACATAGGTCAAATTAAAACCCTTCTAGAAATAAATTTTATCTACATTAATAAAAATATGAAGGCTTAATGACGAAATTTACAAGCTCTATAGATAATGTCGTACAATAGATATATAATTGATTAATTTGTTTAAACTTATAGTAATAACATCGCTTTCTAGATGTCAAACATGTTTAAGGCTGCGTCTGTATGCTATCAAGAAGAGGTATTAGGGGATGTATTCAATATTTGAATCCCTTCAGTGAAAAGGTTGAAATTAAACAAGCTAAGAAGTAATGATCGTGTCACATGAAGGGGAGGTAAACTAGGTCACAGTAATATCTGAATGAATAATGGAGGATTTGGAATTGGTCAACTTGAATTCCGTCCCAGTACAAATAGAATTAGAGATGTATGCATAAAAATTCAAGAAATGCTATTATTATATACAAAAAGTTGAAGTAGTGGAGGAGCAGTTTTGAGTATGAAAAGTAAAGTACGAGAGAATGAGTGGTAGTAATAGTAAGTTGATTGTTGTTGTAAGTATAATAATTGAGTATCATTAAATAAAAGATTATAAAATACCATTTTAGCAGTCTCAGTTGTGGTGGTACAGATCGAAAAAGAAAAAGAAAGATGTCTCACTTATGGTGATACGGCGGGAGTAAGTTGCTGTAGCAATCTTTCCGGATAATAATTTTTTTTTTTTTTGTAATGAATAGGTGCTAGTTATTGGACAATGCGTGAAATTCAGTGAATAGTTTGTAAAGCCGAATAAATCACAATCGTTCAACATTCAACCGAAGAAAAAAGATGCGACTATATCTTAACCAACCAGTGCAGCATCGCATCGGACCGATACAATGGTTCCAAATTCCAAATAGTGGTTAACAAATTTCAAGTGATTAATGGGGTTGACTTTTGGTAATTATAAATCTTGAAATTGAGACTTTATTGGTGGGTAAGGTTGTTACCTCCTCTACCAATGATGAGGAAATGTGTTCTCTTTTGCTTGTCTTGTTTGTGTTGTTCTCAAACTCTTCGAAATTCAATTTGCCTTATCAAATTTAAATCCATAAGGTTGTTTGATGTTTCATAAGCTTGTCTCAAAAGGGTCCCTACAATGAGACAACATTTTTGGGAAAAAGTGCAACAAATTTTTACCTTCTCTTTTGACATTTGAAGGCATTTAATGTTTAAGTTAAGTTTGCTTGACTTTGCATTTTTAATATTGCATTTCATGACACTTCAAAGAAAGTTGGAATTGTAATGTGTTTCCTTTTCTGCAAGAGTTTATTTTTCTTAGAATTAGCGATGGGGTAAGAAGAAGCGAGAGGCCCGAGTGTTAGCATGGGCTGGACTGGGCCGGCAATGGACTATATTGGAGGTTCCACCTTAAAACCAATTGGTGATAAGGGGAGTAACTCCTCAAGTCTATATACCGGTCTATGTTTCTCTCATTAGTAGATGTGGGATAAATGTCTCTTACAATTTTTTTAAGAAGATAAGATTAAATAGTTAAGAGATTTATGTAGGGGTACAGACTACATCCGAGCTGCTTGTGCTTCTACTAATATTTTGCAATTTATCATAATTTACAAAGAAAATAAGAACTTGATTTTAAATATTCCACAAATGTGCCTACTTTAGGATGTAATGGATGTACAAAAATAATGCAAAGAAACCATACATGGTGGCGGCTCTCTCCCTGTCAAAATATTATTTTAAATGAAAAAACAACACGTGGTTGTGCATGGCGGAACCGAGTTTTCGTCTGTGTGAGGTCAGCCCCCATCAAGATGGAGACACGTACAAAAGTTGACAAGTGGCCTTCCCGTATCTTCCAAGTCAACGAGACGTTTTTGTAAATGTCTGAAATTATTTTCCATCGACGTCATAAAATAAGGAGAGTGGTCTGAATACAGCTGGCTCAACATTGTCCATTTATAGTTATCTCCCATATCCTTCCCTTACCACATTTGAACATCTCAATGCAACTTGCCAATTTAAAATTGGAGTTAACTACACTACTTTAAATCTTCAATAGCATGAGACAATAGCATGAGACACTGTTTTTCTAACTCAACTATCTTCCTTGTTAATAAAAGCATCGAAAAGTAAAGCCAATAGAGTCAGTCTCCTGTAAAAACGCGTTTTTCCTAATAAGTAGGAAAACATGTTTTTTCTAATCATCTGACGCTTCACAACAAATTCGCTGGACTTTCGTAACACAGCAACTGGTCATCCTAAACATTGTTTCTAGATATCTATTTACACATCAATTTCTCTTCAAATTTCGTTTTAAAAAATAAAAACTTATGTCCATCACTTTCAAAGGTTCTGGCTATAAATCTCAAAGGTTTTGGCTATCAGTCTCAAAAGTTCTTTTTCAGAATTAGAAAAGTTTTTTTTTCCTCACAGGCGATGCTTGTTAAATTATATCCAGAAGACCTTGTTATTTATATCCAGAACATCTTGACTTGATATCCAGAAGGTTTGCTTGAAAATCATATCCAGAAGACTTTATATTGATATCCAGAACCGTTTGAGAAGTTCCGATTATTTACAAAAATACAACCGCGCTTTTTTTTTTAAAAGAAGTTCCACATATTTTCAAAAATGCCACCGAAACACGTTTTTCCTGTGACTTGCGTAAAACGCGTTTTACGCAAGATTTTGGCAAACTGATATTCCCATTTTTAATATGTTAATTTAAGTCGAAAAACTTTATCTAAACACTCTATCTAAAGAAGGATAGAGCAACAATTATACAAAAATGTTGGGGAGTTAGAGTAAATAGCATTGACGTTCACAAATTAACTAGCATTTAGGCCGTTTGGGTATAGGATAAACATTAATGGGAAAACTCCTTTTTTGTCCATCGTACTTTGGGGCGTGTTTCAATTTTACCATCGTACTTTATTTGTTTCATTTTTACCATTGTACTACAAACAATGGTGTCATTTTATACCAAATTTGTTAGTTTATGCTCAAATTTGTTTCATTTTTACTATCATACTATAAACAATGGTGTCATTCTATACCCAAATTTGTTACAAAATGACACTATTGTTTGTAGTACGATGGTAAAATTGAAAAAAAATAAAGTACGATGGTAAAAGTGAAACACGACCCAAAGTACGATGGACAAAAACGAAGTTTTCCCAACATTAATTATGGCAATGAATAGATGTAATTATATCAATTTTACTTAGAAAATTTAAATATATCACAAAAATGTTATAATTATATATATTCACTGCCATATTTAAATCGTATCCTATGATGTAATGACATATTTTAGAAATATCCTTGTAACATAGTTACGTTTTCCATTGTTGTAATGAAAGCGTTCAATACCAGTTTGATTAACGTAGCAAAAAAACAAACATTTATACGACATAAATAAAATCAGATCATACAGATTTACGTAGTTCACTAACATTGTTAGCTACATCCACAGATTAGCCGGACAATACACGCGCGTCAGCCTAACCCAAAACGAAAACCAAAGTCATGACCTCACATGGAGTATGCACGTATCCTATACGTGTTGCATACAAACGTTGTTGCAAATTCAACTTTCTAGTAAGATAATTGGTCTGATACAACGTCTCTAACTTAGCCCACATTGACTGCTGTCATTTTAGTAGATACCTCGGCGAGGATATTATCACCAAGACACTTGGTGATTGGTGAATGCGCCTTCTCTTCCAAAAGAACCAACTCATCCTCGCTCAACTTGCCATTCCAGTCCTTGTCCAAGGGAGCCCAGATGCCCTGTCTCTTCAACACGACTTCCATCTTGGTTTGCCATAGAGTAAAACTGTTATGCCCGATGAACTTCTCGATCTTTACTTCTTTGTACGACATTTTTTCTCGCACTTATCAACCCTGAATATCAACCTCAGATTTAGTGGAAATACCCAGAACTCCTAACCGCAACTCTAATACCAGTTTGTTGTAGCATAAGTGAAAGGCACTGTTTAACTAAATGAACATATGAATTAAAACTTGGACAGCTAACTGTTTGAGGTTAGCTGTTGAGAAATAATAAATAAAGAAATGTGCAGCGAAATATAAATAAATAAAGAAATGAAAGGATAAAGTGTAGTGTGTGTATGTAAGTGTATGGACAAGAGTGTACACATTATTTTAAAGTGGTTCAGAGGCAAAACCCTTCTCTTACATCCACCCCCACTGTTGGAACAGTGAGATCAATTCACTATAATATTCTCTACTCTTAGAGTTACAAGAATTGATAAGGCAAGTTCCTTTGAACCCCCCTCTATTTAATTGACACTTCAATTAAGGTTGCTTCTTTCAAAGCGAAAAAGAAAAGAAAAATAAATCACAAGTGTGTTTACAGAGAGAAATAGCTTGGCTGTTAGCTGGTTGGATTGGGTTGTAACTGGGTGCAAGATGACATAATATTTGCAGGGGATTTATGCAAATATTCAAGATTGCAGAAGGGTTGCAAAATAGTGTGAAGGTTGTAAAGGTTGTGTGAAAGGGTTAACTTGACAACATGCCAATATGCTCCTTTATATATGGGTTGGCATATAGCCGTTGGGGGACAAGGGTACAAGAGTAGCCGTTTGGGGAACAAAGGTACAGAGGAGTTAATGGTTTGTCTTTAACTTTGGTGAAGACAAGTTTGTTACTCCTTCCTTATGAAAGTTGTCAAGAGAGGACTGTGCAGTCTTGGTCAAGCTTCAATATGGATTATTCCAATGATTGGAATTATTGGATAAACATTCTTCAAAGATCTGGCAAGGTGGGGTCAGCTGTTCATCAAGAGCAGTCTTAGCGGTTGAAGCAGGGGTCTTAGCTGTTGGGCCTTTAAGGCTTTGGCTGTTGAAGCTTGTTTGTATTTAGTATCTTGATAATTCATTTGTAGAAAAGGGAGTCTGTAATAGGTGGTTCTTCAGTTTTTTTGATGTATGGATGATAGGTATATCATGTAGTGACTTGACTGTTGGTTGTGTAGATGCAGGACAGTCATAGCTGTTGAACTTTGTCTTGGGTTGCCTGTGGTCAGGTCTTTGTATACATCATATAATCAACTGGTCTTGATTATTTATTTATCAAAACATATTCCTAAAATTAATTTGTGATTAAACATATTGAGGTACTAACAATTTCCTCCTTTTTGGTAAATAAATAATGGTTTTGATTATGTACCTGTAAACATATATGGTAAGGAAATAGAAATACCAATGAAGAGAAATTCTTCTTGATGAGATTTCTTGGCAAACAAACCATGTTAATACAAACTGAAATGTACTAAGGAAATAACTAAAAAAAAAAGAGTTGTTCTGAACAGCTATTCAAAACAAAGAAAACAAACCAAATTATTTAATCCTAGCTTAGGCATTCTGGCTTCTTTTCACTGCTTCAAGTTGTTGACGTAGAGAATCTTTCCTCACTGGTTCGTTTTGTCTGTAGAACCATTCATTGTTCCAGTCAAGACCCATCATGTAGTTGTATTGGAAATGCTGGTCTTGTCTGGCTATCAACTGATTCTTGGTAAGAACTGGTTGGTGATGCAGAAGTCTTTGGCCAATCCAATCTTGCAGTTGTTGAGGGGTCATGGTCTCTTCAGAAAGTGTAACCCCATGGGATAATCCTTGTAAAGAGATGCAGGCCTATTCTTGGTGAATTTGGGAGGGTGGCTAGGTTGAGGATCTTGGAAGAAAGAGTGTAGGGATGTTTGGGATGGTCTTGGAGGAATGGGTTGACTGCTGGGAGGAAGAGGGAAAGCTGTTTGGGTTGGCTGTTCAGGAGATGGAGGGATTAGATTGTCACCTCTTTGAATAATGAATTCAGAGATGTCATCAGGCTTTCTTAGGAGAGAGGATTTGAGTTGTTTGATGAGGGAGGCTGAGAATTGGTTAAAGTCAGTGTAGGTGACGTAATATGGTGGGGTGTATTTGAATGGGTCAAAGTTTGATGGAAGGTTAGCAAGCTTTGATCTGGATTTCTTGTGAAATGCAGAAGGAGGGGGAGGTAAGTGTTGAGGGTAAACAGCAGAGACGGGGAAAATATTTTTGACTATAACCCCAAGTATGCAGCTCTTTTTAGATAGTAGTGACCAGAAGACAGACTGAGCATATTGAATGCACAGAGCATATACAAGGGAGAAAGGGGTGTATAGGCTTTCCAAAAGATTCTTAGAAATGAGATGGGAGAAGACAAATTTCCACTCAGGAAGATTTGAAAGTGAAAGGGGATTAGGAAGCTTTGGAGCAGAGAAGAGGAAGCAATATTGGGTAGTGATTCTAAACTTCTTCCACTCTTCATAAGCATAGAAAAGTTGACCCCAATATTTCTAGCATGAATGTTCATGCGGGTCTTTGTCATTTCCCAGGAATTGGAAAGATTGTGAGGGTTAAGAAGTGGTGGGAGGATAAAGAATGAACCGAACTTCTTGTGGGCTTCTTGGACAGCTGTGATTGAAAAATCAATGTCACAGTCAAGGGCCCAAAAACTAAGGGCAGGCATTGAGGTGTCTAGATCAATTTGAGATTGAGGAATTGATTTAGAGGGAGGGATAGCTGTTGAGACAGACTGTGGAATAGAATATCCACCCTGACCTTGTGACAGCCTAGATTCTCTTAGTCTCATGAACTCAAAGGCTTTGATGGCTTCATTAAGTGAGAACTTAGAGGATAGTTGTTTAAAAACGGTTGTGCTATTTTCTTCAGACAAATTAGAGACTGTCTTGTCCTTAATGAACTCTATGAGTTTAGGATTGAGAATGGGAAGGACAGTAGACTGAACAGGAGATTTAGGAGGTAGAGAAGCATTAGAATGAGATGAAAGAGGAGGCACAGATGGAGGTTGAGTCTCAGCTGTTGGGATGGACTTATGAACTGGAGAGTTCCCCCTTGACTTAGTAGGGCTATCTGACCTAGGAGAGTTCCCCCTATGAATTTCAACAGGTGAATGGGTTGGAGAAGTTTGAGAGTGTAGGTGAAGAATGCCTTCAATGGCAGAGACATGGTCTGAACTGGAAGTAAAATTGGGAGAGGGAGGAGATACATGTCTTTGCCTTTTAGGAGAAGGGGAGGGTGATCTCACAAGTATTCTCTTCACTATAAAGTGACCAGCAGAGGAGGATGAAGAGGTTACCTTGTCAGTGGCATGGATTTGAGGCTCAGTTGTTGGCTCAATTTGCTTAGCTGTTGAGACTGCTTCCTCAGCTGTTGGGTCTGCTTCAATAGGTGCTTTAGGAGTTTTCTTGGCTGATCTTAGATGCTTGAAGTGATCAGCAATAGTTAGTTGAACATCCATATCTTCATCATCTAGAATTTGCACATCACTTGAGTCACTTGGCTCCTGTACTTCAGTTTCTCCTTCACTAGTGTGGGCTTCATCATCCACAAAGACCTTGCTGTGATCTTTGTCAGTAGGTTTAACCACTTCAAATTCTGCAGTGGTGTTTTCATATCTAGTGGGAGGAAGACTGGAGTCCTTTCATGTTGATTGAGGAGAGGAACTGGAGGTTGAAGAAGAGGATGAGGGTGTTCATCAATCTTTCTTTTTCCTCTTCCTTTAACTGCAATGAGCTTTCTTCTTGGTTCCTTAGCTGTTGATATTTTGGGCATTCTCCTTGTAGGTTCTTTCTCAGCTGTTGACCTGGTCTTGACTGTCTTGGATGTTGGAGATTTGGATTGCTCTACTTTTGAGGGTCTATTGGCTGCCACATCCTTAGTACCTTTGAGAGACACAGTCTTTTTATCAAATTTCTTTGATGTGCTAAGGGGAACATGTTCAAGCCAGTTGGTGTTGATGGCAATGGGTAGAGAAGCAAACTTTTTGTACAGGATGCCACTCATTAACCTAAAGAGATTGGGTTTGGTAGATCTGACATAGGGTTTATCCATAGATTGAGAGTGAGCCAAATTGAAATTCTCAAGCATGACAGCACACCAGTTCACTTTTCTTCTAATAAGTCCAAGTGCTACCTTCCATTCTGCAGCACTTAACTGATCTAGAGAAGATTGCTTCCCACACATTCCTTTGATCACAACATCACTAAGAGTAGAGTTGTTGATTGACATGTTTTTCTTCCACATTGGTTTCAGTTTGACTGAGGCATAGTCAATGTCAAGTTGGTTGGTGAACTCTTGGTAGAGAACGGAGAAGGTTGGATCCAAAATGTCACTCTAAATATTTGTTGTGAGATTAGGATCATTGGAGATACCATAGGTGGTATGAACGTCTTCAGGGGTGATGGTCAACTGGATAGTATTGAAATAACACTGGATTGAGTTGTTGGTGAATCTAATTCCATTTCTGTAGACTTCCAAGCATGCATTTTCAAGAATGGGGTGCTTGACTCTTAACATAGGGATGGGGGTGTTTGCTTCAAGGATATTTCTAACATACGTCCCAGCTTCTCTTATAAATAAATCTTGCTCAATATAATATCCATGAGCATCTTCAGTGATCTCCATTTGATTTTCAAAGAAAGGATGAAAGCAGAGAGTTAGGGTTTGAAACAGGGGAATTGAGAACGATGAAATTGGAAGGGAATTACTGTTTGTAAGTTTATAAGAGGGTAGAAGAGTGAATGGATCATGGTTTAGAAGGTGGGGGAAACGGTTATAATTTGAGATAGAGGCGACGTGGGGGTTAATTAATGTAGCCGTTAAGATGATGCAACAGTTATCCCCTGTTACTGTTTACATGAACAATAAATAGAATGAAATTAAATGCTGACCCATTTATTTCCAAAAAAGGCGGGCGGCTATTTATGGAAAGCAAGGTGCTAAAATAACACAACACGCTTCTAATTTAATTTTGACCATCACATCTCACTTGTTGCCACACAAATTTTCTAATGGTACAGATTTGAGGGTCAAATCAGACAAACTTTATGGACACAAATATTATCCAACAGGTAAGTCTATGGTCATACCTATTATGGACCAACATAAATGTCTTGTTTATATAAAGAATATGAACTTAGCTGTAGAATACATACTAATTTTATTTTCCTTGTAATGGGAAGACTTTCATCTAAATTTAGTCCAAGTAAGATGGCTCAAACAGCAAAGAAATTAATCTTTACAGTTCCTTCAGGGGAGGAAACTGAGAGAGAAAGATTTGAGAGAGAATATTTGTCTTATACAGTACAGAGTGATCACATGTTGCATGAGGAAGTGGAACAACTTCCTCTTGATCACCCTTTGAAGTACAGAGAGGTTAGGGACAGGGAGAAAAGAAAACGAGAGTGGGAGAGTGAGGAGGTTTTAGAGAAAGCTGAAAGGGAGAGGGTAAGAAGAATTAGTGAGGTACAGGGTAAGGGAAAGGGAAAGGTAAAACAAGGGGATGAGACAACTAGTTTCAAGTTGTTTGGTCAGGAGATGAGGATAGAGGGTGAGAGCAGCAAGACAAAGGCTGCACATCAAGAAGTCCAAAAGGTGTATTCCTTTGGAGAGTTGATGAAACAAGAGGGGTTTAAAGTCCATGAAAGGGACTTAGAAAGGAGGGAGATGGGACAGACTCAGTATGTGAGGCAGTTCACTCTGAAGGAGCTTATGCAGCAGGAGGATGACTTAGCTGTTAAGGCAAAAAAGGTGCCTATGGTTGAACAGCCAAGGGTATATTCCACAGTGACCAGAGATTCTCTTTCAATCATCATGGCAGTACTGGAGGGAGGAGGAGATAATTTCCAAGGTGTCTAGCAAACTCCATCAGCAACTCATACTTAGCTGTTTAGACAGTACTTGAGGTGTTGCAGTCCTGTCCAAGTTAATGAAGGGACTGATGAGTATCCTGCATCTCACATGGCTATGATAGCTGTTGAGAGCATGCAGACCTCAGGGACCTTTAGTTTCATGTCTCCTCTTGGTGATTTTCCTCCTTATAATGCAGTAGAAGAGTGGTGGCCAAGGACAATGGGTCCACCTTTATAGTACTCAGTAACAGCCATTGATCCTTTCATTGAAAGGCATCCTGTATGGCTGGAGAGGTATGGGGAGACAAGTCAATCTACTCCTGCAAATCCATATGGAGGGGAGAAAGGCATGACACACCTGGGGATGGGTCTGGAGTTGTTTGGAAGCAGGTCTTGTGAGTGAGGGAGTTGGTTGAACAGCTAAGTTTGTGGGTTAGCTGTTCAAAAGAAGTTTTGTATTTTTTTTTGTTTTGGAAGGGGAGTTAGAAGGAGGGTAGGCTACCATGTTTCACATGAGGTAGTAAGGTTAAGGAATAGTTTTAAGTCATATGATGTAAACAGACCATCATATGATTGTCCTTGAATAGAGTTCTGTTTAGGTTAGCTGTTGAGACACTGTGAATAGCTAACCAAGTTCTTTTGTACCTTTTAAAGTTATGCAATGAATTTCCAGTTTATCCCTTTTACTTAGTCAAGTTAATCATTCCTAGCATTGCTCTCAAAAGTTCAAACCCTTTTTCATCCATAGCTTTAGTTAGTATGTCAGAGACATTGTCCTCAGTACCAACTTTGGCTAAGTTAATGTTCCCTTTTTCAACATGATCTCTAATGAAGTGGTGTGTAACTTCAATATGTTTAGTTTTAGAGTGTTGAACAGGGTTCTCAGTCATAGCTATTTTACTTGAATTATCAGAAAATATGGGAATATTAGTGACATCCATACCAAAGTCTTGTAGTTGACTTTTTAAGTACAAGATTTGTGAACAGCAGAGACCAGTTGCAACATACTCAGCCTCAGCTGTTGAGGTTGCAACTGATGTTTGCTTTTTGCTAGACCAAGACACGATTCTTGATCCAATGAATTGACATCCTCCACTTGTTGACTTTCTGTCCAGATTACATCCAGCATAATCTAAGTCAGTAAAGCCAATTAGTGAAAATGGTGATTCATTTGGATACCACAAGCCATAGTCAGGGGTTCCTTTTAGATATCTCAATATCCTTTTTACAGCAGCAAGGTGAGATTCTTTAGGGTTGGCTTGAAATCTTGTACAGAGACATACACTGAACATGATATCAGGTCTTGATGCAGTAACATATAGGAGGGATCCTATATAGCTTCTGTATAGTGCTTGTCCTTTTTGAAAGGTATTTTGGGAAGACCTTTGACAAGGTTTGAGATGGATAGTTTGGATATAGTTTTGAGGTTGACGTGAGTAAGTCTTTTATGCCACAACCACGACATATCAGACTGGCTGTAGGATAGGAGACAATGAGCAGTAGAGGTTTGGACCACTTTAAGGTGTAGGCAGTAGAGGTTCTTCTTTCTAACTCCTGTTAGAATAACATTGTTGTTCTTGTCTCTGACTTGGCATTGATCTTTGGTGCAGATAACATGATACCCTTTGTCACAAATTTGACAAATGCTTATCAAATTGTGCTTAAGGCCTTCAACATAAGATACATCTGTAAAGATTATCTCCTTGGTCACTAGGTTTCCTAATCCTTTGACCCTAGCTTGAGAGTTATCACCAAATGTAACATTGGGACCATTCTTTAGTGTTAGCTGTTGAAGCCATTCCTTGTTGAATGTCATGTGTCTGCTACATCCACTATCTAAGTACCAGATTCCTTTACTAGATACCTACAAAACAGAAATAAAAATTATGGTACCCTTTATTCTTTTTGGGTCCAAAGGATTAGACTTTCTTTGGTTCCCTAGCCTTGCCACTTGATCTTCTCTTGAAGAACTGGTTAAGAGTGTTATAGTAGGATATGATTTGCATTATGTAGGGTGTCAAGGTGAAGGGTTGAGGGGTGTTGTATAGGTGTTTAGTATTGTATTGGTTTTGGTTTCTGTAGTTTGGTTGATGAAAGTAAGATTGCTGTATGGGGTTTTGTGAGTGGTATGATGATCTGGGAGAGGAATTTTGGGACTGATAAGCATGGCTCTTCCCATTGGAGTATTGCCAATTTTGTCTAGGTTGCCTAGAGTGCCTCTGTTGTCCAGCCTGTCTTGGCTGTCCAGCTTGCCTTGGCTGTCCAGCCTGTCTTGGCTGTCTGGCTTGTCTAGGCTTTCTAGACTTTTTTTCTTGCTTCCTTATTTGAGATTGAATATCATCAGAACTAGTGGAAGCATGAGGTTTAGGAATTGTAGGAGAATCCTCTTTTAATTCACCCTTTTTGGTGCCTTCACTCTCCTTTTTATACACATATTTCTTTATTTGAATGGAGTAAGATGGTTTCTTGGTAGAGAATGTGTTGAGACTTTGTAAAACCATAGTTTCAACAGCTCAACTGCCAGTAAAAGGAGTGTAGGTTTTGAGTGTGGGATTTTTAGCTCCAATTCCAGACATGTCCCCAGGATGTCTTTGGTTAAAGTGATACAAGGATAGTGCATTGATTGATTTGTTCCAGGAATCAATTTTGCTTTTTAAAGCATTGTTTTCTTCCTTCAATGTACTCATCTCTTGTTCATTATCCTTTTGGGATTTTGAACTGTCAGTATTAGCTGTTAAGCTATTTATGTCATTTTCAAGTTTGTGACATTTGTCCTCTAGATCCTTTTTTGTGGTTTCAAGGGTGGTGTTTGAGGATTTGAGATTCTCAATGGTTTTGGATTGTTCAAGGTTTTCAGTGATGAGGGCAGCAAAGCTAGAGTCTTGCTTCTTCTTTTGAATCAAAAGAGTGCAAACTAAATTTTTAAAACCTTTAATATTAAGTGAGTTGAAATTATGTATCTCTTTTAACTCTTCAGCAGCAGCTAAGGCTTCTAGATCCTCTTCATTGTCTGATTCTTCACATTCTTGTGCAACCAGGCATAGTAGAGCTTCTTCCTCATCACTATCTGAGTCAGATGACTCAAATTCTTCATCACTGAACCTAGAAGAGTTAGCAAGCATGACTTGTTCTTTATTTTTGTCATTCTTAGCCTTGACACAATTGTAGAAATTTCACCTAAAGCTATGAATAACTTCTTTAGAGTAAGTCATTATTTTTGACTTTTCTCTTGGTTTCTTAGGCTCTTTACAATCTGCAGCATAGTGATCTGGTTTACCACAGTTGTAACATTCAATGTTATTCTTAACAACTTCTTGAACTGGGTTGGATGGTGAAGGGCTGTATCTTCTATCAAATGCTTTCTTTTGATGTTTCATGACATTTTTGACAGCCATGGAGATAAGGCTTGAGATGTCTTCTTGAGAGATAGGTTTTGATTCTTGTTTTGGGGTTATGTTTAGTTTTTGTAGGGCATTGATTACAAGAGTGTCAATGTCATGTTGAGAGAACTGTTTCTAGGTTTGCTCTTGAGCAACAAGGGCAAGAGTTTGAGATATGGTGGGTGCTGGTTGAATTTTGATCAATCCTTCAAGTTCATAGGCTTCAAGTTTACCAAAGTATTATTCAATGGTCATACTACTCCATTCAGCTCCTTCTCTAATGGGAAGGGCTACTTTCTCATATTCTTGAGGGAGATTTGAGTAGATCTTTAAGCATATGTCAGATTGATCAAAGGTTTTGCCATGGTCTAAAATGGCACTTACAAGATCTTCAAATATTGGTCTTGCAGCACTTACTTTTTTTTCCAGGGTAAAATTTGAAGTTGTCCAGTTGTCTTAATAAGTTATAGAGATTCTGAGTTCTTATACTAGTGTGTTTTGTGAACTTGGTGTTAATTAGTTCCCATGTTGCTTTAGCACTTGGTACTTTAGCTATTTCTTGAGCTAGGGAGTCATTTACACTTTTTTGCAGAATGTTTTTAACTTTAAGATTAGCAGTCATAAGTTGTCTTTGAGCATCAGTCCAATTTTCAGGAGATTTAATTTTGCTATCTCCGCCATTAACTTCAGCTTGAGTGGGAGGTTCAACTTCATTCTCTAAGACATACCAGTTCTATATGCTATTAGCATCTAGATAGGTTTTGATTTTTGAGGAATAAATCTCAAAAGATCCACAATCATCAATGTGTGGAATGTCCTTTTCATTGTTTCTTTTTTGTTGAGGCATGGTAGGTTGAATGGATCTTTCACAAGTTGTTAGACTCTGTATGGTGAATCAAAGCCCTAACTGTTTGAGGTTAGCTGTTGAGAAATAATAAATAAAGAAATGTCCAGCGGAATATAAATAAACAAAAGAAATGAAAGGACAAAGTGTAGTATGTGTGTAAGTGTATGGACAAGAGTGTACACAGTATTTTAAAGTGGTTCAGAAGCAAAACCCTTCTTTTACATCCACCCCTACTGTTGGAACAGTGAGATCAATTCACTATAATATTCTCTACTCTTAGAGTTACAAGAATTGATAAGGCAAGTTCCTTTGAACCCCCTCTACTTAATTGACACTTCAATTAAGGTTGCTTCTTTCAAAGCGAAAAAGAAAAGAAAAATAAATCACAAGTGTGTTTACAGAGAGAAATAGCTTGGCTGTTAGCTGGCTGGATTGGGTTGTAACTGGGTGCAAAATGGCACAATATTTACAGGGGATTTATGCAAATATTCAAGATTGCAGAAGGGTTGTAAAATAGTGTGAAGGTTGTAAAGGTTGTGTGAAAGGGTTAACTTGAAAACATGCCAGTATGCTCCTTTATATATGGGTTGGCATATAGCCGTTGGGGGACAAGAGTACAAGAGTAGCCGTTTGGGAAACAAAGGTACATAGGAGTTAATGGTTTGTCTTTGATTTTGATGAAGACAGGTTTGTTACTCCTTCCTTATGCAAGTTGTCAAGAGAGGACTGTGCAGTCTTGGTCAAGCTTCAATATGGATTATTCCAATGATTGGAATTATTGGAATAAACATTCTTCAAAGATCTGGAAAGGTGGGGTCAGCTGTTCATTAAGAGCAGTCTTAGCTGTTGAAGCAGGGGTCTTAGCTGTTGGGCCTTTAAGGCTTTGGCTGTTGAAGCTTCTTTGTATTTAGCATCTTGATAATTTATTTGTAGAAAAGGGAGTCTGTAATAGGTGGTTCTTCAGTTTGTTTGATGTATGGATGATAGGTATATCATGTAGTGACTTGACTGTTGGTTGTGTAGATGCAGGACAGTCTTAGCTGTTGAACTTTGTCTTGGGTTGCCTGTGGTCAGGTCTTTGTATACATCATATAATCAACTGGGCTTGATTATTTATTTATCAAAACATATTTACTATGATTAATTTGTGATTAAACATAGTGATGTACTAACAATAAGCGTTCAATGCTTGGTTTACTAACGCAGTGAAAGAACAAACATATATACAGCAGAAATAATATGAGCTCACACAGATTTACGTGGTTCACTTACATTGTTAGTTATATCCACAGGTAGAGGGAGGACAAATTTATTGCTATGGAGTAACATATTACAAACTCAGATTGTGTAAAAAACGTCTAGAAACCTATCTAGAACCAAAATAAAATACACCAACCTGACCAAATTGAGATATGGTCTAAATAGCCAATTTAGCAACACAAGATGGATAGCCAATTTAGCAACACAAGATGGATAGCTAATTTAGCAACACAAGATGGACCCCAGATCCAGATACCAGATGGACACCGGATCGAAGCCATGGAGTATGCACATAACCCATGCGCACCCTTTAGGTGAGCGCTCAATATTTCTGCCATTCTTGTGCGTTCACTTTTTTGTGCGCTAAAAATTGCCTGGAAAACATCTACCCCGATAAGCGCCTCCTTACGCACGCACATAGTTGCTGCCAAACTACGCGCGCGACACAATTGAACACTCATAATATGTATCCTCCTTTGACGCTTTTCCTGTGCGCACTCGCAATATCTACGCAGTCGCAATATCTGTAAGAACAAATTGCTAGATTACTAAAAGAATCAAATTCATTTCTTGTAAGAACCTACACTTAAGATCCAATTTATCCCTTAATGCATTATAATGGGTGTTTTTTTTTTCTTTTCCAATTTCTAAAGGTCTCACCTTGAAGTCCCTCTAAAATTGAGAAAATCAATTTCCTTTTCACATATTGCACAATTTTTTCTCAAAACTTGCTATCGATACTTCATTCATAATTATTCAATAACAATTGTTGAAATTTCATTAGAATATTTAAATTAATGTTATGTATTTTCTCAATCTTCTAACAAATGTACTTCTAAAAAAGTGGTACGATCATTTTAAAATGGGGGAATAAATATTTGAGAAAATACTAAGGACATGTTGTATACCGAGATCAATGTATTTGGCAAGCATGTTATATAAAGAGACCAATGTTTTGAATTAGTTGTCCATTGGTAAATCAATCACTCATAGAGGTATAATTACTCGAAGAAGAAGAAATGAAGAAACGTGGAATCACCATCTTAATTGATTTTTTCTTTCTCCTTTCAATAATTATTACTTGTACTAAGGTTGAACTTCAAATCGAGCAACATTTTAAATGTAATATAAACCTATTTTTTTATTTTGTATTTAGTAATTTCCCTTCCCTAGTCACATTATATTTCTAAGTTTTCAACCGGACAAGTCGAGCAAGTAAAGGATATGTGTAGGTTAATTCAAAGTTTGTTGGAATTCAGGTGTTTAACTCCATCAACCCTCATCTAACGATTAAGTTCATCTTTTGGTCAAATAATATTTTATCAATCCTCTGTCCCAATAATAATTATCACAGTTGACTAGTTAAACTCTCTAAAAACAAATTGCTTCAAAAAAAAAAAAAACTCTCTAAAAAAAATTAAGAAATAATTTTCTTTTATTATTTGTACATTGTTTCACTATTGTAAATTGCACTAATACCATTTCATTATTTCACAGAGACAATAGTTATATTGAGTATTACGAAAAAGAAGAAAATTGAACTGTTGGAGCAATTATCTCATATCCGGAATTAGCTAGTCATTGTCTGACTATATAAAGATACAAGACTACTCCCCACATTGCCAATTGCTTTTGGGACGGAACCTCACACTTTATCATGATATCAGAGCTGACCATTTACACGTGCGAGCCCAAAGTTCGGCTAATTATGATCTAGCCCCACCACCTAATTTTATGTCCACGCGTAAACCCAAAGTTGGACGAACTCTTATTAATATATGTACTGAGATTTTCTCCCGTGGCAAAGGTCAAACTACTCGTGGCTGCTGCTTGCTTGTCTTACATTCTTTCCTTCCCCTTCATTTTTAACTGTTTTATTGTTCTTGAAACACATCCACTTTTCTTCTGCGTCAATGTCAATATTACAAACTATATAGTAAAATTATAGTCCATTTCTTTATTAAATCTTGTTTGTTCCCTTGTTTGTTGTTCATAAGACATTTCAATATCCCGGAATACTATATAATGTAATTAGGGTTATGAGATGTTTAGGAATTAATAAAGGAATGAAAAAAATTAATAGAACCGTGGAACGTACGTGTGACAATATTTTTAACAGCCGAGAATTAAAAATAATGTGAATTGATGCTCCTAGAATGTTGTATGCCACGTGCAATTGTTTTTGGTCGGGCAGTTGAGGAGTACTTAATGTTTATTTGTAATTTTGTATGTATACGTGTACACGGTGTGATTTTGTACTTGTCCCTTATACACTGTCTGAAAAAATGTCATGTTTTAGAAAAATAAATATGTAATATTAAAGCAATTTTATGAAGGTACATGTAATTAAAAAGGTACTATTAAAAAAATTGACACATACTATATTATAATGTTTTGAGATGAATGGAGTCCTGATAAAATACTTCTCACGATCTTTTTTTAACATACACTTCCTTTGCCCCGAAAATTGTCACATTTAGTTTTTTGAATCAAAACTAATTTAACTTTGATCAATAATATTATTACTGTATTAAATTTAATTATCTTCGTGAAACTAAAAGGAGTTTTTCCCTAGCCCACCAGAACTTATGACACGTGAGTTAAGACTCATTGACATCAGTTTTTCCACGTTACACACTATATAATATTGTCTTTAACAAACATTTAAAATCAGTTTGAAACCACATAAGTTCCGTTCAAAAAAATAACCCACATAAGTTAGGACACTCTTAGAATAATTATCTTTTGGAGCAGAAAACTACACTTATATTAAATTGGTGCCAAACATAAAGAGAGACCAAAAACATACTATTATGAACAATTATGAGGATTTTTTTTTTTTTTTTTTTTTTTTTATGAATCATCTATGGTTTCTAAAAGAAATTATTAGTGTACAAGTAATTGGTTAGAACAATAAAACTACTCGTTAAGGTAATTACCTGTCCTGGTACAAGAATTCATTTGCTTGTGGCTTGCCCTAATTAGCTTCCACGTCATTAAGTTTGACTCCAAACGTATCGTTATAAATCCTAATTAAGATTTGGTAGTTATCTCATGAATTGTTATTGTTAAACTTCTAGTTGTAAGCTGTTACAATTTCCCCAACAAACTTTGAATAAACAGTGCCCTCCTCTTTATCGATTTTTCTAACACGTGCCCATAAGTATATGATAAAAACTAATTATGGTAGTGAATTTATTTAATTATAACAGTTTTACTTTAGAAATTTAAACATATTACTAAACATAAATTAAATCGATTAACTACTATAATTAGTTCATATCCTATACTCCCTCCGACCCAGCACAAGTAGGACTTCTTTCCCTTTTAGGCCGTCCTAGAACAATTGAGACTGCCAAAAATAGAAATGTTTTAATATATTTATATTCAACTAACCCCACCATTTAGCCCTACTCATTCTCTCTCTTCATTTTCCACCACTCATTTTATTCAACTAACACTACTATTTACCCCACTCATTCTCTCTCTTTATTTTCTACCACACATTCACTACTTTCTCTTAATTATTGTGCCCACTCCTCTAGTCCTACTTATACTGGGACGGAGGGAATATGTCCTAAGGGCACATATATTAAAAAAACCGATGTTACGTTTAGTTGAGTTCCGGCCGGCTGCAAATGTTAATTTGAATAAACAGTGGCCACAGTTTTTAGTTGAGTTGCTTTTAGTTTATTTTTTTGAGCAAAGTTGTTGCTTTATTTAGCTCCATTAGTTGCTTTATTGAGCTCCATTAGTTGGTTGCTTTTCCCATATATTGTCAAATAACGTAGTAAACCCTTATTACATAAATATAGTGACTTTTTACCAAATTTACAAGTACTAAAATGATACTTATCATATAAAAATTTGAAATAAAAGTGTCAAAATTGATCATATATAGTAAAAAAAAATTAGCAAAAATAAAAGGTTTCAAAAAATAGACAAAAATTAATATTGTTAATATCTTTTAACAAATGTAGAGATACGAAAATGATATTTTCCAAAATTTAAGGGTCGAGTGACTTATATTTCTTCTATAGCTTCGCATGCAGTGACTTTATCTCAATGGTTTTTTTTTTTTTTTAAGAATAACTAGTTAGGAGTAGGGATGGCAACGGGTCGGATACGGTCCGGATATTGCAAAACCCGTATCCGACCCGAGGCTACCTAGACCGTATCCGTCCGTATCCGGATAGGGGCGAATCCGTATCCGCCCCGAAGATCCGCCAATTTTTATTTTTGGAATAACAAATTCGAATTTCAAAAAAAAAAAAAAAAAAAACAAATCTGGATCATCAATCATAACAGAACAAAATAAATGCAATTATTTCAAATCAATTAGCATTTCCGGGTGTCAATCAACATAACGAAGTTTAAACTTCAAAATCCAACGAAGAAAAAAACAGATAATTTTCAATTGATAGTAACAGAAAAATGGAAATCAATTTTGGGAAAGCAAAAGAGAAATTGGTTTACTTACCTTCTTCTGAACCCAAACCCATTTGAATTTGATTTTGTTGTAATAATCGACGAGTTCTTCGTTCGATTCGATAGACGTTGATGTTGATTTCTTTTGGGGCTTTTGTGATTTTGAAATGGTGGTGGCCGGATCATCGCGTCGTCGTCGTCGATAAAGTCGGTGACACGGTCGCTCGTCGGCGTCGGCGTCGGCGTCGGCTTCTCTCTATGTCGACCTCTCTCTCTCTCTCTCTCTTGACGGCGGAAACCCTACTGCGCCTCACACTCACACACACACAAACACAATATATAAACAAGGGTGGGTTGTAATTATAATTTGACATAAGGGTAAAATAGTAAATAGCCACCCCGGATTGTATACGGGTCGGATACGGGTCGGATACGGGCGGATCTCGGACAGATACCGAACCCGTATCCGAACCCGGCGGATTTTTAAAATGTATTACCAAACCCACCCATCCCCGATCGGATTGTCTCGGATACGGATCGGATTCGGTAAAATTGCCATCCCTAGTTAGGAGGCAGTACAATTGCCTCAGTTGAATAATGCAATTTTTTCATAGTAATTTATTTATTTATTCTACGTAGGCATATAAGGAAGCACATAGATAAGTCATGACAGTTACACAATCACACCCAGAAAAACACATACTTGTTTATGTATAAAATAAAATATAGTATGATAATTGAAGATTATAATAATAAGAAGAAGATTGGTCCTTTGGCAAGGTAAGCAGTTGAATAATTACGTGGTTGATCTTAATGCAAATACGTGAATGCATTATGCATGTGTGATATCAGAGGTTTCTTTTTCATTATTTTATTTTGCAGATGCACAAATTAGGATTAAATAATAATTTGATCTTTAAATTTGACAGTTTTTATTAGTTTGCTCCTTTATGAATAAATTTTACTAATTTGGTCCCTTATGATTTGTTATTTTTTTTTTTCAGTTTGCCCCTTTTATTTGTGAGATATTCAAAAAATACCTAAAATACCTCTAAAACAAATGATAATTTGGTCCCTAAACATGGCGCTTTTATTAGTTTGGTCCTACATGATGACTTTATTTTTTAGTTTTCCCCTTTAATTTATTTTTATTGATATTTAACCGTTAAATTTAATTCAATATGTTTATAATGTCCCACAAACAATTAATTAACTCCAAAAGATTCTCAGCTTTTCTTCTCCTCAAATTTTCCCAACTACTCAACCTCAAAAGTTAACTCCTTGAGGGGTGTGCATATTAGCAAAGCTTATATGATCATTTTAAAAAATGTAAGAATATATTCTTTAAAAATGTAAGAGTATATTAATTTTTGTTTGGCATAATTCAATTCAAAATTTATTTATTGATATTTATATGATCTTATAAGTGAGAGTGGCATAATTAATATAATTGAGGGTATGGTCACTTCTTCAATCACTTGGTTCCAAAGCACATGGTAACCAACATTAACCATCTTGATCAACTAACATGCAAACCCATTAATTTAAATGCAGGAGAAAATAATTTGAACTCTTTTGTAGTTAATTAAATAATTTTGAGGCTTTATGAACGTATTAAATTAGATTTAACGATTCAATATTGATAAAAATGAATTAAAACTGATAAATAAAGCCATCATGTAGGATTAAGCTAATAAAAGTGTCAAGTTTAGGGACCAAACTATTATTTGTTTCATGGGTATTTTAGGTATTTTGAATATCTCATAGACAGAAGGGGCAAACTGGTAAAGAAAGCCATCATAAGTGATCATACTAATAAAATATAGGCAAAACTGCATAAAAAATCACTCAACTATGACCAGTTTGGGTATTTGGTCACTAAACTAATTTCCTTTTGAAACAACACATCCAACTTATTTATTTTTGCATCCATAGTCACTATCACTAACCTCGTTAGTTTTTTCCCGTTAAATCATCATGTGCAATGCATGTGACAATATTTTAAAGGGTAGTTTAGGTAGTTCGCTTTAAATTAGACTATAAAGGTTAAACTTGTTTTGAATAAGCCCCTGACCTATTGCTTTTAACCACTTTAGCTATTGATGTTAAAAAAAAATCAGTTAAGTCATTATTTCATTTATAACGTTTATTTAGTTTGTTAACTTTATCAAAACCCACTGACCATCCCACCATCACCACCATCTCACCACCACTGCCTTTCAACCGCCATCAACAACCACCAGCGCATTGCAAAACCACCACCATGGCATTCAAAAATTAGATAAAAACTCACAAATCAACATCTCATCTAAATCGAATTTAGAGTAGATCCATGACTTCAAATCAACAAACCCAAAATCGAGAATGACTCATCAGGAGACGGATCAGACCCATCGAATTCATCATATTCTCTACCCCTTTCTCTGGTAGATTTGGAAAAAAAAACATCGAATTTCAACTCAAAATCAGGCAGATTTGAAATCCCTGGGTTCTAACCCAGATCCACTTTTGAAACATGCCGATTTTGAAATCAAAATCGAAACTGAAGGAAAGTGGGCTGTGATGAAGTACGGCAAGAATGAGTGGGCTCGTATCTCTTCCATCCTTGTGCGTAAATCAGGTAAACAGTGCAAGGCTCGTTGGTATGAGTGGCTTGATCCTTGCATCAAAAAGACTGAATGGACCAGAGAAGAAGGAGAATATTCAGTTTGATATGCTAGATTTTTCCGCCAAAAGAAAATCGAAACTTTCAAATATTGTTTCTTTTGTGTTTGATTTTTCGTTGGTATGAGAAGGAGAAGAAGCAGAAGGGCGAACGTAGGAGGAGAGAGAGGTGGGCTGCCGGAAACGGGAAAGAAGGGGGAAGGCAGAGGAGAGATGGGGGAGGCGGTGTATGAAGAAGGGAGAGGAGGGTATTAGGGTTTTCATTTTTTATTTTTTTAGTTCAAGCCCAGTACTTTACTAAATTAAAAAATAAACCCTATAGTTTGTTCTTTTACTATTTAGACTGTATTACCTAAAATGCCCATAAAAAAAAGTCATGTGCATTGGCACATGACTATTTAACGAAAAAAATGTAACGGTGTTAGTGATAGTGACTATGGATGCAAAAATAAATAAGTTGGATGTGTTGTTTCAAAAGGAAATTAGTTTAGTGACCAAATACCTAAACTGGTCATAGTTGAGTGATTTTTGATGCAGTTTTGCCTAAAATATATTCATGAAAGACCAAACTAATAAAAACTGAGGGACCAAATAATTATTTAATTCGCACAAATTATAGTACTATTTACTAATATGATAATCTCCGAGCATGCAACACATACATTTAATAGAACACTTCAATGAGTTCAGTTCTTTTGTAATTTTTTTTTTTTTTTTTTTTTTTATAGTAGAAAAGGGCGATACCCCCTAAAATTTTATTAAAATAAAATAAAATAAAATACAAAAAGTGATGGGGACTAGGCCAAATTCATCAAAAAAGAAAAAAGAAAAAATATAGAAAATTAAAAGAAAATAAAAAGGGAAAAGCATTAAGAAGGTCAATCAAATTGCCTTCTATTATTCCAAGGCCTTTTAGGCTTAATATTCTTTGTTCTAGCTTTCGAACCAGATTTGCCTCGTTTTCCTTTAACTTTTTGAAAGCCGTCTTCTTCATCGTAATAATCTTCCAGATTTCCGCTGTCAGCCATTAGAGCCCAAGGATCAACATGAACTCCTCCAACTATACCTCCATAAGGTGAGCTTCTTCAAATGCCGAAGGAGAAGTAGCCCCGCCTTCTGGTTCAGAATCGCATTTTATTCCGAATAGTAAGAGATGTTTTTAGGTTTGTTGGGTTTATAAAATTGGTATTAAAATACTTGGGATTCCGGTACGAGCTATGAAGGGACGTAAATTAGGAGCTGATGATGAAGCTTGAGTTTGCCGAACCATTTCCCGAATCTCATTGAATTTTTCTTCACCCAAATTAGGAGCATTCGTAGGGACGGATGGTGAAACAACAGTCTCATTTTGTAAGGCCAAAACACCCCATTGTGCTCCAAGCGCAACAGGAGCTACCAATGTTTTGTTCCCGGTGTTTATATCAACAATATCTGCTTCTTTCAATCCTACCAATTCTTTCACGCCAGTGTCTATAGCCTCATTTTCCTTTTCTGTTTCCATATCTGTTGGCTTAGAGGCCCGGACATGTGATATCCCACATCGGTAGGATATCTAAAGTTTGAATGGTACTTAAGTACTACGAATTACCAATGAATACCAATACGTCAAAAGATTTTTGGGTGGGCTTGTGGTAAGCCAAGCGGACCCAAGATATTTGTATTCATTGGGTCAGTCCATGGTGCTTATGTAACGGGTCGGGCCTGCGGGCTCGGGTCGTTACAAATGGTATCAGAGCGGGTCCCGGCCGGAAGTGTGGAGCAAAGTGCTATGCGGAACAAAGTGCACACCGCAGAAACGGTGGGAGTCACCTCTTGAATCCGTACGAGCCCCTCTTGAATCCAACACTGCCCGGGGTTCCGATCCAAGTGGGCCTTGCCGGGGACGGCAAGTATCCATGGTGGGGAGATTGTAATATCCCACATCGGTGGGATATCTAAAGTTTGAATGGTACTTAAGTACCTATGAATTACCAATGAATACCAATATGTCTAAGGATTTTTGGGTGGGCTTGTGGTAAGCCAAGTGGACCCAAGATATTTGTATTCATTGGGCCAGTCCGTGGTGCTTGTGTAACGGGTCAGGCCTGCGGGCTCGGGTCGTTACACATGCGCAGCGAAAGATTAGACATAAATAAAACCCAAAACCTAGATCCGTTTACATCAATAACTCATAATACTAAGATGAAAGAAACTAACTTCTTGTAGATTCGAAATATGAAACTTTGAATTAAGACACTAAAGCAAGTACCCTCTATCGTTGATCCACACTTCGAACGGACTTCAAGAATGCTTCTTGAATATGACTGTTAGATCTTCTTAGGCCTTGAAAAACTCTTTGAAGAACCATTCTTCAAACTCTCTTGAATATTATGGTTTGATGATGATGATTATCAAACCTTAATAATACTAGTAAAATATGTGTTAATCTTTCTCCAAGAAAGACTTTTGTGATTTCTAAAATCTATGCAATAGCATGTGTTTTCGGCTGCTGAAAACAACTCATATTTATACTAGGGAGTAACCTAATTCCATAAGGAAAAAGGGTTTCTTTTCGAAAAAGAAATCTGCCAACAATCTGTCAGCGGACAAACCATCCATACGGATGGTGTGGCCGCATCCCAGTTTTTCCAAACCATCCGTACAGATGTCTGGACTGGCATATTATTTTTTTCCGTGCCTTGATCCGTTCTGCGTGTGTGACCCAATAGGATTATACTATGTTGGCAACGAGTCCAAAACATTCAGCCCTCGTAAATCATAAGCGGACTCTAGCAAGCCATTATGACTACCCAAATAGTATAACTTTGTAATCCAAAGTTTAACGCGTATCCTTATAGAAAGTATCACAATCCCTTTGTCTTCGATGTCACTGAACATAAGCCATGGTCCAACGGTCAACTTATCTTTGTTCAATACTTTCTCGATATGTGAATATGTTAATAATACAAATGAAATTGATATCATCAATCCATTTGGGTTTTGCCAAACACTTTCATCAACATCATTCATCGAAAGGCCTTAAGCTTGACATCTCTCTTATAGAGTGACAAATCCAGTCTTGACTTGTTACTCTTCCTTACTTGATTCCGATCATGCCAATCACACCCCTTATAATTATCCGGTTAAAGACAACATTAGAGTGAGTCAAACATGATGTTCACCAAGTTGAAGACTATAACAATCTCATGTCTAAGGATATCAATGATATTAACTATTTGAGATTTATTTATGACAAATGACCATGACATAAATCTCAAAGCGGGTCATGTCCAGTATACATTTCACAACATATACCTATAAGTCTGATTTGCATCTCATGATTATCAATCAACCCTTATACTAGTTCCATTAGGAGCAAACTAGGGACGGAGATTATTATGAATAAACATGTAACAATAATAATCAAACATATCTTTATATAATGAAATAAATGATAACATAAACATCGTTCAAAATAACGGGCCTATGGCATACACACCAACACAATGTTTATACATAATTGTAACACATATGTATAGAAAAAGTAATAATTCAACCATTTATATTTTTAGAGCTAAAAACACTTGATTAGTATTACATGTAAAAGTATTACATTATCTATAGAAATATGTTATAATTTCTTTTATTAAAGTGTTACATTTACTTGTACAAACAATTACATTCATGTATATGAGTTGTTACTTTTCAAATGTTATTTTCTTTCAAAAAATTAAATCAAAATACACAATATTTTATATTTTTGCAAAAGCACTATTACATTTCAGTATAAATGATAATTACATTTAGATATTGTTTGGGTTATACGTAATTATAGTTAGTATTATATTTGAAAAAAAATGGGTAAAACGAGCTTTTGTTTTTTTTGTAAAACATATGTTACGTTTACTTATGAACAATTTTACTTTACATGTATGCAATCATTACATTAAGTTATGGTGGCTATTACATTTGGTAAAAGACGGAAAAGCCAAAAAAAAAAAAAAAAAAAACTCATAAAACTCAAAAAAATAAAAAAATAAATTGGCCAATGGGTGGTTGCCACGTGGCAGGTTATGCCCCATGGGTCATGGGTCGACCCGTATCTTCTATAAAACAGATCTAGGTGTTCTCACAAGAGACCACCTCAATTACAAAAAGGAAATGTTTAACTGCCAGACATCTTTTATTGAAATTTTCACTATATTAAGTTTTTTTCTCTCTATTCTCTCTCCTGGTTTCTTAGCCATCTTTTAGGATTTCCCTAGGGGCGTCTTTGCTTGTCGGAACTCTAGGAAGGGTGGCCGGTTTCAGTCTCGCCATGGCAACCTCGCCAGGCCATGCTAACGGCACAACGGGCCTCGTCCCCAACGGATCTTCTTTAGCGCTACAGGATTACACTGGAGGCATAAACCCTAATGTTGGCGATGCATCCAAGCAGACGCAATCCCCAACCCAGTCGAAATCCTTTGCCGGATTATTCAAGGATTCTATTAATCCATCTCCATTCCAGATTCCTATGATCAATGCCATCTCCCATTATGGCGAGCCGGCTATAAAATTCCCCAAAGACGTTATTGCAAATCTAGCTAAAGCCTTCATGCACACGTTTGTGGGCAAGTTTCATAAAGGCAGACCATCCATGGCTGAAACTAGGCGTTGCTTTCTTAAATTTGTCTTAAAGGCAGTGTTATGGGTAAAAATTTACATGACGACATCTTCAAAAATAGCGACATCTTGACAATTACGGCACTATAAGTAATTAATTAATTTATTTACCTGTGTTATTAATAATCTTTTGTAGAGATAACAGGTGTTAAACACGTGATGTTTAAAGACCTATGAGGACTCTGATTAACGGCAACAAGACTTGGTCACAATGAAGATAGGATCCGAGTTTTTATCCTAGTTAGTTACTGTTGATTTGTTTTATCTCGTTCTTGTATTTAAACTAGACTAGGAGGCGGCACAACACACACAACTCACGCACTCTCTACTGTATTCCGCCATAGCTTCCATTGTAACACCAAGTACTCTCAATACAACCGTTTAGGGGTGGTAGGTGCTCGGAAACACCTCCCAAGGTTTTGTGCCGGCGAGATCATTTCTCTCAAGGTCTTTCCTTGCATACATTAACGTGTTCTTATTATTTTCTATCTACGTTCAACAATTATATTCCATTGCACCCTCCTTCCAATTCAAAATACAATTCAATTAATTCTATTTTCATTGCTTGTTTTTCACCAAAACAATTTGGCTCCCACCGAGGGGCCTTTGGTTTTTTAATTGTTTAAATTTCCTTCAAATCACTATGTCTACTCAACCCATGACTTCCGGCACCAGCAAGGCTACTAGCACAACTGTTGGCATGAACTTACCAATTGGGGGCAATAGTCCCAGCAAGACGACAAGCCACTCTAGATCATTACCGCCACCGCCACCTGTCGGAGCTGGCAAGAAACCTTCAGCTCTATCCTCTGATCCTGAACTCAAGAGCATTCTAATCCAGATGAGGAGTCAACTAGACAAGCAGCAGAGTAGCACTTCATTGATATTTGACACCTTGGTGAATATACAGAAAGAACAGAAGTCTTTGAGCGAAAGGGTGGATTCTGTATCACCAATTCGCCCTAGGGTTCTTAACTTCAGCACTGAGGGCAGTCATTCTGTATTCAACGAGTGGATCCCGATGGCCAGCATAGCTGATGGTGGAACCCTGTCATCTCCTTTGGTGACGACTTCTCCGATAATGTCGTCGTCCCTGGATCCTGGCTTCTTTCAGTTCTCTCCACTTGGCAACACTTCTGTCCCACCTTTCACTCATAACATTTTAGGGGCATCTACAGGGACAGCATATACCAATAGTACCATAGTGACATCTACATCGGATGTCAACCCCTTCGGTAACATTAATTCAAGTTTTGCATTTGATAATACTGCTCGTACTGCTAACCCTTTTGCAGGTAACTTCATAGCAAGTCAACTTCAGGAATTAAGGGATATGGTCATGAACATACCTGGTGTGACTCCCCCTATCCAGCGGGTCTCTACAACATGCTATAGTAAATCTCGATTTACGCCAGCAATTGCACATGTCGACATCCCGAAAGGATTCAACATCACATCCATGAAGTTATATGATGGAAGCACAGATCCTGAAGAGCATGTTGCCCATTATCAAGAAAAGATGGAGATTGTTCGTATACCCCTTCAGTTTAGAGAAGCCTGTTTGTGCAAAGGCTTTGGGTCAACCTTGGTAGGACCATCTTTGAAATGGCTGATTCGTAAACCATGAAGATCAATCAGTTTATATGCCCAGCTCATCAACATGTTCAACAACCAGTTCTCCTACAGTCGACAATTCGAGAAGCTGACCAGTGACCTCTACCGGATCGTTCAACAACCAACCGAAGCATTGAAGGACTATGTCAACAGGTTCAACAAGGATGTCCTAGAGATCCCTAATCTTGACATGGCTACATCAACGGAAGCTTTCAGGATGGGTTTGAAGAAGGACTCTCCATTCTGCGAAGATCTGGTGATGAGTCCATGCAAGAGAATGGAGGATGTACGCAATAGAGCTACAAGGTTTATCCGGCTAGAAGAGGACAAAGCACAGCAGTCAAAGGATTCTGGAAAGGCGTTGACATATGACAATCCGAACAGAAGGACAGAGACGTCTCACCAGAGGCAGAACAACAGATCCAAACCCTACCATAGAAATGACTCTAACAAGATTCATTCTGTGGAAAATGATGACTAAGATGAAACTAACTGTCCCAAAATCACTGACTACTGCTTACCATGAAGATTTTGGACACCTTACAGAAGATTGCATCTCCTTGAGGAAGGAACTAAGCTACTTATTTTCAAAAGGATATCTCAAGGAAATCCTTAGTCACCGGAAGAACAGGCAGAAAGCAAAGAAAGCATTCTAGAGAGACTACCTTCTCCTCCACTTGTAACCAAGGTAATCCAATTTATTAGTGGTGGTTCTGATATTTGTGGTACTTCTTATTCTCTAGCTAAAATGCATGCACACGAGTCCAAGGATGAAAAGCCCATAAGAAAAGACAAAACTTCCCAGCTAACTTCTCAACATGTCATATCCTTCGAAGAAGATGACAGGGACAATGTGTTGGATCCACATCATGATGCACTGGTCATTGCTCTCCAGATAGAAAACTGCAAAGTTAGAAGGATCTTAGTAGATGGGGGCAGCTCTGTGAATCTCATTACCCTTGCAGCCTTAAAAGAGATGAATATTCCAATGACAGAGGTGGTCAAGAATACTTCAGTACTAGTGGGTTTCAGTGGAAAAACAAAGGATACGGTAAGAGAGATCAGACTCCCAGTGTATGTTGAAGGCGTCAACTCTATGGAAAGATTTTATGTGATAGACTGTACGACCAGCTACAATGTGAACCTCGGCAGGCCTTGGATCCACTCTATGAAGGCAGTACCATCAACCTACCACCAGTGTGTAAAGATGCCGACACCATGGGGAGTTGTCAAGATCTGCAGTGACCAACAGACGGCGAAGGATTGCTACATGATATCTATGAAGGCGACGCCCTCCTCTCGGCAAGCATAGTAATTAAATAAGAAGGCACATCAGGTCTTGGAAGCAAGGGAGCATGATCTGAAAGAAATATTCCTGGATCCCTCTAATACAGATTTGAAGGTGCTAATTGGCCAAGATATACTAGCAGAATTTAAAGAAGATTTAATCAATCTCTTAAGAGAAAGGGTCAAGAGCTTTGCGTGGAAACATGAGGACATAACAAGGATTAGTAAATACGTTATAACTCATAAGCTTAACATAGATCCTTCCTTCAAGCCGGTGCGACAGAAAAGAAGAAAGTTTGCTCAAGAAAGGAATCAGATTATCCAGGAAAAAGTTGACAGCTGCTGAAAGCAAAGATGAACAGAGAAGCAGAATATCCGAAATAGTTGGCTAACGTCGTTGTGGTGGAGAAAAGGAATGGTAAATGGAGAGTTTATGTCGACTTCATGGACCTAAACAAAGCATGTCCTAAGGACCCCTTTCCTCTTCCGCACATTAACAGCTTGGTAACAATACATCAGGGCATGAGATCTTGACATTCATGGATGTATCCTCGGGATTTCAGTAGATCCAGATGGAGCCATCTGACCAGGAAGACACCAGCTTCATTACGCCCACAGGTATATATTGTTATATTGCTATTCCATTTGGACTAAGAAATGCAGGTGCAACGTACCAGAAGCTTGTCAATATGATGTTCAAGGACCACACTGGGGACACCATGGAGGTCTACATCGATGATATGGTAGTCATGTCAAAGAAAGCCGAAAACCATGTGCGAGATCTTATTCAAGCATTTGACATCCTGGATGCATTCAACATGAAGCTGAATCCAACAAAGTGAAACTTCGGCATGAAGTCTGGAAAGTTCTTAGGCTATATAGTGACACAAAGAGGGATAGAAGCAAGTCCAGAACAGATAAGAGCGATGATCAACCTGACGTCACCTCGGACTATTAAAGATGTTCAAAGATTGACAGGTAAGATAGCAGCCCTCAACAGATTTATTTCAAAATCCTTAGAAAGATACAAGCCATTCTATGATATTTTGAAAAAGAATAGCAGATTTGAATGGCCAGAACTACATGAAAAATCATTTCAGGAATTGAAACAGTACCTGTCAACATCTCCATTGCTGGCCAGACCACAAGAAGGCGAGCTGCTATATGCATATTTGGCCGTCTCAGAAGCAGGTGTTAGTGCAGTCCTTGTACGAGAGCAAGATGGTAACCAACATCCAATATATTATGTAAGTAAAACTCTTTTAGATGCGGAAACCAGGTACTCCCATCTAGAAAAGTTGATTTTAGCTTTAATTACAGCTTCAGTTAAATTAAGGCATTATTTTGAGACTCATGTTATCTATATCTGGAAGGATGGCAAAGTCGTCCGTCCAGCTGAGCACGTATGATATCAGATATGAGCCAAGAACAACAATAAAATCATAGGCACTTGCAAACTTTGTGGCAGACTTCATACCACAGGCCATAAGTTGTGATTTTAAAGCCACCAACAATGAAGCAGAATACGAGGCCTTGATCGCAGGGTTAACCGTTGCTCTAGACCTCAACATCAAGGCGATTCAGGTATACTGTGATTCATTATTATTGGTTAACCATTTCAATGGTTCCTATGCAGCTAAGAATGCCAAGATGACGTCATATTTGGGGATCGTAAAAATCCTAGCAAGCAAATTCCAGAGCTTTTCCTTAGAACAGGTACCTAGAGAAGAAAATTCTCAAGCAGATGCCCTTGCTAACTTGGGATCAGCCTTCAAAAGCGCCTCTCAAACCAATATACCAATCATTCATGTCAACATTCCTGCTCTGGAAAAGTTAGAGCTTTTCAGCATAGATGACGACATCCAAGTGGATCAAGACAGTCAGTCAGAAACTTCATGGACCACTCCAATCATCAAGTATCTTCAAGATGGCACCATCCCAACTGATGAGAAGAGTGCTAGAACGTTCAGAGTAAGAAATTCAAGATATCTGTTAATAGATAATGTGCTGTTTAAGAAATATTTTGTAGATCCATATTTAAGGTGTCTAGAATCAGATAAAGCTAAAGAAGTTCTTAAAGATCTGTATGAAGGAATTTGTGGTAATCATTCTGGGGGCAGAAGCTTATACACTAAAGCTCTAAGGATGGGCTACTTTTGGCCTACAATGTGTAAAGATGCCACTGAATATGCCAAGAAATGTAATTCATGTCAGAAGCATGGCGACATCCTGCACCAACCAGCAGAATTGCTTTATCCCATTCTTTCTCCATGGCCATTTATGACATGAGGAATGGACATTGTGGGTAAATTGCCTAAAGCACCAGGAGGGAAAGTATTCATGCTTGCAATGACAGACTACTTTTCCAAGTGGGTAGAAGCAGAAGCATACATCCAAGTCCGCGATAAAGAAGTCATCTCCTTCATAAAAAAGAACATCTTCAGCAGATTTGGCATTCCTTCAGAGATAATTTGCGACAACGGCTCCCAATTCATCACTAAAAAGGCGACGGGATTCCTAACCAGCTGGGGAGTCGAGATGGTGACATCTTCACCCATCCTCAAGCCAATGGGCAAGCAGAATCAAGCAACAAGATCATAATCAATAATTTAAAGAAGAGGCTAGATCAGAAGAAAGGATGATGGGCCGAGGAACTTCCATTCGTCTTATGGGCGGACAGGACCACACCCAAGAATGCAACAGGTCAAATACCATATTCCCTAGTATTTGGAGAATAAGCCTTCATCAATGCAGAAGTCATCATCCCTACAGCAAGATATGGATTACTAACATCAGAGCAGAACGACGCCATCCTAGCCCATGATCTGGATATCATTGACAAACTGAGGGACCTAGCAAGGATCAAGATGGCAGCTTATCAATAGAGCATTGCACGATCATACAACAAGAATGTCATAATAAGGAGATTTCAAGTTGGTGACTTGGTATTACGAAAAGTTTTCCAGAACACAAGAGAACTCAATGCTGGAAAATTGGCTCCAAAATGGGAAGGCCCATACTTAATAGATGCAGAACCAGGGAAAGGATTGATTTTGGCTTTCTACTCCAGATGGCGTCAGGATCCCAAGTAGTGGAACGCTATTCATCTGAAAACCTACTTTATGTAAGTTGTAGTACGTCCATTTAATTCAAGCAAACAGAGGTATGAATTTATTTTACCTTAATTACTTTATGTCATTTTAAATATGATTATATTTTTCGAACCATTACTGACTTAAGTATCGAAGAGGTGTTAGCTAAGCTAACACCCATCTCTAACATGTTCTTGTCTTGCGAGGAAACTAAAAAAGTCTTTTTAGGTCAAGACAATCAAACGTGCATGATCGAGATAATGGGACAATCAACACGTTGACATATTCGTAGGAGATGACATCTATTAAATATAGATCAGGTATGGATCTACCTTTACTTTATGAATAATTTTCATTCTTTAAATTGCATAAGTTTTTCAATAAAAATAGTATCACTTGGGATATTATAAATGTTTTGTTATTTTTACAAGATGTTAACACTTTTAACTAAGATTTTTTGAGACTTAATATAAAACAAAAGTATTGAGACTGCCTATCTCATCTCAAGTTTAAGGTATCTAAATCCCTTCAAAGGTTTAAAGAAATTACTTTCTTTCGTCTCTATTAAGGTTTATACATCTTCGCCTGGAGCGCGCGACATTAGTGTTGATTAAGGTGTAGAATGGGCACGTATGTTATATATACGCACCCCCCATTTCCACTTAGTCAAATACTAATATAAAGTTATGATCAATTGGTTATAACATTTTCATGTTATCTAAGAACAAAGGTTAATTGGTATGACATGCAAACCAAAGTTGAGCAAAGGATTTGGACATCCTACGCAAGAAGGCAACACAAGCAGAAGTACCAAAACCCATTTCATTCATTAAAATCTACCATCTACTTATCTTTTAAACCCACAGTAAAAGATAAAGTTTGGGGGCAATTGTTATGGGTAAAAATTTACACGACGACATCTTAAAAAATAGCGACATCTTGACAATTACGGCACTGTAAGTAAATAATTTATTTATTTACCTGTGTTATTAATAATCTTTCGTATAGATAACAGGTGTTAAACATGTGACGTTTAAAGACCTATGAGGACTCTGATCAACGGCAACAAGACTTGGTCATAATGAAGATAGGATCCGAGTTTTTAGCCTAGTTAGTTAGTGTTGATATGTTTTATCTCGTTCTTGTATTTAAACTAGACTAGGAGGTACCACAACACACACAACTCACGCACTCTCTAATGTTTTCCGCCATAGCTTCAATTGTAACACCAAGTACTCTCAATACAACCGTTTAGGGGTGGTAGGTGCTCGGAAACACCTCCCGAGGTTTTGTGCCGGTGAGAGCATTTCCCTCAAGGGCTTTCCTCGTATACATTAACGTGTTCTTATTTTTTTCTATCTACGTTCAACAATTATATTCCATTGCACCCTCCTTCCAATTCAAAATACAATTCAATTAATTCAATTTTCATTGCTTGTTTTTCACCAAAACAGGCAGACTTTCAATTAGGGCATATTGACTCCAAGCATATTCTTATTCGCCTCTCACATGAAGCTGACTTTAATCATTTATGGGCCAAAGAATCATGGTTTGTGGGACGATTTCAGATGCGGGTTATACGGTGGGCACCTTCGTGGAGGCCAGATCAGGATTCTTCATTATTTCCGGTGTGGGTAAGCCTCCCTGGCCTTCCAATACATTTATTCAATAAGTTGTGTTTATTTTCAATAGCTAAAATTTTCAGACAACCTTTGGTTATTGATCGAGCGACTGCTAGTTTATCAAGGCCAAGTGTGGCAAAGGTATTAGTGCGGATTGACCTTCTTAAGAAGGTTCCATCGAGAATTTATTTGGAATGTGGCGAGGATGCAGGTTTTTTTCAAAGATCAAGATGTCCTATAACATCCCCGAAATTAAGAACGACATTTGAGGCGGACTAAAAATAAATTTTTTTTTTTAAGAGATGGGACGTATTGAGCTTTAATGAATAGAAAACGTAAACATTAGTGGGCCACATCTCTTTTCCTGCCAAAGTTTGATGCCAGCTAGTTAGAATGTTTAGCATGAGGTGGTGCAATTAACAAAAATCAGATTGTGACTAAGCTGGTTCCTTGATGATGTTGCTTATTATTTATACTCATCCAAGTATATGTAGTTGGATAAGAAATGCGCAGAGAAAATATTATTTGAACAGTGTGATGGCGTTCTACTTGGGCCAATTTCTAGAGATTTGCTTTAGCATTTTGAGGAAGGGAGACTACGCAATATTGATTCTGTGTCCTTTTATACCCGTCTTATCGTAGTACTCTATTTTATTGATACATATATCGATTGTTCGTTCCGATTTGATTTGATTTGAAATTGTCTCGTAAATAGTACGGTTATCCTGATAGCATGCTATATGTGTTAATGTGCTCAAATATGAGATTTGTTATATGGAATAGTTTCGATGTAGCTAATTATGTAACTGTCGCAGTGTACTTTGTTATTGTGTTTGTGTTGGGTCCGGCTCCATGAGGGCAGCCAACAATTCGGTTGTTATTGATATCCCATTGGGCCTGCACATAATTAGTGCATCGGAACTGTAAAGTATGATTGATCGGTTATTCGGTTTATGAAATGGGTCTTATTGGCATGTCCATATTTATAATTTCATGGACATTGTTATTTGGTGTTTGTGTTCCATTGGCTTCTGTGATATTGTGTATCCCTTTTCTTACTGAGCCCCCCAGCTCACCCCCCTCCAATGAAGATAGGATCCGAGTTTTTAGCCTAGTTAGTTAGTGTTGATTTATTTTTTCTCGTTCTTGTATTTAAACTAGACTAGGAGGCGGCACAACACACACAACTCACGCACTCTCTAATGTATTCTGCCATAGCTTCAATTGTAACACCAAGTTGTTGGTCCCAAAGGGCAACAAGGGTATGGAAAATAGCTAGAAGGGGGGTGAATAGTTGTTTTAAAATTCTTTTCGTACCCTTGAAAATTCAATGGCAAATGCGCACTTAATCAAATAAGCGTTATGAAATGCGCCTAAGTGAGTGAGTGAAATGCACAGCAGAATAGTTAAGTAAAGTAGGCACAAATGATTAAAAGGAGCGCAACACACACTCTAAGTATTTTGGCTCAAAGTGGGTGAAATAAGGAACTTAGGAAAATGATATAACCAACACAACACAATTCAGATCAATCAATCTACAATGATTAAACAAGCAAATAGTGAGATAAGATAGTAACTTGAAAGTAAATGACAAGAAATTAATACGCGCTACTTGGAGAGGTTCGATCGGGAAAATGATCTACGTCCTCTACCAAGATGGTTAGTCTTGGATTTCTAATGGAGATCTTATATAATGAGTGAGTGTTACAAATTACAATCATTTGAGCTTATACACCAACTCAAGATCTAATATTCTATGAAAGAACAAATCCTAGACAATAACCGGTGTATCTCTAAAAGAAAGATCTAAGTGATCAAACTTAAAGAGGTGCGTGTGTGATTTTAGATTCAAGGCTCACTCCTTTATCTTCTTGTGCCTTTTCAGAACCAAGCTGTCTTTACCAAAAACTGGTACATCATCAGTCTTGTAAGCTTGGTTTTTATTGAGAAATTGAGCAAGGGCAGGGTAGGTTAGGAAAATTTTGGTGAGAATTCTGCAATGAGTCTTGAACTTGGTCTTCCCTTCAGCCTTATTCTTGTTGTATTTGGTTATCTGCTCCGACAAAGTCTTGAACAAGATCTGAGGCCAATTCAACCTAGCCTTTCCCATGATGGCAGCAGTATACTCCCACTGCTCCACAGTGAATCTGTTCACATTGCCGGTTTTGAACACGATTGAAGTATCAACAAGATCTTCTATATGAGAGAGCAGATCACCATCATCCCTTATCTCAACATTTTTGATGTTATTCAGAAGAGTAGGGATTTTGAGGTACGTATACGTAACAATGTTTTGCGCGGCTACGGAGTAAGTGTTTGCTTGTCCTGAAACACCCTGAGCGCCAGTACTGCTGAAACTCACTAAGTTCTTAATTGTGCCCGTAGAGATAGTTATAGCAACATTCTGAACAGTGGCGCATATCCTGTAGTGCACGTATCCATCAGCTGGCGTCTCAACTAGAGCAGCGGTTGAGAAAAATTCATCAACAAGGAGCGGAGAATAGAATGGTTGATCCAGCGTGAATAGTGGAGTAAGTCCAGCAGTGTGAAGGGTTGAGATGATTTCAATCCCTATTGGATCAAGTGAGAGCTCAGCAAGATCAATCGTCTCACCAGGTCTAAAATTTGCAATATCCAACAAAATAAATGATTTAAGTTAGAAATGAATTTAGGCGCATAGACACATAAAATAAGCAAAGTATAGACTAGGCGCATACGAAATTTGAGGCGCATAGAATAATTAGGCGCAGAGAGTCATAGGCGCATACGAGAGCACAATGAGTCAAGGCCCGTGATTATAGTAGGCGCATGAAATTTGGAGCGCGCATAGGAATACAAGGCGCATATTATGTTTCTATGAAAAATACTAAGGAAAAATTAAAAACATAGAAAAAATTGACTAAGTATGAATTGAGGCGCATAAGATGTTTAGGCACATAATGTTGAAGGATTGAGGTGCATAACATTTGTAATAGCTAGAGGCGCATACACATGCTAGACGCATGAACCACTTTGAGGCGCATAATATCAATAGGCGCATAATCACACTAGGCGCATGGATGCATATTTAGGCGCATAACTATGTAACTAATTTGAACTTAGTCTAAAAACACACAAACAAGCAAAAACATAAACAAGAAGGAATTAAGAATCAAACAAAAAAAATTGAAAAACAAGTTTGGAAAAATTTTGAAACCCAAGTCATGCAAAAAATAACGAAGAACACGAAGAACATGTCTTGAGTGCTCGAAGAACACCAAGAACACCAAGAACACATAATTCGAGAAACTTCACCAAATCAAGCACACAATATGTCAAAATGACCGCAAGAAGACAAGGATCACAAATATGTAAACCAAAACAAGTAAAAATCAACAACGATTCCAGAAAATGGATTCAAAGATCCGAAAATTTGAAAAGTCTAAAAATGGAAAATCTTCATATTCGCAACAAATATCGCATTAATCGTTGTAAAGTTTAGTATAAAAGACTCGAAATCATGTAAGGAACAAACCCTAACAAACAATTTTGAAAACGGAGAATTGAAGCAAGTTCAAACTAAGAAAAAGCCATTTTCGGTTTTCAAAGAACACGAAACCCATAAATTTTTATTTTTTTAAAAAAAAATTCATAAATTAAGAGTTTAGGGATTGAGGAATCCATACCATTTCATCTTGATTAGTCTTTGTAGAACGTTTAGGACCCATAAATATATATATAGGGAAAAAGGAGAAGAAAATGATGAAGAAATAGAGAGAGAAAGAGAGAGAGAGAGAGAGAGAGAGAGAGCGACTGAGAGAGAGAGAGAGAGTAGAGGCGGTGAAGGAGGAGAGAGAAAGAGTTGGTAGAAGATATGTAGGGGAAATGATTGAAAAAGAAAAAAAAGTAGGGGGTGTAAGGGATTATATAGGGTAGATTTTTGGATAAAAATGGAAGATGAAGAGATGGGTAATAAATGGGGGATTTTGGAAAGGACAAGCATTTATGAGGGGTTTTAATGATTTGACGGCTAATAAATGTTGAATGACCCAAAGTGGATAGATGTGACATTTTGGGTAATGAAAAACTGCTCCACTTTCCCTATAAGTGTATGAGCAATTTTGACTAAATTTTTGCACAAACCCCAAAAACATCTGTTTTGGTGTAAGTTTGGGGTGCAAGAAATATATCCCTAGAAAATAAAATTTTGAAAAACGTAAAACGAGGGAAAAATTAATTGCACAAGTACCCTTGAACAATTAAGGAATGTCAAAAGACAAAGATTCCTATAATAAATAAGAACAAACATACCTGGTACTTGTGAATATTGAATACGTTCAATCATTTGAAATAATAAATTTTGGAGCATTGATTGAGTCGCAATATTTAATGCGCGCATGGGAGGCGCATTTAGCTCAGAGGCGCGCAGCAACGAAAGAGGCGCGAGAATGCCTTAGGCGCGCTATGAGAGTGAGGCGCGCAGAAATACTTGGGCGCGCAGTGAGTTTCCTTGAAACTTTTAAAAATGAGTTAACTTTTGTACCTAGTATACTCATAACTCAACAAAACATAAAATCATTAGTAATAACAAAACTATATGGAATTAGTTGAGTTCAAGCATACCCATTTCACCTCTCAAAAAGATGAACCGTTTCGCGTCAAGTGCTTCCGTTAAAATGTCGGCGATTTGATAGTCGGTTCCCACGTGTTCTAAATGAATATTTCCTTTCTCCACGTGATCTTTGAGGAAGTGATATTTGATGTCGATGTGCTTGGTCTTTGAGTGCATGACAGGATTTTCAGAAACCGCAATGGTTGATGTATTGTCGCAGTAGATGGGACAATTTTCTTCGATGATATCATAGTCCACCAATTACTGCTTCATCCATAGAATCTGACAGCAACAACTTCCCGCAGCGATATATTCTGCTTCCGTTGTTGATACAGACACTGAAGCTTGTTTCTTACTCGCCCATGACACAAGTCGATATCCAAGGAAATGACAAGTGCCACTCGTGCTTTTCCTATCAATTGTGCATGCTGCATAATCCGCAATATTTGACAAGTGCCACTCGTGCTTTCACAGCAATTAAGTGCGCTTCTCGAGGGTCAGATTAATAACGAGCGCAAACACAAACACTAAATATAATATCGGGCCTACTAGCAGTAAGATAAAGGAGTGAGCCAATCATACCTCGATAGAGCGTTTGATCAACACGTTAACCTTTTAAATCTTTGTCGAGTTTATTGCCGGTGGCCATTGGAGTGTCGTATGATTTAGAATTCTCAAGTCCAAACTTCTTGATTAAGTCCTTTGTGTATTTGGCTTGATTGATAAATATGTCTTCATTCATTTGCTTGATTTGAAGCCCGAGGAAGAATGTGAGTTCTCCCATCATGCTCATTTCAAACTTGCTCTTCATTAGTTTCTCAAAGCGCTTGCAAAACAATTCATTAGTAGAACCAAATATAATATCATCAACATAAATTTGAACAAGTAATTTATGACCAATATGTTTGGCAATAAAAAGAGTAGTATCGATTTTACCGCGAGTGAAGCCTTTTCAATGAGAAACTTTGATAGTGTATCGTACCATGCTCTTGGTGCTTGCTTGAGCCCATACAAAGCTTTCTGGAGTTTGTACACATGATTTGGAAATTGTGAATCTTCAAACCCAGGTGGTTGAGCTACGTAGACTTGTTCTTGGAGTTCACCATTTAGAAACGCGCTCTTCACATCCATTTGATATAACTTGAAGTTCTTGTGAGGGGCGTAAGCTAGAAATTATTTGATAGCTTCAAGTCTTGCTACGGGCGCAAAAGTTTCATCGTAGTCGATTCCTTCCTCTTGCCTATAGCCTTGAGCAACCAATCTTGCTTTGTTTCTTATGATGGTTCCATTCTCATCCATTTTATTTCTGAATACCCATTTCATACCAATCACTCCTTTATCATTTGGTCTTGGAACAAGAGTCCAAACCTTACATCGTTCAAATTTATTGAGTTCTTCTTGCATTGAAACAACCCAATTCGGATCTTGGAGCGCTTCATCAGCCTTCTTTGGTTCAATTTGAGAGATAAAAGCAGTGTAAGCATCAAAGTTTGTAGCTCTCCTTGTACGAACACCAACATTTAGATCACCAATGATATTATTGATTGGGTGACCTCTAACTTCACGAATTTCAGGAGGTAAGTTAGGTTGGGTTATAGTAACTTGAAGGTCTTCAATTGGTACATCTTCACTAGATTCAAAATCATCAAAATTTGGGGGATGAACTGGTTCAGAATTGAAACTAGGGTTAACACCAGATGCAGCATTAGATATAGGCGCGTGAGAAGAATCAAGAGGCGCAACATTAGAAGGAGGCGCAGCTGATGATTCATTTGGCGCGCCATATGAGGAATTAGGCGCATTTGATGTAGATGGATTTCCTTGAGTTGATAGATTCTGATCTTGTGTAGGCGCAACATAAATAGGAGCAGCTGTGTCATTAAGCTCAACAGAATCATCAGCAACATTTGGAGCCAAATGTGGCTCAAGGAGAGAATGTTCATCAAATGTAACATGTACAGATTCAACTATCACTAATGTAGATCTATTAAAAATGCGAAAAGCTTTAGAATGTTTGGCATACCCAACAAAAATACCTTCGTCGGCTTTGGCATCGAATTTACCTCTATGTTCGTTTCCGTTGTAGAGGATATAACATTTACAACCAAAGATCTTGAAGAATGCAATGTTGGGAGTTCTACCACGCCAAAGTTCATACGGAGTCTTGTTGTGAAGTTTGTTGATGAGGGAACGATTTTGAGTAAAACATGCTGTGTTGATAGCTTCTTCCCAAAAGTACTTAGGCAATTTAGCTTCAGCTATCATCGTCTTTCCCGCTTCAATCAACGTCCTATTCTTTCTTTCCATAACACCATTTTATTGAGGAACACCAGTGGTTGAGAAGTTTTGATATATCCCATGATCATCGCAATATCAAGCAACACCGTTGTTTTTTAATTCTGTTCCATTATCGGATCGAACACTAACGATGTCATCTTCTTTTTGGGTTTGGAGCAGTCTGAATAAGGTGGTCAAAATGTCATAAAAATCGTCTTTTGAGATCATCATTTCCACCCATGTATATCTTGAATAATCATCCACCACAACTAGAGTATACTTGTTTCTTCTGATACTTGCGGGTGGTGACTGGTCCAAATAGATCAATGTGCAGCAGTTGCAAACATCTAGTAGTTGAGGGATTGGTCTTGCTGGAGAAAGACTTTTTCAGTTGTTTGCCAAGTTGACACGCGGCGCACTGCTTGTCATGATGATCAACAACCTTGGGAAGTCCTTTTACAAGATTATTCTTGCTGAGTTTAGATAGATACTTGAAGTTCAAGTGACTTAAGCGCTTGTGCCACAGCTAACTATTTTCGCTCACACTTTTAGCTACAAAACAAAGATTAGTACTAGAGTTCATACTATGGAAATCAATAATGTAAATATTTGTCTTACGATATCCCGTGAGTAATGTAACTCCAGTTTTGCCATTCTTGATAAGACATTGATTTGAGGTGAAATGGCATTCTAATCCTTTGTCACAGAATTGAGATATGGATAATAAATTGTGCTTGAGCCCTTCGACGAGAGAGACTCTTTCAATGCACACTTTGTCTTTTTTGAGCTTTCAATATGCTACAACTTGACCTTTGTTATTATCACCAAATGTTATTGATGGACCTCTTTCTTCATGAACATCTTCAAGTAAGGATTCATCCCTAGTCATGTGTCGTGAACACCCACTATCGACAATCCATTCATATGTTTTAGCTTTTGAAGATCCAGCCATGAAGCAAAGAACCTGAAATATAAACATTTAAAGCAGGTCCCCTTTATTCCTTTTCAAGTCCTAGAGTTAGCAACTTTTGACGACCCACTCTTGCTTGACCTTAGGATTCTTACGTCCTTTGGCATTGGGAGTGAATCTCAAAAGGCATTCCACAGTCTTATTTCCCAAACAATCACAAATTGAATAATGATGAAAGCCACCAATCACGTGAGTTTTCACAAACTCTTTACTTTTCTTTGGGATAGCATCCTTCTTTGGGTCAGATGAGCCAGCCTTAACAAAATCTTTCTATTGAAATTTTGGGGTGCTTTTTCTTGGAGGGCGCATAGGGATAGGAGGCGCACGGCGGTTAGGCGCGTGGCTCCTAGGCACATAATGTGCACTCGGAGAAGGAGCGCGCCTAGTTTCAAGAATGGTTTTGCTGGAGGATGATTCATTTGTAGCTACTTCCTTCTCTTTAGCTTTCCCAAATTGTTTCGTTGGGTAGACATAATGGAATGATTATCTCTTGACTTTTTCGTGTCCTTTACCCATTGAATTAAAATGTTTTTCCTTGGGAATTTCAAAAGTTTGCTGATTTGTAAACTCACTATCTCTTTCAGCACATAAATCACATTTAAAGTTGTCACTAGTTGATGAGAATCCCAAGCCACTTTTATCGCCACTGACTTTTTGGGACTTAAATATATTCTCCATAGTGACACGAGAATTGGACCACTCATTTGTAATCTTTTTAAGATCAGTAATTTTAGAAACCAATTCATCGTTTTGAACTTTAAGAAGTGAGTTCTGTTCTGTTAGAAAAGTGTTTTTAACAATAAGAGGAGTCATGCTCTTTATCTGCTCCTTAAGGAGGGTGAGTTCAGATTTAAGTAGAGATTTCTCGGTCTTAAGCTGGGAAATTTCATCACATGATAGTGCTAAAGCTTCCTTCATATCATTAAAACGACTGATTAGCTTTTCAGCCTCTTTGAATAGCTTTTCTTTTTTTACAATTTCCTCATCATGATTGATTGTAGGAATAGGTGCAACTTGAGGTCTAACATATTCACTCTTTCTGAGTTTGCTTCTAGAACTCAGATCACATCTAGAAAATAACAATCCACCATCGCTTTGAGCCGGAGTGAGAAATCCTTGTTCAACGAGCTCGCTGATGGTTGTTCCTTTCTTCCTTTTCACTTCTTGAAAACCTGCATATTTCTTGATAGGTTTATTCAAGACATTCATATCAGGAACATCTTTGGAGAAGTCATCATCAGAATCATAAGTATCAACTTCATCATCATTTGCCACCAAACAAACGAGTCCATCATCAGAATCTTTATCGCTTTAATCGGAGTCTGTTTCAATCCATATGTTATGCTCATTTGCTGGTGATTCTTCTTCAGCAACCATTCCCTTGTGACGAGTGAATTTGGGAGTGAACTTGGGAGTATGGCTGCTCTTCTTCTGCATATATTCAAATTTTGGAATTGGGCAGCTTGAAGCAAAGTGTCCTGGTTTTCTAGAATTAAAACAAACAAGGTCTTCTTTTCTTTTTAAATCACTTCTCCTCGTGAACTTTGGAGGAGCTCTGCTGGTAGATCCTTGAAATTTGCTGGTTGAGCCGGGTCTTGAGAATTTTCTGAACTTTTGAAATTTCTTCACAAATAAAGCGAAGTCTTCATCATCCATGTCTAATAGCTCAGAGGTAGAAATTTTGGGATCGGAACTTTTCTCTTCTTGAACCGGTGCAGGCGCATGCGCTTCTTCTTTATGCGCCACCATTGCTATGGATTTTGACTTTCCTTCAGTTTCACTGATTCGTTGGAGTTTGAGCTCATAAACCTTAAGATTTGCATAAAGGTTCCTTAAAGTCCATACATCTAAAGTTCCAACGTCTTCAAGAGCGCTGGATTTATGAAGATATATTGAGCCAAAAGCTTGGAGGAAATTTACATTCAAATCCTTGTTTGAAAACTTCATGCCAAGTGAAATACATAGATTTATAATTTAACAGTAGCGTTCATAAGTTTCTCTTAAGGTTTCACCGGGGAGTTGAGAGAAATTGTTGAATCTCTTTTGTACTTCATATTTCTTGTTCTCCTTATAAACAGTATCTCCTTCTATATGCTCTTCAATAGCATCCCATAGCTCATTAGCAGTAGCACAATGCATGACTTGTTGTTTCATAGCCGTGCTTAGAGTTCTTAGGAGAATGTTTCTTGCTTTTCCATCATTTGTAACTCTTCTTGTTTCTTCCTCAGTCCATTCTTCCCTTAGTTTCTTGATGGTTGGTTGAGCAGCATTGGTATGCAGATTTGGATTCTCTTTCATAGGGATGTAAGGTCCATAAACCACGGTGTCATGAAGCCTTTCATCGATTGAAGTGAGATGAGTTATGATGCTGAATTTCCACACGTCAAAGTGATCTTCATCAAAGACTGGAACATGTGTGTAGTTAGCAGTTGCCGAAGGTTTTGAGTTTGCCATATTGAATCGGCACCCAAGCTGCTAAGCTTGAAAAACAAAAAGGTTTTATAAAGGTGTTTGCTCTGATACCACTTGTTGGTCCCAAAGGGCAACAAGGGTATGTAAAATAGCTAGAGGGGGGTGAATAGCTGTTTTAAAATTCTTTTCATACCCTTGAAAACTCAATGGCAAATGCGCACTTAATCAAATAAGCGTTATGAAATGCGACTAAGTGAGTGAGTGAAATGCACAGTGGAATAGTTAAGTAAAGTAGGCGCAAATGATTAAAAGGGGCGCAACACACACTCTAAGTATTTTGGCTCAAAGTGGGTGAAATAAGGAACTTAGGCAAATGATATAACCAACACAACACAATTCAGATCAATCAATCTACAATGATTAGACAAGCAAATAGTGAGATAAGATAATAACTTGAAAGTAAATGACAAGAAATTAATACGCGCTATTTGGAGAGGTTCGATCGGAAAAATGATCTACGTCCTCTACCAAGATGGTTAGTCTTGGATTTCTAATGGAGATCTTTAATGAGTGAGTGTTACAAATTACAATTGTTTGAGCTTATACACTAACTCAAGATCTAATATTCTATGAAAGAACAAATCCTAGACAGTAACCGGTGTATCTCTAAAAGAAAGATCTAAGTGATCAAACTTAAAGAGGTGCGTGTGTGATTTTAGATTCAAGGCTCTTTAGATCTTTGAGATTGAGAGCACAAGAAAACCAAAGTGTTTTTGCTTGAGGATCTGGGCTAAGGATGAAGGTATGAAGATGTTCTTGAGAATTCTGGAAAATCAAAGGCAATCTTCAAATCTTCAGCAAATGCTTGAGAGAGAAATTCTGAGATTCTTAGCAACTTCAAAACGTTTGAATTTATGGGGTATTTATAGTAGAGCCCAATAAACTAGCCATTGGAAATCTCTTGTGGATAAGGTTAAAGGATAGATGTGCTGTCGCTCATTGAGTGGAGCACGTGTTCTTTTATAGCCGTTAGACACATAACACAAATATGACCGTTATGGACAGGTGTCCTTAGATGCGGGTGCATACGTGTTATTTAACCACCGTTGGATCATTGGCGTAGTTTGAATTCCTTCAAGTCTTCATGTCTTCAATAAATCACCAAGTGTTGATTTAATATCAAAGAGGCGCGTTGAGCTTTTGGGGAGCGTAGCATACCTAGGCGCATTACCTTATGCGCGCGCACTGGATGGGCGCATGGAGCAAAGGTGAAGGTGGCGCATGGCGCGTAGCTCAAATCAACTTGCGATAATTCTTCGATCTTGACATTCTCGCCCTATTCCTAAGCCTATTCTATTACAATGGACTACCTAAAAAATGAAGTATAAATACTTCTTGCATGTGGGTCTAAAGTCCATGAAATAAAACTTAGGTGATGGATCAATCAAATCTAATCAATCCTATTACATTGAAACTGAGATATAAGAGGGCATACCCAACAATCTCCCCCTATTTGATTGATTCCATTACCTACTATATCAGGGACAAACATTATACTTGATAATAACATGTTCAAATAAATGAAATTGGTAAATCATGTCTCAAGTTAATGCACACACTAGTCCAAGATATAGATTTCTAATCTATTCCAATAAAGATAAAACATTACAAATGGAAAGATAGAAATGATAGTTTAACACATTCAAAATGATATATGAGTTTTAGTTTTGAAATGTATTTAAACAAAGTTTAAACTCAATGCATGAAAATATGAAACAGTTCAAATATGATGCATATGATTTTAAATAATATTCAATGTTCTACAAACAAGAAGTTTGAGTGAACAGGGTTTGAGAGAAATAGTGATGCTTTGTTCTCATTAAAACTCGAAATATAAGAGTTGAAATTACAAGTTTTCAACAGAACAAAATAAAAATATGTGCTAAAACATTTAAGCACTAAATCACTAACAATGAGTTCTAACAAACAAAAAGTTCCAAAAACTTACAAACATAATAAAAACTAAGGGTTAGGAGGCGCGTCATCGTCCTTCAATCCTTCTTCAATTTCTGAAACTGAGCGCTGAATTTGTTTGGAAAGTTGGTGACAACGGTTTACAACACCATGAGTGTCAGTGACACCATCTCTGATATAGCGCAAATAATCAATATTGATGTTTTGATACTCATCAATGATGCGTTGAGAAATGGATTGATGTTGAGAGAGATTTTCTGAAACAATTTGAAAGTTAGCTTCAACAACACCTTGCGCGGTGACAATATCAGCAGAGGTTCTTTTTGCGCGACTATCTGCGCTGGAGTGCGCAGCATTAAAGTGAGTAACAATCAGCTCCTTCAAAACATCTAACTTTGAAAGCAAGGAGCGAGAGTTAAATGGCGCGGCGCTAGAGGAGGGCGCAGACGATGGCGCAATATCCATATGCGCGCTTGGAGAATTCTCGAGTTCATCCTTGATTTCCTTCAGCTTGTCCATCACATTCACTAACTTATCACTTTCACTAGTGACTAAGTCAAGCAACTTCTTAATGTCTGCAGCTACACTGGTCTCTACTTGCTTAATTGCATCAATAAAAGCTTGACCATCAGTGAGCTTGATTCCTCCTGCAATTCTTTCATGAAGCTCAGCAAGTGTGTCTTTGAATAAATCATTCATTTGCGCGATAGCATCACTCCATTGCTGAGGGGTCAGAAAATGCTTATCCCTGATATCAGCGCTAATGCGCGTTATCTCCCTCTTAATGGCAGCAATCTCATCTACCTGATTCGTCAACATAGATGTATGAAGGTCAAATTGAGATTCAATGCGTTCTTGACCCTGTTGAAGTTTCTGAAGCAAGGAGATTACCGTACTCATATCTGAACTGGGAGGAGTAGGTTGAGGCGCAGGTGAGTGCTAAGGCGCAGGAGTAGGAGAGTGCCTAACTGGAGATGGAGTTGGAGCGCGGGGAGGAGAAGGAATGTATTCAGCACTTGAACTGGGATCTTCTGTAGAAAAGTTGATTTTAGCTTTAATTACTGCTTCAGTTAAATTAAGGCATTATTTTGAGACTCATGTTATCTATATCCATACTAATTATCCAATTAAGAATGTTATGAGAAAGCTAGAGATATCTGGAAGGATGGCAAAGTAGTCCGTCCAGCTGAGCACGTATGATATCAGATATGAGCCAAGAACAGCAATAAAATCATAGGCACTTGCAAACTTTGTGGCAGACTTCATACCCCAGGCCATAATCTGTGATTTTAAAGCCACCAACAATGAAGCAGAATACGAGGCCTTGATCTCAGGGTTAACCGTTGCTCTAGATCTCAACATCAAGGCGATTCAGGTATACAGTGATTCATTATTATTGGTTAACCATTTCAATGGTTCCTATGCAACTAAGAATGCCAAGATGACATCATATTTGGGGATCATAAAAATCCTAGAAAGCAAATTCCAGAGCTTTTCCTTAGAACAGGTACCTAGAGAAGAAAATTCTCAAGCAGATGCCCTTGCTAACTTGGGATCAGCCTTCAAAACGCCTCTCAAACCAATATACCAATCATTCATGTCAACATTCCTGCTCTGGAAAAGTTAGAGCTTTTCAGCATAGATGACGACATCCAAGTGGATCAAGACAGCCAGTCAGAAATTCATGGACCAATCCAATCATCAAGTATCTTCAAGATGGAACCATCCCAACTGATGAGAAAAGTGCTAGAACGTTCAAAGTAAGAAATTCAAGATATCTGTTAATAGATAATGTGTTGTTTAAGAAATATTTTGTAGATCCATATTTAAGGTGTCTAGAATCAGATAAAGCTAAAGAAGTTCTTAAAGAGCTGTATGAATGAATTTGTGGTAATCATTCTGGGGGTAGAAGCTTATACACTAAAGCTCTAAGGATGGGCTACTTTTGGCCTATAATGCATCAAGATGCCACTGAATATGCCAAGAAATGTAATTCATGTCAGAAGCATGGCAACATCCTGCACCAACCAGCAGAATTGCTTTATTCCATTTTTTCTCCATGGCCATTTATGACATGGGGAATGGACATTGTGGGTAAATTGCCTAAAGCACCAGGATGGAAAGTATTCATGCTTGCAATGACAGACTACTTTTCCAAGTGGGTAGAAGCATAAGCATACATCCAAGTCCGCGACAAAGAAGTCATCTCCTTCATAAAAAAGAACATCTTCAGCATATTTGGCATTCCTTTAGAGATAATTTGCGACAACGGCTCCCAATTCATCAGTAAAAAGGCGATGGACTTCCTAACCAGCTGGGGAATCAAGATGGTGACATCTTCCCCCATCCTCAAGCCAATGGGCAAGCAGAATCAAGCAACAAGATCATAATCAATTATTTAAAGAAGAGGCTAGATTAGAAGAAAGGATGATGGGCCGAGGAACTTCCATTCGTCTTATGGGCGGACAGGACCACACCCAAGAATGCAACAGGTCAAACACCATATTCCCTAGTATTTGGAGAAGAAGTCGTCATCCCTGCAGAATTCATCATCCCTACAGCAAGATATGGCAGCTTATCAACAGAGCATTGCACGATCATACAACAAGAATGTCATAATAAGGAGATTTCAAGTTGGTGACTTGGTATTACGAAAAGTTTTCCAGAACACAAGAGAACTCAATGCTGGAAAATTGGCTCCAAAATGGGAAGGCCCATTCTTAATAGAAGCAGAACCAGGGTGTTGGTCCCAAAGGGCAACAAGGGTATGAAAAATAGCTAGAGGGGGGTGAATAGCTGTTTTAAAATTCTTTTCGTACCCTTGATAAACTCAATTGCAAATGCGCACTTTATCAAGTAAGCGTTATGAAATGCGCCTAAGTGAGTGAGTGAAATGCACAGCGGAATTTAGTAATGAAAATAGGCGCAAAGTGTGATAAAGGGGCGCACACACACTCTAAGTATTTTGGCTCAAAGTGGTTGAAATAAGGAACTAAGGCAAATGAAATAACAACACCACACAATTCAGTTCAATCAATCTACAATGAGTAAACAAGCAAATAGTGAGTGAAGATAATAACTTGAAAGAAAAAGACAAGATAATAACACAAGCTATTTGGAGAGGTTCGATCAATGAAAGATCTACGTCCTCTACCAAGATGGTTAGTCTTGTATTTCTAATGGAGATCTTATATAATGAGTGAGTGTTACAAATTACAACTTTTGAGCTTCGACACTAACTCAAGATCTAATATTCTATGAATGAACAAATCCAAAACAATAACCGGTGTATCTCTAAAAGATGGATCTAAATGATCAAACTTAAAGAGGTGCGTGTGTGAATTTAGGATCAAGGCTCTTTAGATCTTTATGATTTAGAGCACAATGAAACTAAAGTGTTATAGCTTGAAGATCTAGGCTAAGGATGAAGGTATGAAGATGTTCTTGAGAAATTCTGGAAAAACAAAGGCAATCTTCAAATCTTCAACAAATGCTTTGAGAGAGAAATTCTTGAAATTCTTAGCAAAACTCAGCAACTTCAAAATGTTGAAGTTATGGGGTATTTATAGTGAACTTCAAAAAACTAGCCGTTGGAAATCCTTGTGGATAAGATGAGCTGTCGCTCGTTGATTGGAGCATGCATATATTATGGCCATTTTGACACTCAACATAAATGTGACCGTTATGGACACGTGTCAACAGATTAGGCGCATATGCATCTTTTAACCACCGTTGGATCATTAGCGTAATTTGAATTCTCTTCAAGTCTTTGAGTCTTTAATAAATCACTGAGTGTTGAATAAACACTTTGAGGCGCATTGAGCCAAGAGGCGCATAGAGACTGCGTGCGCTAAGGCATATGGGGCGCATGGCGCGTAACATAGCTTATAAAGAAATCCTTATGCGCGCGCTCTAAATAACGCATGGCGCGAATGAAGAAGGCGCGTGGCGCGTGGCGCAGGAGGCGCATACGCGCGGCTCAAACTCACTGAGTGATTTTTCTTAAAACTTGATCTTCTTGCCCTATTTCTAAGCCTATTCTATAACAATGGACAACTTAAAAAATGAAGTATAAATACTTCTTACATGTGGGTCTAAAGTCCATGAAATAAAACTTAGGTGATGGATCAATCAAATCTAATAAATCCTATTACATTAAAAACTGAGATATGTGTGGGCATACCCAACAATCTCCCCCTATTTGATTGATGCCATTACCTACTATATCAAGGACAAACATTATACTTGATAAAAACATGTCCAAATGAATGAAATTGGTAATTCATGTCTCAAGTTAATGCACACACTAGTCCAAAATATAGATTTCTAATCTATTCCAATAAGAATAAAGAATTACATATGGAAAGATAGAAACAACAGTTTAACACATTCAAAATGATATATGATTTTTAGTTTTGAAATGTGTTTAAACCAAGTTTAAACTTAATGCATGAAAGTATGAAACAATTCAATATGATGCATATGAATTTAAACAATATTCATTGTTCTACAAACAAGGAGTTTGAGTGAACAAGGTTTGATAATAAGTGATGCATTGTTCTCATTAAAACTTGGGGTGTAAGAGTTACAAATTACAAGTTTCGAATAGAACAAAAGCAAAAGGTGCTAAAACAAGTAAGCACAAGATCACTAACACGAGAGAGTTGTTTCTATGACAAAAAGGTTCTAATAACTTACAATCAAAAATAGAAACTAAGGGTTGGTAGGCGCATCATCCTCCTTCAATCCTTCAATGATCTCAGAAACAGAGCGCTGAATCTGTTTAGCGAGCTGATGACTACGGTTCGCTAAGCCCTGAGTGTCAGTGACACTGGAGTGAGTGGCAGTGATACCGTCTCTAATGTAACTCAAGTGATTCACATTGATGTTTTGGTATTCATCAATGGAGCGCTGAGTGATTTGCTGCTGCTGTGAAATATTTTCTTCTAAGATTTGAATGTGAGCTTCAATGGCATTTTGAGCCGTGATAATGTCAGAAGAAATATGTTCGGCGCGTCTGTCAGAGCTTGAGTGAGCAGCAGTGAAGTGAGTAACGACCAATTCTTTTAAGACATCCAACTTTGATACTAGCACGTTCATGTTGGATTGAGACGCAGCAGACTGAGGTATGAAAGTAGGCGCAGAAGTGGTGGTTTGCGCCTGATCAGTATGAGGTTGAACCTAAGTCTGTGCCGGAGGAGGAGAAGGAGCAGAAAGTTTGTCCTTGAGAGAGTTCATCTGCCCCTTAATGGCAGCGATCTCTTCAGATCTCTTAGTGAGTAAGGAAGTAAGAAGCTCAAATTGAGACTTTATTTGTGTCTGTCCTTGCTCTAAATTTGCTTGCCCCTGCTGTAAAGAATGAAGAATGGAAAGTACCTCGCTCAAATCGGGAGCAGATGGAGATGGAGGCGCAGGGGTAGACAGGGGCGCATTATCTTGAAGGGGCGCAACATCTTGAAGGGGCGAAATAGGAGATGGAGGCGCATGAGGAGGTGAATGAGTAGGAGACTCAAATTCATCTTCAGTTTCAACATCAACAGTTTCAACAACAACTGTTTCCGTTGTGATTTGATCTGGTCCAGAAGGAGGTGGAGTCGCAACTGGAGAAGGAGTGCGCTGAGGGATGGTCTCTTGCTCCCCCTAAACTGGTTCCTCTATGTCTGAAACATCATCGCCAAAAAAATCAGAGAGGAGTTGTACTCTTGACACTTTGGTCTGTTGAAATTTGAACGGAGTCGCACGGGGAGTGGGGGCGCGTTGAGTAGGCGCGCGCTGGGTAGGCGCGGGAACAGAAGGCCTTTTCTCAATATCCACACTTGATCCAGCGCCTTTCATGCGCTCTAGCTTCTCTGACTCAGCAGCTTGTTTGGCTTAAAAATCTTCATCTCTTTTTCTTTGAGCCTCAAGTCTGCTGGCTTCCTACGCTAGCCTTAGATCACGCTCTTCATCAGTTTCAAATCTGGTACGTTTGATAGGCGCACGAGGAGGGTCATCAACCACCCGTTTTCCTTTGCTTTTCTCTGCGCCTGGCAAGGGATCAGCGCTTTGTCTAGCGCTTGCCTTCACTGCGCTTTTTATTAATGGTGCGCTTTTAAGAGCTGGCGCATCGTCTGACTCTGTGTCTTCATCAACTAAGCCTTCAACAGATTTGATTTGAATTCCCTTGGCGCGCTTTGTAGGCTTCTTTCTGCGCTTTTTGAGGTCCAAATTCGCTTTACCAAACGTTGGAACATCATTGATCTTATACTCAGGATTCTCATTCAAAAACTTAACTAACTCAGGGTAAGTTAGAAAAAGTTTTGTGAGAAGAAGGCAGTGGGAGCGAAACCTGGTCTTTCTATCACTCTTGTTCTTCACAAACTTATCAATCTGCTCACGCAGCGTCTTGAATAAAATGTGAGGCCAGTGAAGCTTCTCCTTGGCCATGATGGCAGCTGTGTATTCCCATTGTTCCACCGTGAATCGGTTCACGTTCCCGGTTTTGAAGACAATCGAAGTTCCCACCAAGTGCGCAATGTGAGTCAAGAGTTCTCCACCATCTCGAATTTCAGTGTTTTTGATATTATTTTGAAGTGTGGGAATATTCAGAAGTGAAGCAGCCATCCTGTTCTGATCATCAATAGAGTAAGTCATCGGACGCCTAATAATGCGATCTTCACCCGTAGATGGAAAACCGAGTAAGTGTCGAATCACAGATGAGGAGATATGGACGTCAACATTTTGAACGCGAGCCTCAATCCTGTAGTGAGTGCGTCCATTTACATCAATTTCCACTAGAACAACAGTGGAAAAGAACTCATCCACGAGGAGCGCAGAATAGAAAGTTTGGTCCATAGTGAATAAAGGGAGCAGACCAGCTACGCGCAGGGTCTCTATTATTTCTCTTCCAATCACTTCACCAGATAACTCTAATAGATCAAGAGTTTCTTCAAGTTTGAAGTTTGAATCTTTGGTGTACCAAAGTCCAAGGTTAACAGTGCCAGAGAGATATCTTATAATACGTTTCACAGCAATTAAGTGTGCTTCTCTAGGGTCGGATTGATAACGAGCACAAACACAAACACTAAACATAATATCAGGCCTACTAGCAGTAAGGTAAAGGAGTGAGCCAATCATACCTCGATAGAGCGTTTGATCAACACGTTTACCTTTTAAATCTTTGTCGAGTTTGTTGCCGGTGGCCATTGGAGTATCGTATGCTTTAGCGTTCTCAAGTCCAAACTTCTTGATTAAGTCCTTTGTGTATTTGGCTTGATTGATAAAGATTCCTTCACTCATTTGCTTGATTTGAAGCCCTAGGAAGAATGTGAGTTCTCCCATCATGCTCATTTCAAACTTGCTCTTCATTAGTTTCTCAAAACGCTTGCACAACAATTCATTAGTAGAACCAAATATAATATCATCAACATAAATTTGAACAAGTAATTTATGACCAATATGTTTGGCAATGAAAAGAGTAGTATCGATTTTACCGCGAGTGATGCCTTTTTCAATGAGAAACTTTGATAGTGTATCATACCATGCTTTTGGTGCTTGTTTGAGTCCATACAAAGCTTTCTGGAGTTTGTACACATGATTTGGAAATTGTGAATCTTCAAACCCAGGTGGTTGAGCAACATAGACTTGTTCTTGAAGTTCACCATTTAGAAACGCGCTCTTCACGTCCATTTGATATAACTTGAAGTTCTTGTGAGCGGCGTAAGCTAGAAATAATCTGATAGCTTCAAGTCTTGCTACGGGCGCAAAAGTTTCATCGTAGTCAATTCCTTCTTCTTGCCTATAGCCTTGTGTAGCCAATCTTGCTTTGTTTCTCGTGATGGTTCCATTCTCATCCATCTTGTTCCTGAACACCCATTTCGTACCAATCACTCCATGATCATGTGGTCTTGGAACTAGAGTCCAAACCTTACATCGTTCAAATTGATTGAGTTCTTCTTGCATTGCAACAACCCAATTAGGATCTTGGAGCGCTTCATCAGCCTTCTCCGGTTCAATTTGAGAGATAAAAGCAGTGTAAGCATCAAAGTTTGTAGCTCTCCTTGTACGAACACCAACTTGTAGATCACCGATGATATTAGCAATTGGGTGACCTCTAACTTCACGAATTTCAGGAGGTAAGTTAGGTTGAGTCGTAGAAACTTAAAGGTCTTCAATTGGTACATTTTCACCAGATTCAAAGTCATTAAAATTTGGGGGTTGAACTGGCTCAGAATTGAAACTTGGGTTTACACCAGATGCAGCAGTAGAAATAGGCGCGTGAGAGGAATCATGAGGCGCATCATTTGAGTGAGGCGCAATAGAGGATTCACCAGGCGCATTATACATTGAATTAGGCGCATTTGATGTATATGGATTTCCTTGTGTTGATAAATTCTGATCTTGAGTGGGCGCAACATAAATAGGAGCACCTGTATCATTTAGCTCAATAGAATCATCAGCAACATTTGGAGCCAAATGTGGCTCAAGGAGAGAATGTTCATCAAATGTAACATGTACAGATTCAACTATCACTAATGTAGTTCTATTAAAAACACGAAAAGCTTTAGAGTGTTTGGCATACCCAACAAAAATACCTTCGTCGGCTTTGGCATCGAATTTACCTCTATGTTCGTTTCCGTTGTAGAGGATATAACATTTGCAACCAAAGATCTTTAAGAATGCAATGTTGGGAGTTCTACCACGCCAAAGTTCATACGGAGTCTTGTTGTGAAGTTTGTTGATGAGGAAACGATTTTGAGTAAAACATGCAGTGTTGATAGCTTCTTCCCAAAAGTACTTAGGCAATTTAGCTTCAGCTATCATCGTCTTTCCCGCTTCAATCAACGTTCTATTCTTTCGTTCAACAACGCCATTTTGTTGAGGGACTCCGGCGGTTGAAAAGTTGTGATCTATCCCATGATCTTCACAATATCGAGCAACACCGTTGTTCTTGAATTCTGTTCCATTGTCGGATCGAACACTAACGATGTCATCTTCTTTTTGGGTTTGGAGCAGTCGAAATAAGGTAGTGAGAATATCATAACAATCATCTTTTGTAATCATCATCTCTACCCATGTATATCTTGAATAATCATCCACCACAACTAGAGTATACTTGTTTCTTCTAATACTTGCGGTGGGAACTGGTCCAAAAAGATCAATGTGAATCAGTTGCAAACATCTTGTAGTTGAAGGATTAGACTTGCTTGAAAATGACTGCTTCGGTTGTTTGCCAAGTTGACATGCGGCGCACTTTTTGTCATGATGATCAGCAACCTTGGGAAGTCCTTTGACAAGATTATTCCTGCTGAGTTTAGATAGATACTTGAAGTTCAAGTGACTTAAGCGTTTGTGCCACAGCCAACTATTTTCGTTCACACTTTTTGCTACAAAACAAAGATTAGTACTAGAGTTCATACTATGGAAATCAATAATATAAATATTTGTCTTACGATATCCCGTGAGTAAGATAGCTCCAGTTTTGCCATTCTTGATAAGACATTGCGTTGAAGTGAAATGGCATTCTAATCCTTTGTCGCAGAATTGAGATATGGATAATAAGTTGTGCTTGAGCCCTTCGACGAGTGAGACTCTTTCAATGCACACTTTGTCTTTCTTGAGCTTTCCATATGCTACAACTTGACCTTTGTTATTATCGCCAAATGTTACGGAGGGACCTCTTTCTTCATGGACATCTTCTAATAAGGATTCATCTCCAGTCATGTGTCTTGAACACCCACTATCGAGAATCCATTCATAATTTCTAGCTTTTGAAGATCCAGCCATGAAACCAAGAACCTGAAATATAGACATTTAAGCAGGTCCCCTTTATTCCTTTTGGGTCCTAGGGTTAGCAACTTTTGACAACCCACTCTTGCTTGACCTTAGGATTTTTACGTCCTTTGGCATTGGGAGTGAATCGCAAAAGGCATTCCACGGCCTTGTGTCCTGAACAATCACAAATGGAACAATGATGAAAGCCACCAATCACGTGAGTTTTCACAAACTCTTTACTTTTCTTGGGGATGGCATTCTTCTTTGGGTCAGATGAACTAGCCTTAACAAAATCTTTCTTTTGAAATTTTGGAGCGCTTTTTCTCGGAGGGCGCATAGGGCTAGGAGGCGCACGGCGATGAGGCGCGTGGCTCTTAGGCACATAATGAGCACTCGGAGAAGGAGCGCGCCTATTTTCAAGAATGATTTTGCTAGGAGATGGTTCATCTGTAGCTATATCTTTCCCATTAGCTTTCCCAAATTGCTTCGTTGGGTAGACATAATGGAATGTTTGTCTCTTGACTTTTTCCTGTCCTTTACCCATTGAATTAGAATGTTTTTCCTTGGGAATTTCAAAAGTTTGTTGGTTGGTAAATTCACTATCTCTTTCAGCACAGACATCACATTTAAAGTTGTCACTAGTTGATGAGAATCCCAAGCCACTTTTATCACCACTGACTTTTTGGGACTCAAATATATTCTCCATAGTGACACGAGAATTGGACCACTCATTTGTAATCTTTTTAAGATCAGTAATTTGAGCAACCAATTCATCGTTTTGAACTTTAAGAAGTGAGTTCTGTTCTGTTAGAAAAGTGTTTTTAAAAGTAAGAGGAGTCATGCTCTTTATCTGCTCCTTAAGGAGGGTGAGTTCAGATTTAAGTAGAGATTTCTCGGTCTTAAGCTGGGAAATTTCATCACATGATAGTGCTAAAGCTTCCTTCATACTATCAAATCTAGTAATTACCTTTTCAGCCTTCTTGAACAATTTTTCTTGTTCAGCAATCACTTCATCATCATTGATTTTGGAGATTGGAGCAGTTGGTTCAACCTGTGGTCTAATGTATGCTCCTTTTCTCAATTTGTTCCTTGCTCCAAGATCACATCGTGAGAATAGCAATCCACCATCGTTTTGAGCCGGAGTAAGAAATCCTTGTTCAACGAGCTCGCTGATGGTTGGTCCTTTCTTCTTTTTCACTTCTTGAAAACCTGTAGATTTCTTGATAGGTTTATTCAAGGCATTCATATCGGGAACATCCTTGGAGAAGTCATCATCAGAATCATAAGCATCAACTTCATCATCATTTTCCATCAAACAAACGAGTCCATCATCGGAATCTTCATCGCTCTCATCGGAGTCTGTTTCAATCCAAGTGTTGTGCTCATTTGCTGGTGCTTCTTCTTCAGAAACCATTCCCTTGTGACGAGTGAACTTGGGAGTGAATTTGGGAGTATGGCTGCTCTTCTTCTGCATATATTCAAATTTGGGGATCGGGCAGCTTGATGCAAAATGTCTGGGTTTCCTGCAATTAAAACAAACAAGATCTTCTTTCCTTTTTGAATCACTGCTCCTTGAAAACTTTTGAGGAGCTTTGCTGGTAGATCCTTGAAATTTGTTGGTTGAGCCGGGTCTTGAGAATTTTCTGAACTTTTGAAATTTCTTCACGAATAAAGCGAAGTCTTCATCATCCATGTCTAATAGCTCAGAAGTGGAAATTTTGGGATCGGAACTTTTCTCATCTTGTACAGGCGCAGAAGCAGGCGCAGGTGCAGGCGCGGTTTCTCTGTGCTATACCATAGCCATAGATTTTGATTTTCCTTCAGTTTCGCTAATTTGCTGAAGTTTGAGTTCGTAAACTTTGAGATTTGCATAAAGGTTCCTTAATGTCCATACGTCTAAAGTTCCAGCGTCTTCAAGAGCGCTAGATTTATGTAGGTATCTTGATTCAAAAGCTTGTAGAAAATTTACATTCAAATCTTTGTTAGTAAACTTCATGCCAAGTGAAATACATAGATTGATAATTTCACAGTAGCGTTCATAAGTTTGCCTCAAGTTTTCACCGGGGAGTTGAGAGAAATTGTTGAACCTTTTTTTGTACTTCGTATTTCTTGTTCTCCTTGCAAACCGTGTCTCCTTCTATATGCTCTTCAATAGCATCCCATAGCTCATTAGCAATAGCACAATGCATGACTTGTTGTTTCATAGCCGTGCTTAGAGTGCTTAGAAGAATGTTTATTGCTTTGCCATCATTTGCAACTCTTCTAATTTCTTCCTCAGTCCATTCTTCCCTTGGTTTCTTGACGGTTGGTTGAACAGCATTTGTGCCTGGATTTGGATTCGCCTTCATCGGAATATAAGGTCCATAAACGACGGTGTCATGGAGCCTTTCATCGATTGAGTTGAGATGAGTCAATATGCTTAATTTCCACACGTCAAAATGATCTTCATCAAAGACCGGAACGTGAGTGTAGTTTGCAGTTGCCATAGGTTTTAAGTTTGCCATTTAGAATCGGCACCCAAGCTGTTAAGCTTGAAAAACGAAAAATGTTTTATAAAGGTGTTTGCTCTGATACTACTTGTTGGTCCCAAAGGGAAACAAGGGTATGAAAAATAGCTAAGGGGGGGTGAATAGCTGTTTTAAAATTATTTTCGTACCCTTGATAAACTCAATTGCAAATGCGCACTTTATCAAGTAAGCGTTATGAAATGCGCCTAAGTGAGTGAGTGAAATGCACAGCGGAATTTAGTAATGAAAATAGGCGCAAAGTGTGATAAAGGGGCGCACACACACTCTAAGTATTTTGGCTCAAAGTGGTTGAAATAAGGAACTAAGGCAAATGAAATAACAACACCACACAATTCAGTTCAATCAATCTACAATGAGTAAACAAGCAAATAGTGAGTGAAGATAATAACTTGAAAGAAAAAGACAAGATAATAACACAAGCTATTTGGAGAGGTTCGATCAATGAAAGATCTACGTCCTCTACCAAGATGGTTAGTCTTGGATTTCTAATGGAGATCTTATATAATGAGTGAGTGTTACAAATTACAACTTTTGAGCTTTGACACTAACTCAAGATCTAATATTCTATGAATGAACAAATCTAAAACAATAACCGGTGTATCTCTAAAAGATGGATCTAAATGATCAAACTTAAAGAGGTGCGTGTGTGAATTTAGGATCAAGGCTCTTTAGATCTTTATGATTTAGAGCACAATGAAACTAAAGTGTTATAGCTTGAAGATCTGGGCTAAGGATGAAGGTATGAAGATGTTCTTGAGAAATTCTGGAAAAACGAAGGCAATCTTCAAATCTTCAACAAATGCTTTGAGAGAGAAATTCTTGAAATTCTTAGCAAAACTCAGCAACTTCAAAATGTTGAAGTTATGGGGTATTTATAGTGAACTTCAAAAAACTAGCCGTTGGAAATCCTTGTGGATAAGATGAGCTGTCGCTCGTTGATTGGAGCATGCATATATTATGGCCATTTTGACACTCAACATAAATGTGACCGTTATGGACACGTGTCAACAGATTTGGCGCATATGCATCTTTTAACCACCGTTGGATCATTGGCGTAATTTGAATTCTCTTCAAGTCTTTGAGTCTTTAATAAATCACTGAGTGTTGAATAAACACTTTGAGGTGCATTGAGCCAAGAGGCGCATAGAGACTGCGCGCGCTAAGGCATATGGGGCGCATGGCGCGTAACATAGCTTATAAAGAAATCCTTATGCGCGCGCTCTAAATAACGCATGGCGCGAATGAAGAAGGCGCGTGGCGCGTGGCGCAGGAGGCGCATACGCGCGGCTCAAACTCACTGAGTGATTTTTCTTGAAACTTGATCTTCTTGCCCTATTTCTAAGCCTATTCTATAACAATGGACAACTTAAAAAATGAAGTATAAATACTTCTTACATGTGGGTCTAAAGTCTATGAAATAAAACTTAGGTGATGGATCAATCAAATCTAATAAATCATATTACATTAAAAACTGAGATATGTGTGGGCATACCCAACACAGGGAAAGGATCGTATTGGCTTTCTACTCCGGATGGCGTCAGGATCCCAAGAAGTGGAACGCTATTCATCTGTAAACCTACTTTATGTAAGTTGTAGTACGTCCATTTAATTCAAGCAAACAGAGGTATGAATTTATTTTGCCTTAATTACTTTATCTCATTTTAAATTTGATTATATTTTTCGAACCATTACTGACTTAAGCATCGGAGGGGTGTTAGCTAAGCTAACACCCATCTCTAACATGTTCTTGTCTTGCAAGGAAACTAAAAAAGTCTTTTTAGGTCAAGATAATCAAACGTGCATGATCAAGATAATGGGACAATCAACACGTTGACATCTTCGTAGGAGATGACATCTATTAAATATAGATCAGGTATGGATCTACCTTTACTTTATGAATAATTTTCATTCTTTAAATTGCATAAGTTTTTCAATAAAAATAGTATCACTTGGGATATTACAAACGTTTTGTTATTTTTACAAGATGTTAACACTTTTAACTAAGATTTTTTGAGACTTAATATAAAACAAAAGTATTGAGATTGGCCATCTCATCTCAAGTTTAAGGTATCTAAATCCCTTAAAAGGTTTAAAGAAATTACTTTCTTTCATCTCTATTAAGGTTTATACACCTTCGCCTGGAGCGCACGACATTAGTGTTGATTAAGGTGTAGAATGGGCACGTATGTTTATATATACGCACCCCCATTTCCACTTAGTCAAATACTAATCTAAAGTTATGATCAATTGGTTATAACATTTTCATGTTATCTAAGAACAAAGGTTAATTGGTATGACATGCCAATCAAAGTTGAGCAAAGGATTTGGACATCCTACGCAAGAAGGCAACACAAGCAGAAGTACCAAAACCCATTTCATTCATTAAAATCTACCATCTACTTATCTTTTAAACCCACAGTAAAATATAAAGTTTGGGGGCAATTGTTATGGGTAAAAATTTACACGACGACATCTTAAAAAATAGCGACATCTTGACAATTACGGCACTGTAAGTAATTAATTTATTTATTTACCTGTGTTATTAATAATCTTTTGTACAGATAACAGGTGTTAAACACGTGACGTTTAAAGACCTATGAGGACTCTGATCAACGGCAACAAGACTTGGTCACAATGAAGATAGGATCCGAGTTTTTAGCCTAGTTAGTTAGTGTTGATTTGTTTTATCTCGTTCTTGTATTTAAACTAGACTAGGAGGCGGCACAACACACACAACTCACGCACTCTCTAATGTATTCTGCCATAGCTTCAATTGTAACACCAAGTACTCTCAATACAACCGTTTAGGGGTGGTAGGGGCTCGGAAACACCTCCCGAGGTTTTGTGCCGGTGAGATCATTTCCCTCAAGGGCTTTCCTTGTATACATTAACGTGTTCTTATTCTTTTCTATCTACGTTCAACAATTATATTCCATTGCACCCTCCTTCCAATTCAAAATACAATTCAATTAATTCAATTTTCATTGCTTGTTTTTCACCAAAATAGGCAGACTTTCAAATAGGGCATATTGACTCCAAGCATATTCTTATTCGCCTCTCACATGAAGCTGAATTTAATCATTTATGGGCCAAAGAATCATGGTTTGTGGGATGATTTCAGATGCGGGTTACACGGTGGGCACCTTCGTGGAGGCCAGATCAGGATTCTTCATTATTTCCGGTGTGGGTAAGCCTCCCTGGCCTTCCAATACATTTATTCAATAAGTTGTGTTTATTTTCAATAGCTAAATTTTTCAGACAACCTTTGGCTATTGATCGAGCGACTGCTAGTTTATCAAGGCCAAGTGTGGCAAAGGTATTAGTGCAGATCGGCTTGGGCAGCAAATAGCAACAACATGTGTCTCAGTTTTCAAAGCTTCTGCAAGTATGTGCTTCTAAAGTACGCCGAAAGACTCCCGAGAAATGGAGTAGCTCTTGTCATATCCTCTCATGTTTGTTCCATCGCACGAGGATGAGTCACTCTTGCTTTGCTCAACAAATGGTGACGCCCTAGGGGCTATGTGACTCAAGAACAAGAGCTTCTTTTGCTTCATTTGACAATCAATAAGCCCTAGGGGCTATGCTCGAGAAAGATGTGTGAGACTATCCTCAAAGTATCTCAAAAGGGATGTCAAAAAGCCCTCTTGTCATGTGTGCCCGTACTCGTTCCCCCAATCAAGGATGGACCTTTCTCACAATCAATGATGACACTCTAGGGGCTACGGTCAAGTCTTAAAGGCTCCCTCGGCAAGAAGCAATTCACTTCAATGTCCCCAGCAACATTTGAAGCTTTATACCGAAAGGTCTCAAGGGGCTTCGCATTCTACAATCTTTTGGGCTACGGCATTACAGTGATACAAGCAAAGGGAAATATTGGGGCTTCGCAATAAACAAGCTTTTGGGCAGTGGTACCGAGCAATGCAATTTGGGAGTAGTCTTATGGCTCCATGAAAGGGATCAAGCTTCAATGGTCCCTCAACACTTCTAGTCAAAAGACCTCTTGGTTTTAATGAAGGCTCCGATGATATGAATGAATTTGATGATTCTTGTTAGAACTCACAGCGAGATTCTGAAGGAAGTCTTAGAGAAAAGGAAAAAGATTCAATATGCTAGACTCACCCGGCTGAGTTATAGCGGGCAATGCCAATATGTTAACTCTATAAGCAGAGTTACGGCCAATCCCAATGTTTCTGCAAGTACTGCACCCCCTTCTCCAAGATCAAAATCACAGGCTGCATCCGAAGATCCGTCGTCGGCTCAACTCAAGAAGACTCAAGCAAACATACCGTTCGAGACTTTGTCACACCAAGACCTTATCATCTGCAACAACATCACCATCTCCCACGAGACGTCTCCCGAAGACCGTACTACACTTCCAACATGGGCCTTTCGCCATTTTGGTATCAACCACAAAAAGGGCCATCCACCTCCAAGCAAGAGAAAGAGGAAGATCACTTTCATGAGTTCTACTCAACGGTGCATATGCTCTCAATACAATGCCAAGATAAGTTGGAGCTTCACACCGAAAGTTCTTCACATCCCGCCATCTACAAACTTGATAAGCCCATGACATTTGGGGCTTAAAAATCTCTCAAAGCTTGGTATCAATGATCTTCTCTTGGGGCTTGCCCACGTCGACAACAAAAGAAAGTTTATTTGAATGGGCTAAGAGTTGATTCATCTTGGGGCTTCATAAGCACTCAAAGTTCAGCATTCGAGGGGATTTACAGTCAGCAACCCCTTGGCATCTCGGCTTCAATAGTCCTTTTGAAGCCCCATAAACGACAAATCTCTTGGGGCTATTCATCAACTTCGTTGGACACCGCGGCGACAACATTCAAGTAAGGCAATCCGGACTTCGATTGAACATGACTTGATCTTGGTTGGCTTTACAAACACACAATGGTTAAAATGGTTCACCCACGAACTAAAAAAAAATCTTTTTGTCACATGTGTGCATATTCTTTCCCTTCTAATCTAAAAAAAAAAAAATTTTTTCTTTTCTTTTTCTCCTTCTATGTGCAAAAGTATGTGCTCTACTTTGCTTTGCTCCTAGCTTCTCCTCCAGCATTCTCCATCATCCTTGAACTACGCTGGTCTGATTCCTTCCAAGGATACGTAGGCAGCCTTTTGGCACGACCAACCCATCATCCGGAATACTGTCCCACCAACACTCCATCAGAAACGAATTCGTCATCAAAGGTAGCGACACTCTCCGCCAAAGCATCTACCACAACATCACAAATCCATCTAACGGCAATGGTAAGTGAAGGTATGGACATCATTCATCTCTCTCAAGCATATCTTCGCTTTCAAAAATCACTTCACATACAGAATCACTTTACCTCTCTCTCATGCAAAACTACTTTCAAATCACATTGCACCACGAGCACAATTTCTCTCTTCATTTCACACTTCATGCATCTTCTTGCACAAACACATATACCTGCCAAGCACACACATAACAGGTACCACCACGAAGTCAACAGCATCCGCTACTCAAGGCACTTCATCCCCAGCAGAAAATGGTTCACAGTCAACCATGCTCGCATCCCCACGATAAAGTCAATAGCAACTGCAGCTCTAGACAGCAATTTGGTCCACGGTGATCCCGCAATTAGCAAACGGATCCCGCAATCAGCAAACAGATCCCGCATCAGTAAAAGGATCCTGCATTCAGCAAACGGATCTCGCATTCAGCAAACGGATCCCGCATCAGGAAACGGATCCCGCACCAGCAAACGGACCCCGCAACCAGCAAACGGATCCCGCAAACGGATCCCGCAATCAGCAAACGGTTCTCGCAATCAGCAAACGGATCTCGCAATCAGCAAACGGATCCCGCAGCAGCAAACGGATCCCACACCAGGAAACGGACCCCGCATCAGCAAACGGATCCCGCTTCAGCAAGACAGATCCTGCCATATCCTTTCTATAACAATAAAGCCGCTCACACAAGGAGCGCACCCCATCTTTCACAATTTCAAAATTCCCCTCTTTCTTTAAATTGCGGCCGTGGTGGGCCGCCTGAAGCCACCACACCTTTTTAAAATTTTGTGGCCGTGGTAGGCCGCCTCAAGCCACCACACATTTTTTTAAAAAAAATTGTGGCCGTGGTGGGCCGCCTCAAGCCACCACACCTTTTTTAAATTTGTGGCCGTGGTGGGCCGCCTCAAGCCACCACACCTTTTTAAAATTTTGTGGCCGTGGTGGGCCGCCTCAAGCCACCACACCTTTTTTAAAAAAATTGTGGCCGTGGTGGGCCGCCTCAAGCCACCACACCTTTTAAAATTTTGTGGCCGTGGTGGGCCGCCTCAAGCCACCACACCTTTTTAAAATTTTGTGGCCGTGGTGGGCCGCCTCAAGCCACCACACCCTTTCCATCCGCGAAAGCTGCTCACACAGGGAGCGCACCCCTATCCATCACAAATTTCAAATTCATGTTTTATCGAGTCTTTGTTTTCTCTTGTCGATGTCCTCGGTGGTTGTCTTTCTTTCGTCGACGCGTTTTGCTTTGCAATCCACGTCGCCGAGGGGCTCTGTAGACAACCCGCCTTGGACCTCTCACCCGATTGCATACATAGTATTTTTACTTTACTTGTTTTTGTTAATTTCTGTTAGTCCGGTTAAGTTCCTAACTGATTCCGTCAGTTTTGGACTAAACTGCATAACAGAGTTAACTTTCTAGTCCATTCTGTCAAAATCGCCATTTCAAAGTCGCGCGCGTCCGCCCTTTGGGGCCAGAAGCGCGCGCCTCCCGCCTACTATACGGGACGCGCGCGCGTCTGGGCGTGTCAGTTACTGATTTATGTCCAAGAATCTCTCCCTTGCTCATTTTATATGATTTTGCCCGGCAAACTGATCTTTGTGACTCCGTTTTGGCACCAAAAACATCCCTTTTCAACTATAAAAACCCCTCCAATCCACCATTGGAAGGGGACCTCTTTTCCATCTCTTTTGGATCTCTTCTCATCTCTCTTACCTCTCTTGGACCTTCTTCTTAGACTTGAAACAATTCTATACACAAATTCTCCCTACAAGAGTTCTTCGTGACAAGACTCTACACAAATAGTTCTACAACAACTTCTCCACAACAAAACTCATTTCAAGTCCAAGATCAAAGTCCCTTTTCTAAAGGTACCCCTTTTCTATTCTCTTATTTTATTTGTGTCCTACTAGTATGCAATCTCCATAAAAAGGGATACAACCAAAAGGCCACTTCACTATTGAAGTTTGGCCAAGGTTACATCCCAACATTTCAACATTAATTTGATTCCACTTCACGTAATGGTTTAGCAAATATTCAACATGTAACCATTAGACATTCAATCAATAAAATCATTTAGCTTTCATTTTCCCCTTATCTTTACTTTGTAGTTGTTAGCACATTTTACCAATTGAAGGACATTTAACATTAGAACACCAAAAGTAGCAAGACCCGCGTAAGCGGGGCGGAGTGGGTATTTAAGTACTTCCCACTCCGTCACCTAACCCCCGAATCCCTCATCTCAAGAATCTTTGGTTTCGTAATCAATAAAAAAGGCTATTTTCTTAGGTTTTCTCGCGTTCCTCTAAAACGTGGGTGGTGACTCTTAAAATCAATTAGACATCCTAGGTAATTCATGCGCTCTAGCCAAGCCGTGGTCCCCCGGGGTATCTACAGTGGCGACTCCCGCTGGGGACATAGAGGGTTAAACTTGCGTTTTTCATTTTTGGTGTTCTTTTATTTTATTTTCTGGGCATTCTGGTAAAAACGGTAGGAAGCGCGCGCCTCTGGCCTTCTTGGCCTAAAGCGTGCGCGTCCGACCCTAATTACCAGAGTCGCCCGCCTCCCATCTCGTCCTTCAATTCCATGTTTCTGTGCTAGCGTTTACTGCAGGGGAAAAAGTTCTATAATTTAGGGTCAAGGCAATCCCTTGAACCCGCTGATTCGCAGGTACTGCCCAGAAGCGGGCGCCTCCACCTCTCTCAGTCTAACTTGCGCGCCTCCCTAGTAGGCATCTGAATGCGCGCGCTTCTGGGCATTTCCCAGAAACAGAAACAGTGAACAGAATGGGCAGTTTTGACAGTGTGTGGGCACCGGGCCTGCATACACCCCCTTTTACTTTTGTTTATTCATTTTTATCGGTCACACGGGTGATTCGAAAGTTGTAAATTACGTGCTTATTTGTTTTTTTTATTTCCTTTTGAAAAAAAAATTATTTTGTCACTTGTTAGACCTCACACTACTACGCGCACAATTCTTATCAATTGCTCACTATCGAGTCGCACAAGTCCGACCCCAAACCCGTCGAGGCCCGTCCTAGGAAGTTTCAAGCTCCACTCGACCTTGACTCTTCCGAAGCGGTAAACCTCAGCCCGTGGCATAGTTCACGACTACATGCCGGGGGTGACCTTTAAGCCTCTCCGTGACTCAAGTCGGTTTCCATGTGCCGAGATTTCCCTAAACTAATGTCTTCAAATCATACATGCCACTCGTTGTTTTGGACGAAATAAAACTCCGTCCCCAAAGTGGTTATTTTGGACGAAAATAAAAAAATCCGTCCCGCATGTATGCTTTATGACATTAATTTAGTTTAATCCCGTCACATGTAGGTATCACAATCTTGGTGGAATCCGATGAGTATATGGGACCGCGAGATGGTCTATATACTAGTGTGACGATTCCACTATTTTCTAGAAACCCTAAAAAGGACCACGTCCTTCCGACTTTTGTAAATAAATAAAAAAAGAGTCATTTTTCTTATGTGGTTAAGTCTTTTTCCTTAGTTCGTGGGTTAATTATTTTACTCAAAATATGTTTGTGGGACCAACCTAAGATCGACCGTGTTCTCTCAATAGGTCCAATGGCTTCCAATGGCAACAACAACAAGGGTGAGAACATCTCTGTGTCCAACGAAAGGCTCTTCAACATAATAAGAGCCATGGGGGAACAAATGGATAAACTTGTCGAGGATGCCCGCCGTAAGGATGATTTATGGCAAGCCCATCTTGATCTCGAGAGGAGAATTCATAAGGAAGAAGTGTCCGAACTTAAGGCTCGTTTGCAAGAGCTCACCGACAGCAAGGCAAAGGTCCACGGTAAAGCACGCTATAGTGGCTCACCCCTCAAAAGTCACAAAGGTGCCACCAACGACCGTGTCTATACCCCTCTCAATGGCATGACCATCACCGAAGCCTACGAAGCTCTCAAAACCAAGGGACAAGTTTCTCCTCTCCAAGGGTACAAGTAACCACAACCGTTACGTCACAACCATGCCCACCACAGGTGGTGTGACTATCACCAATGTAGCGGTCATCTCACCGAGGATTGCTTCTCCCTCCGCGACATCATCCTAGATTCGATTGACAATGGTGAGTTTACTGTGGTTGAAGAACAACAGTTAGAGAGTGAGAACATGCAAGAACTCATCAAGGAAGGGGCTTAGATTTGAAATGGGGCCTCAACAAGAGATCATGCCACAAGGAAGACTACAACGACAATGGGGACTACAACAACAATCTCCGTTTCTCTTTCTCTACCTAGAAATAGGATAAAAAAAAAAAAAAGAGTCAAAAGTCCTCTAATGTGTGCATTAATGTTTTCTCTCGTCCAATGTTAAATTTTGAGTCAATCATTACATAAAAGTCGTTCTTGTCCTCATACACCCTTCCAAGTTGTTCAATTAATTCTTGGCAAAATGATGAAAAAATGTCTAAACAAGTTTTGGAATGAAGGCCATCGCTTGAACGCCTAGGGGTTAAACATCGACGACGGCATCAACAACGAAGACATCAAAACATCAACGGCAAAATCAAGCCAAAGAAAGGTGAAGCAACAACCATGGAGAAAAATCAAGCAATGTTTCAAAGGGGGATTCAAAAAAAAAAAAAAAGAAAAAAGAAAAAAAAGCTCGCTAGGTTGAAATCCTCAAATCAACCTAGGCAAAAGTTAGAGCACAAAAAAAAAAAAAAAATCCCCCCTCATTCAAAGAAGTTCATATCAAGGATCAACATCATTCCACCAACGAAGGACGAAGCGACATCAACAATCATCACGACGAAGCAACAATTCCATCACGGCGAATGGAGAATCCACAAGAACTACGGTGACCTGAGCCTCTTCACTGGAGGAACGTAGGCAACCTTCGGGTCCGGTCTCATGCAAAAAGAAGATATGTTTATCCCTAGTGCGTTATGGTGATTGGCCTTCATCTCGAACTTGTCAAAACATCTTTGTACGAGTCATTGCCAATGAATTAATCACCTCAAGATTGAACAACTTTCTTAGAATTGGAATCGCTTTCCGTTCCTTGTCGAGTCTAGGGCTTCCAATTTCTTGCAATCAAATTGGGGCTTTCTTTCTCTTCTCTCTTAATGACTTACTTGCCTTCGTGAGTCATTCAAAAAATATACATACATGAAGTCAATACTAGGGACACTTCCCTAGTCGAGTCAATGTCACTCATATTTAGTGACAAGAGGTCTTCACCGCAAAATCACATGTCTTATCTCCTCAGCCAGAGTCAATGCACACTTCCTCATTAATCGAGTCAAAAAAAAAAGAAGACGCAAAAGAGATGCCCGCTAGATTGAAAACCCGAAAGGGCGGTCTAGGCAAAAAACAGGGTGCGTCATAAAAAAAAAGAGAGAGTGAGAGAGAGAAGGGAAAGAGAAATGGAGATCTCCGGCCTCTAAGGAAGACAACTGCACAAGCTCTACATTGGATCTCCTATACAAATAAATTCCCCACCGAGTCAACTTTAGGATTGCAAAAGGCTCGACAAGATATGGAACCATCAAAGGTTGTCTAGGGTTATCAGCATCATTCTCCAGCAGTGTGCATTTTCGGGTTCATGAAAAGAAAGCCCGTGGTAACCAAGACCCATCTGAGAACGAGCCCATCATAAAAGGGCACGAGGTTGCACAAATAATCCCTAGCTAGTCAATTGGCTTGGGCAGCAAATAGCAACAACATGTGTCTCAGTTTTCAAAGCTTCTGCAAGTATGTGCTTCTAAAGTACGCCGAAAGACTCCCGAGAAATGGAGTAGCTCTTGCCATGTCCTCTCATGTTTGTTCCCTCGCACGAGGATGAGTCACTCTTGCTTTGATCAACAAATGGTGACGCCCTAGGGGCTATGTGACTCAAGAAAAAGGGCTTCTTTTGCTTTATTTGACAATCAATAAGCCCTAGGGGCTATGCTCGAGAAAGATGTGTGAGACTATCCTCAAAGTCTCTCAAAAGGGATGTCAAAAATCCCTCTTGTCATGTGTGCCCGTACTCGTTCCCCCAATCAAGGATGGACCTTTCTCGCAATCAATGATGACACTCTAGGGGCTACGGTCAAGTCTTAAAGGCTCCCTCGGCAAGAAGCAATTGACTTCAATGTCCCCAGCAACATTTGAAGCTTTATACCGAAAGGTCTCAAGGGGCTTCGCAATCTACAATCTTTTGGGCTACGGCATTACAGTGATACAAGCAAAGGGCAATATTGGGGCTTCGCAATAAACAAGGTTTTGGGCAGTGGTACCCGAGCAATGCAATTTGGGAGTAGTCTTATGGCTTCATGAAAGGGATCAAGCTTCAATGGTCCCTCAACACTTCTAGTCAAAAGACCTCTTGGTTTTAATGAAGGCTCCGATGATATGAATGAATTTGATGATTCTTGTTAGAACTCACAGCGAGATTCTGAAGGAAGTCTTAGAGAAAAGGAAAAAGATTCAATATGCTAGACTCACCCGGCTGAGTTATAGCGGGCAATGCCAATATGTTAACTCAATAAGCAGAGTTACGGCCAATCCCAATGTTTCTGCAAGTACTGCACCTCCTTCTCCAAGATCAAAAGCACAGGCTGCATCCGAAGATCCGCCATCGGCTCAACTCAAGAAGACTCAAGCAAACATACCGTTCGAGACTTTGTCACACCAAGACCTTATCATCTACAACAACATCACCATCTCCCACGAGACGTCTCCTGAAGACCGTACTACACTTCCAACATGGGCCTTCCGCCATTTGGGTATCAACCACAAAAAGGGCCATCCACCTCCAAGCAAGAGAAAGAGGAAGATCACTTTCATGAGTTCTACTCAATGGTGCATCTGCTCTCAATACAATGCCAAGATAAGTTGGAGCTTCACACCGAAAGTTCTTCACATCCCGCCATCTACAAACTTGATAAGCCCATGACATTTGGGGCTTAACAATCTCTCAAATCTTGGTATCAATGATCTTCTCTTGGGGCTTGCCCATGTCGACAACAAAAGACAGTTTATTTGAATGGGCTAAGAGTTGATTCATCTTGGGGCATCATAAGCCACTCAAAGTTCAGCATTCGAGGGGATTTACAGTCAGCAACCCCTTGGGATCTCGGCATCAATAGTCCTTTTGAAGCCCCATAAATGACAAATCTCTTGGGGCTATTCATCAACTTTCGTTGGACACCGCGGCGACAACATTCAAGTAAGGCAATCCGGACTTCGATTGAACATGACTTGATCTTGGGTTGGCTTTACAAACACACAATGGTTAAAATGGTTCACCCACGAACTAAAAAAAAATCTTTTTGTCACATGTGTGCATATTCTTTGCCTTCTAATCTAAATAAATAAAAAAAAAAATTCTTTTTCTTTTTCTCCTTCTATGTGCAAAAGTATGTGCTCTACTTTGCTTTGCTCCTAGCTTCTCCTCCAGCATTCTCCATCATCCTTGAACTACGCTGGTCTGATTCCTTCCAAGGGATACGTAGGCAGCCTTTTGGCACGACCAACCCATCATCCGGAATACTGTCCCACCAACACTCCATCAAAAACGAATTCGTCATCAAAGGTAGCGACACTCTCCGCCAAAGCATCTACCACAACATCACGAATCCATCCAACGGCAATGGTAAGTGAAGGTATGGACATCATTCATCTCTCTCAAGCATATCTTCGCTTTCAAAAATCACTTCACACACAGAATCACTTTACCTCTCTCTCATGCAAAACTACTTTCAAATCACATTGCACCACGAGCACAATTTCTCTCTTCATTTCACACTTCATGCATCTTCTTGCACAAACACATATACCTGCCAAGCACACACATAACATGTACCACCACGAAGTCAACAGCATCCGCTACTCAAGGCACTTCATCCCCAGCAGAAAATGGTCCACAGTCAACCATGCCTGCATCCCCACGATAAAGTCAACAGCAACTGCAGCTCTAGACAGCAATTTGGTCCACGGTGATCCCGTAATTAGCAAACGGATCCCGTAATCAGCAAACGGATCTCGCATCAGCAAAAGGATCCCGCATTCAGCAAAACGGATCCCGCATTCAGCAAACGGATCCCGCAACCAGCAAACGGATCCCGCAATCAGTAAACGGATCCCGCACCAGCAAACGGATCCCGCTTCAGCAAACGGATCCCGCATCAGCAAACGGATCCCGCACCAGCAAATGGATCCCGCACCAGCAAACGGATCCCGCACCAGCAAACGGATCCTGCACCAGCAAACGGACCCCGCATCAGCAAACGGATCCCGCTTCAGCAAGACGGATCCCGCCATATCCTTTCTATATCAATAAATCCGCTCACACAGGGAACGCACCCCCATCTTTCACAATTTCAAAATTCCCCTCTTTCTTTAAATTGCGGCCGTGGTGGGCCGCCTCAAGCACCACCACACCTTTTTAAAATTTGTGGGCCGTGGTAGGCCGCCTCAAGCCACACCTTTTAAAAAAAAAAAATGTGGCCGTGGTGGGCCGCCTCAAGCCACCACACCTTTTTTAAATTTTGTGGCCGTGGTGGGCCGCCTCAAGCCACCACACCTTTTTAAAATTTTGTGGCCGTGGTGGGCCGCCTCAAGCCACCACACCTTTTTTTAAAAAATTTGTGGCCCTGGTGGGCCGCCTCAAGCCACCACACCTTTTTAAAATTTTATGGTCGTGGTAGGCCGCCTCAAGCCACCACACCCTTTCCATCCGCGAAAGCCGCTCACACAGGGAGCTCACCCCTATCCATCGCAAATTTCAAATTCATGTTTTATCGAGTCTTTGTTTTCTCTTGTCGATGTCCTCGGCGGTTGTCTTTCTTTCGTCGACGCGTTTTGCTACAGGAACCTATTGAAGATCAACCAGATCCTGATCAACTTGATGATAACTCACCTTCCCATGTCTCATCTCCATCCGGTAGTGACCTTGAAAGGGAAACCCTAGCTGAAATAGCCCAAAGGTTTAAGGGAAAGGGTAGAAAAGACAAAGGACCCAAGATAGTGGACCTAGATGATGATCCTACTGAGCATGAACCATTATCCAAAATCATTCCACCCTTGCTTCTTGAAGCTCCAACACCCTCTACTCCTGGTCCCAGCTCAATTCAAACACCTTCTCCCTCCTCTAAAATTGCCTTTGTGTACAAAAGATCTAAAGCCAAACCTAAACTCTCTCCCCTTTCAGAAAAATCCAAACCCCAACCCTCCAGAAAATCTAAGAGACTCCAAAAGGACAATGAACCCATTGATTTAGATAAGGTTCCCCAAATCTCAGTAAGACCTCTGAGTAATAAAAGTAAAGTAATCATCCCTGAAGAAGAATCAACCCCTTCATCTCCTTCTATTTCTCCTCCTAAACCCTTTGTTTTTTACCCTGATCATCATAGTTCATCTACTGAGACCCTCAGTTCAGGAGCCAAGGAAGCTGCTGAAGCTCTCAAAACCTTAACCCAATCTCAAAGCAAAAAAGCTTCCTCACCCTCAGCTCACACTCCTATATCATCAGGTCCTTTATCTTCCTCATTCATGCCAACTCCTGGTCTTTTATCTCAAATTGAGGATGTATCTGTTGAAACTGATAGGGGGGATGATATTCTTGATGAGATTGAGACCTTAGTTAAAAGAGAAAGGGGGAATGACTTTGTTGAAATCATTCAGGAACATATAGTAGACCCTGGTGAAACTTGGTCCATGATAGCTGACCTTGCCCAAACAATTCCAAACTCACCAAAATCTACTCCTTCCACCCAATTAATCATTGAGAGGCCTGTTCAACCTCCTCCCTCCCTTCCTATCTCATCTGAAAAGGGAAAAGCAATCTTAGTTAAGGACAACCCATTTGATAAAGAAGCTTACTCTGCCCTATCTGATATGGGTAAAATTGCCAAGTTCCATGAACTTGAAGAAAGGTTTGGTTTTGAGGCTACCTGGAAAAGACTTGGTTTGGACAAATCTCCCCCTACTAGTCAATCTTCCTCCTCAACTCGCTCTTCCAGAGTTGATGACCCTCACTTTCATACCAATTCCTCTTTTTAAGTCATCTCTCCTGGCCCATATAATCCCTCAGCAGATTCCTTCTTTTCAACCAATTTGATCCATATATACTATACACCTCCTCCATAGTTTATTTATCATCCTGTTGATTTCTCCATTCCTTCAATTATCCCTCTTGGTCTTTCATTTGACCATCTTGAGTTTTCCCAAAAAATATTTAACTCAACTATCTCCAATCAATATTGGACCTTCTCTAAATCCCAACTGAAAATGACTGCTAGAGAGCTTGCTGGGAGAATCTTTTTTGTGCATAATGAGTGGAAAACTTTCAGACTATCTCTAAATCAATTCTATATCCATGAGACTAGCCTGGTTCCCTCAAGCCTTAATGGAGGCAAAATGGTTCAATGGGAAAAATTCTTCTCCCAGTGGTTATCTCCCAATCTAAATGAAGGTCTCCATATGCAATCTGGAGTTGTTCTGACAAAATGCATTGATCTCATCAAGGTCATCTATTGGAAGCTAGTTTCTGAGAAAATCTTTGGGTTTCCATGCTATCAAGAGACTGTTTGGAGGAATCCTTCCCAGCTCTACTATCTTCCCAAATGAACCATCAATGCAAGAGCCATTCCATCAGTACTCTTGTCCTCTCATTCCTGATCCAATTAATTCCACATATCCATCCACATTTCCTATTGCCACTCATGAAGACATCAATGCAGTTGGGAATTATGTGAGAGGTCAAATGAAGGGACTAAGACATGACTTGACAAAGTTGGTTCAAGAAACACTTGCTGGCAGGATAGTTGACCAGACTGAAGCCAGTTCCCAACCAAGAAATTTCAGAGAGTTCTCTCAACCTCAATAAATCTTCACCCATGATCAACCATCATCAAGACGGCTATCTTCAACAAGACAACTCCTACTTGGTCCTGTCCCTATAGTATCAAGAAATCTAGGAAAGAAGGAGCCATTACTACAAAAAGGCAACTAATCAACCATGGCATTCAGTATGATGATAGGATGAGTCTCACTTGGAACAACAAACAGTATTACTTCAGGTTCAACAAGAAGCAACTCCAACTACTGAATCTTGAAAAAGAAAGACACCTGACTACAGTAGACCTTGGAGAAGCACAACCTGAACCAGACTACCAAAGTGAAGACAGTATAGAAGCTTTATTTCACTAAGTCTTTTTATCTCAAAACTTGTTTTATTATTCTTGAACAAATTTTATTTCATGTTTTGTTGGGATGTAAACTTAATCTTTGCATCTCTCTTTGTGATCCAACTTTGTTTTGCTTCAAATATAGATTGATTTCTTCTTACAGATTATGCTCTACTTATCTTCTTAATAATTTCCCAAAAAGGGGGAAATTGTTAGAACCCTAGTTTCTTAACTAAGTGTTTTGACAAATAATTAAGAACTCATCATGGATTATCAAATAAGTAAACTGGAAATCATCAAGTCTTCACAGGTCCACTATCTTGACATATCGAGATAACTCACCTTCAAGATAGCAGACCTTAACACTATTGCCAACTCACATCTCAGTCAAAGTCAAACCTGACTTAACACTGTTCACAAACTTTACTCCAGTCAAAGATTAATGACTGACATGTGCATTTCCAAGATGTTCAAGAACGTTGGAACTCAAACAGATATATACTGAAGACCTATAAAAGGAGCTCTACAATGCTGAAGATATACACCTCTGTCTTGGCCATTTTTCATACAACTTGATTAAAGCTTTTAAGTAACTCAATTGTAAAAGCACACTTGATATTTATAAATTTGTGCTAAAATAGATAAGCAAACATAGATCTCACATAGCTACATAAGATCCATCTTAGAGATCACCAAACCCTCACATTTGTGAAACCTTTTCTTTCTTTTTGTGTGCTTTGCAACAAGTACAAAGCTAATTAGGCTGGAAAATTCTGAGGGAATTTTCTTGCAATACTCTGAACCACGTTACATCATTGTGTTTGTGTCTCATTTACTCACACTTATTCACACACTTATCACTTTTCATTTACTCATTTATTTCTTCTATTTATTTCATTATTATTCCGCTGCATAACTCAACATACACACACTGCACCTCAAGATAGTCGACCTACTCTACCAAGATAGTCGACCTCTTGTGAACTAACATTTTACCTGTTTAAGTGCATAATTAGAACAGGTCCTTTCACCTTCATTGGCCCGTCTAGTCAATAAATAAAAATCAAACATTTTCTGAAATAAAGCTCTAAATTTTATTCCATGTTTATTACTTGTAAATTTATTCTACAAACATGCTAAAAATGGAAATAACTATTCCTAATGCTAGCAACATGTTTTGAAATGGAAATGCTAATATACTACAAACTAAAAAAATCTTTGCAAATAAATGCATCAATATGAAATGGCTATCTAGCCGCCCTTGCTCTGAGTCTCTGTCTTGCGCCTCTTAGGCCTCCTCCAACTCCTCGCAGTCGACACCTCTAAACTCTCAGGCCTCATGTAGAGACTATCAGTCTTTGAAGACTCCCCCATGACCTTTGACCTCCTAAAAAAGTCTCAAACTCAAACTAGACTTGTTCAAACCACCTAAGATGCTCTTCCTAATCATCCGCAATCTATTATTGATGCCATAAAGCCTCCCCGTGTACCACAAAAGGTACTCCTATGACGAATCAATGCTACCCATACGGGGTTAACCAAATTCATCCTTAGGAAGCTGTCTGTATGGGTACATCCACTAAAGGTACCTCCTCCCTGATACCGTACAAACGATGGACCGGAGATAGGATGTAGAAAGAAGTATAAGTGAAGCCAAGTACCTCAACAACAGAACTGTTCATCTGACAGTCCCAAATAGTGGTGATATCCCAATGTTTCACATGCCACCGAATGACATCGGTCCTTAGTCTAGCCAGATAAAACTCCCAATCATCTTGGGTAGGCAAAGAAACTTTGAATCGTCTCCTTGTAGTGACCCAAGGCCTAATGAAACTTTCAATATGTAGAGCTCAATGTTATCAAGGCACCTTACCTCCAAATTTTACCTTGCAATCCATTATGTATCAAGTGCTTAATACATCAAACACCACCTCAGTCTCCGTTGGTATAGCAATTAGTATTTCACTCTACCTGCCCATTAACGCAACAAAATCTTTGTATGTTGGAGTAATCTTGATGAAAGAGAAGTTCAATACATGATGCTTCTCATCCCAGAAGCGAGCTGCTGCCCTCAACATATTCCTATCAATTTTTATCCTATTCAAAGACCAGATGCACTCGAATCAATAACAGGGAACAAACAGATCATAATTCTTCTTCAGTATGTTAGAAATCCAGCATAGAAGATGAGACTCAAAAGATTCGAGATCACCCTGATAGATTAAAGACTCAAGAGCAGGCAAGTTGTGGTCTATGGCAAAATCAAAGGCAAAAACGGAAGGATTTTGGATTTTTGAACAAAGAAAATAAGGTTATAGAGGCTGTTTCTGCGTATTTTAAATACCTGATAGGGTTTTACATTGTCAACATGGAAAAAGAATTGGAAATTCCATAGGAAAAGCTCGTTTGGCCGGCCGAACGACCCCCTTAGCCTAAGTCCGATGTGATATATATCAGCAGTCTGCTGTCTGTTCTAGAAGCATAAAAATGCTAGACAATGGCCAAAATTTTTGCCATTCTACTGCCTAGACAATGTCCCAAACCAATATGGGAATCAAAACAACGGTCCTAAGCCTGTACCCAAATGATGACATGCCCAAGCACAGTGGAAAGACAAACAAGAGATGGAAAGCTAAATTGAAACACTAGAAGAGTGCGTGCCTAATGTTGAAGTGCTTGAGGAAATAGCTATTGATGTTAAGGGTAGTGAAGCTGCCCCGATCATTCTTGATGATGAGGAAGCGCTAGAACAAGAAGAGATATCAGTTCGTAGGTTCAGAGGTTGACCAAGAGGCTCTAAGAAGACTCCAAAGGTGCCTAGTAGAAGACCTAGGGAAAGGCCTAGGAAGGTGTTGTTCGTTGATTGAAAAGTGGAACGTAGAGTTTATTTTGTTTTGAGTATTGATAGTTAGTTCTAGTCTAAAGAAAAACACTAGAATTTTGCGTTACTTACTTTTGTTCCAAGAAGTTCTTGGCAATATATGTTTTGATTTATTTTGAGCAAATGGCTTTGTTGATATGTTTTCGTTCTTGAATGTTAAAGCGTATGAGCTAACCTAGAGCGAGAAAGTGTTGGTCGAGTGAAAAGACCATGAGTATTAATTGGCTTATTGAAACAACCAAGTGAATTTAGTTTTGGTCTATTGAAATGATCAAAACAAGAGTAAAGTGACCTATTGTAATGGTTAAGTGAAAAAGTAATTGGCTTAGTAAGACGGCCAAGTGAGAACGATAGTGGGTCTAATGAATCGATATGTGATTAGTAGTCAAGTCTAGTGAAACGACTTACTAAAGTAGTGTTGGTCTATTGAAACGACCAGAGGTCTAGTGAACCGATATATTTTTTTAGTTTACGTCTTTTGAAACGGCCTATTTATGTGAAAGTATTAAGCATAGTACAATGCTTGTGTTGGCGTGAGTAATAGTGTTTTGTCGCGATACTAAGAAGAGTATGATATTACCCCCCCCCCCCCAGATGTTAAGAAGTGGGGCAAGGAGAAATGCAAATGCCAATAATGCTGGGAATAATGATAGGCGCCGTCCCGAATATGGAGAATTTATTAAAGACATTGAATCAGACAATGGCAGGAATCAGGCAAGTTGTAGCAACCCTAGCCCAGCCACAGCAGCAAGCTCAGCCGATACCGTTACGGGATCCGCTGGAATTATTTTATAAAAGGAACCTAGAATCGTTTTCTGGTACTAGTAAAGAGAAACCCGAGGACTGGGTGAAAGATATGGAAAAGATATTCAAAACTCTGAATTGCACTCCTAAGCAAAAGTTGGTGTTTGCGACGTTTATGCTGAAGGGGCAAGCTCGTGTTGGTCTCTTAAGAATGCAATTTAGAACCTCATCGATAGCGAAGTGATCTGTCAACCTCAGAATTGACTCTAATAAGGGATATTTTCCTTGTGGGTCACTAACTCCCGATGCCGCCTTACTTTTCACTCTAATGGCTTAGGTGATAAATGGACGGACTTTCGGTTGGATAGCTTCCAGGGCAGAAACACTTTTGCTTACTTTTGGAGAGTTATAGCTTCTACTGTGTAGATCTCTTTTTGCTTATGACTGGGCCCACCGCCCTAACTTCTATCCCGTCCTTTTTGCGTACCGTTATGCAATATGCGCACACCTCTTTTGTCCTCTATGTCTAGAGTGTGTCGTTGTTTTCGTGCTTTTATTTTCTTGCATGTCACGTAATATAGTTGTATTCAGTTAATGAATTTGCATTATAATCAGGTGTCTTTTTAATCGTGCATCTTACTGATCTGGTCCCGCATACAATTAATCACACTTAACTAAAAGCGATCAATGAAATCTGAACAATTTAGACTATGATTAATTAAGATGGGAACTAGGGCTGAAGGCGATCAACAAAGTTCACGAAGGCACTCGACAAAGTCACTCAACCAATAGAGATTTCAAAAGCACTCACGAGCATGTTCAAGGAGTCCAACCAAAGGCCAAAGGTTGAAAATTGTCCCGCTCATGCAAATGCAATTGTTGTCAATTTTCTTTTAATATCATGTATTGTAAATTCTCGCTTATTGTAAATTTGTGTTTTGTAAAAGGTGTTATGTTCTACAAGTTATTATTGTTCTTCTTGTTAAAAAAGAGAGAGAGAGCAAAAAGGAGAGGAAAAAAAAAAGAGAGATACAAAATGAGAGCAAAAAAAGGAGAAGAGAGAGAGAGAGAAAATGAGAGCAAAAAAAAAACTGAGAGTTAAAAAAAAAAAAACAAAAAAAAAAACAAAAAGAAAGAATTGTTTATTTTTATTCTTGTACATATTCCATTTATCTTGTTGATAATTCAATCAATCTGGAAAGGCACCTCGACACTTCTAGTTTAGGTGAATGCCATCAACGACGGCGAATGAAAATTCACATTGAAGACTTCATCGCTACACAAAGGAAAGACCAGGACCGAGTGTTAGACAATCTCTAGGTATATCTTTCATTTCAAAAGGGCGTAACATCTATGATGAAGACGAAGGCCTCTCACCTATGAGTTCAACTTGCGGTGCCAATCATAATAGTTGCCCAATAATGTTCTCATGTCAATTTGTTGTTGGGTTTTGCACAATCATGCGCAGCAGAATAAACCCAAAAAACCTATATCCATTCAAGATGATTAAATTAATACGGGGGTGAATTTAGAATACTAACCGTGTGATGCTTTAAAATTTTCAGATCTTGAATCTTTGTTCTTCGCGCCCTTGAATCACGATCGCAGGACACGCCTTGAATCAATCACGAACTTGGAGGAGTTAAGATCAACGCCCTCTATGTGTATCCACATGCGAACGAATATCAAGAACACCTTCTTGATCTGGATTGCTAGACCCAATAGAACACACTTCTTTTATGGAGGCTATATGAAAACTAGGGTTCTTGTTCTTGAGAAAGAAGAAGACTAGTTTTTTTCTCTCTTGGAGGATTTTGATTTTGATTACAATAATCACTTCTGACCTAGAGGATTGAGAGGGGTTTTATACTTCTTAAACCCAACTAGTTTAGGTTTGGATGTCTAATTCCCGTCAAAACCTGGAGTCCAAAAGTAAGATTCTAGTAACAGCATAGGTCCGCCCGGGTCTAGACACTGGTCCGACCAGATCACCTAAGGGTCCGACCGGGTCAAGGACCAGGTCCGCCCGGATCTCCCTAAGGTCCGGCCGGATCTGTCTAAAGGTCCGACCGGACCAATGCCAGAATCCTGTTTTCGTTTTTTCTTCTTAAAATCTGATTTTAAGAATTTACGAAATTCCAATTTAGCCCTTTTCGAATTCGTTCTTTTGTGTGTGACCCCATAGGATTATATTAAGTTGACAATGTGATCAAAACCATTTGATAACATAAATCATGAGCAGACTCTAGAAAGCCATCATGACTACCCAATTAATATAACTTGTCAAAGTTCAAAACACATCATAATCCATTTGTCCACAATGTTATTGAGCATAAGCCATGGTCAATGGTCAAATTACAATGCCCAATACTTTTCTCGATCCCAAATAGATTTTATAACACAAATGATATTGATCATATCAATTCATTTGAGCCCGACCATGCATTTCATCAATACTATTCATCGAGGGGCCCAAGCCTGACATCTCTCATAAGGAGGGACAAATCCCATCTTGACTTATTACACTTCCCTACATATCTTTGATCATGCCAATCATATTCTTTATAATTACTTGGCTAATAGTAACGTTTGAATATGTCAAACATGATCTCCACTATGTTGAAGACCGTAATAATCTCAGGTCTAGGGATTCAATGATAAAACTATTTAAAGGTTTAATTATGACATTATGACCATGACATAAACCTCATCTTTGGGTCATGTCCAGTATATGTTCACCAACACATACCCATAAGTTTAACTTGTATCCTATACACATAATCATCAATATGATTATCTAATTAAACTGACAAGTGTATATCTAGGAACGAACGAATAGCCTAAGGAAGTTTACATTGGAAGCTTCTGTCAAGGATCCGAAAGGGAAGTACTGATAGAACTGTTGAAGGAGTTAATGGATATCTTTGCCTGGTCATACACGGACATGCCAGGATTGGAGAACGCCATTATGGAGCATTGAATACCACTGTATCCAGACAGCAAACCAGTGTAACATAAATTGAGAAAAATCATACCAGAGCGCTCCCTCCATGTCGAAGAAGAGATAAAGAAGCTTCTACGGGTCGGTTTCATCAAAGTGATTAAATACCCCATATAGCTCGCCAATTTGGTCATAATAAAAAAGAGCAATAAATACGTTGATGCATAGACTTCAGAGATCTAAACAAATCCAGTCGAAGGATAATTTCCCTCTGCCCAAGACAGCTTTTACCACTCCGTGGTTGACCTTTTTCTACACAGTTATGCCCTTCGGTCTGAAGAATACGAGGGCCACTTATCAGTAGACAGTGACAACACTATTCCACGACATGATATAAAAGGAGACTAAAGTGTACGTGATGACATGATCATTCACTCTAGAGGAGAAGTTGGTCAGCATCTAATAAATTTAAGGAAGATCTTCACTAGACTCAGACAGCATTACATGATCGAGGCTCAATCCACCAAAGTGCATATTTGGGGTAGCTAGAAGCAAGGTACTCGGTTACATGGTCACAAAAAGAGGAATAGAGGTGGAGCCTCAGATGGATTAAGCCAGCATAGATGTGCCTCCACATATGACCTTAGAAAGAATCCGTGATCTGATAAGCTAACTTCAACACACTAAGCATTTGCCCGGCCAATTCGCTGAGACTGAACGGATCAACGAACGTCAATATGCCTTCGAGAACACCAGGACGTACCCAAAATTATTAAAATCGCTCAGAGGAGAAATAGTCTCCATTTTCTGGTACAATTATCCAGGAGTTTCAAGAAACCATCTATTTAAAGAGTAACTCAGCTAAGGCAAATTACAACCTCCAGAAAAGCACCTTTTACAATACGAGCCACCTCGCCAATGACATTTCGAGTTTTGCCACTACCATCAGGGCGTGGGGCACGATACTAAGGGTTGTACAGCTTGAGGATAAAGATCCAAGGCTTCAGCAATAAAGAGATTCTCGTCAAAAAAAAAAAAAAAAAAAATGCAAGCGCTGAGTGGAGTCAGATTAGTATATTTATATGGAAATTAGTTCCTACAGCCGGTAAACCTCAACAAACTCCATCATTACTATGCTTAAGCGCATTGTCCCCTTGCACTTGTACATAAAAAAAGAGGCACAAAAAGGTAGCCCGCTAGCTTGAAAACATGAAAGGGGAGCCTAAGCAAAAACAGGGTGTGCCATCAAAATAAAAAAAATAGTAGCCGCTAGGTCGAAAACCCGAAAGCGCGGCCTAGGCAAAAAATAGGGTGTGCCATAAAAAAAGATTATTATTATCACAAATTCAAGTGAAGTTGAATTACGCCGACCTGAGCCCTTATTTGACTTGTAAAAGGGTAACGTAGGTAGCCTTCATTGGCCCGTCTATTCAATAAAAAAAAATTAAACATTTTCTGAAATAAAGCTCTAAATTTTATTCCATGTTTATTACTTGTAAATTTATTCTACAAACATGCTAAAAATGGAAATAACTATTCCTAATGCTAGGAACATGTTTTGAAATAGAAATGCTAATATACTACAAACTAAAAAAATGTCTGCAAATAAATGCATCAATATGAAATGGCTATTTAGCCGCTCTTGCTCTGAGTCTCTGTCTTGCGCCTCTTGGGCCTCCTCCGACTCCTCGCAGTCGACACCTCTAAACTCTCAGGCCTCGTGTAGAGACTAATAGTCTTTGAAGACTCCCCCACGACCTTTGACTTCCCCAAAAAGTTTCAAACTCAAACTAGACATGTGCAAACCACCTAAGATGCTCTTCCTAATCATCTGCAATCTATTATTGATGCCATAAAGCCTCCCCGTGTACCACAAAAGGTACTCCTATGACGAAACAATGCTACCCACACGGGGTTAACCAAATCCTTCCTTAGGAAGCTGTCTGTATGGGTACATCCACTAAAGGTACCTCCTCCCTGATAACGTACAAACGATGGACCGGAGATAGGATGTAGAAAGAAGTATAAGTGAAGCCAGGTACCTCAACAACAGAACTGTTCATCTGACAGTCCCAAATAGTGGTGATCTCCCAATGTTTCACATGCCACCGAATGACATAGGTCCTTAGTCTAGCCAGATAAAACTCCCAATCATCCTTAGTAGGAAAATCAACTTTGAATCGTCTCCTTGTAGTGACCCAAAGCGTAACCCTAGCAGGAATGAGAGTCAAGCAATGAAGACGCTCCTGGAGCCATAATGTCAGTAAATAAGGATTGTCGCTGCATATATAAACCCTCTCCACATGAAGAGCGCTGACTCCTCAAATGTCTCACCTAAAACCAGAGGTACATTATCCCTCTCCTGTACCCGAGTCTGAATCACGGTCCTCAAGTAGTTGATGTGGTTAGTGTTACTGAAATACAGAAAGAAGAATCTGGTGAATACCCACAAAGCAAAGGCATTGATATTCGCCTTAGACAAAGCATCCGACCGGCAGTAGTAAGAAGGAACAGTATCATGGATGATATAGATTCCCTAAACCATACAGTCAGTCTTCTCTCAACTGGTCTTCAGAAAATCTGATAATAAGGTCACATGAGAGTCAGGTGGTGTTTGATGTATTAAGCACTTGATACTTAATGGATTGCAAGGTATAATTTGGAGGTAAGGTGCCCTGATAACATTGAGCTCTACATGTTGAAAGTTCCATGAGGCTCTTATTGGTTAAGCAATGATTTTGATTCTCAATCATTAAGAGCCTCACTTAACCTCCAACATCTATACCTCAATGTCATCAAAGGCACAATACCTCCAAAATATACCTTGCAATCTATTAAGTATCAAGCATCAAGTGCTTAATACATCAAACACCACCTCAGTCTCCGTTGGTATAGCAATTAGTATTTCACTCTACCTGCCCATTAACGCAACAAAATCTTTGTATGTTGGAGTAATCTCGATGAAAGAGAAGTTCAATACATGATGCTTCTCATCCCAGAAGCGAGCTGCTGCCCTCAACATATTCCTGTCAATTTTTATCCTATTCAAAGACCAGATGCACTCGAATCAATAACAGGGAACAAACAGATCATAATTCTTCTTCAGCATGTTAGAAATCCAACATAGAAGATGAGACTCAAAAGATTCGAGATCACCCTGATAGATTAAAGACTCAAGAGCAGGCAAGTTGTGGTCTATGGCAAAATCAAAGGCAAAAACGGAAGGATTTTGGATTTTTGAACAAAGAAAATAAGGTTATAGAGGCTGTTTCTGCGTATTTTAAATACCTGATAGGGTTTTACGTTGTCAACATGGAAAAGAATTGGAAATTCCATTGGAAAAGCCCGTTTGGCCGGCCGAACGACCCCCTTAGCCTAAGTCCGATGTGATATATATCAGCAGTTTGCTGTTTGTTCTAGAAGCATAAAAATGCTAGACAATGGCCAAATTTTTGCCATTCTACTGCCTAGACAATGTCCCAAACCAATATGGGAATCAAAACAACGGTCCTAAGCCTGTACACAAATGATGACATGCCCAAGCACAGCGGAAAGACAAACAAGAGATGGAAAGCTAAATTGAAACACTAGAAGTGTGTGTGCCTAATGTTGAAGTGCTTGAGGAAATAGCTATTGATGTTGAGGGTAGTGAAGCTGCCCCGATCATTCTTGATGATGAGGAAGAGCTAGAACAAGAAGAGATACCAGCTCGTAGGTTCAAAGGTAGACCAAGAGGCTCTAAGAAGACTCCAAAGGTGCCTAGTAGAAGAACTAAGGAAAGGCCTAGGAGGTGTTGTTCCTTGATTGAAAAGTGGAACGTAGAGTTTATTTTGTTTTGAGTATTGATAGTTAGTTCTAGTCTAAAGAGAAACACTAGAATTTTGCTTTACTTAGTTTTGTTCCAAGAAGTTCTTTTCAATATAAGTTTTGATTTATTTCGAGCAAATGGCTTTGTTGATATGTTTTCGTTCTCGAATGTTAAAGCGTATGTGCTAACCTAGAGCGAGAAAGTGTTGGTTGAGTGAAAAGACCATGAGTATTAATTGGCTTATTGAAAAAGTAATTGGCTTAGTAAGACGGCCAAGTGAGAATGATAGTGGGTCTAATGAATCGACCTATGATTAGTAGTCAAGTCTAGTGAAATGACTTACTAAAGTAGTGTTGGTCTATTGAAACGACCAGAGGTCTAGCGAACCGATATGTTTTTTGTTTACGTCTTTTGAGACAGCCTATTTATGTGACAGTATTAAGCATAGTACAATTCTTGTGTTGGCGTGAGTAATAGTGTTTTGTCGCGATACTAAGAAGAGTATGATATTACTCCCCCCAGATGTCAAGAAGTGGGGCAAGGAGAAATGCAAACGCCAATAACGCTGGGAATAATGATAGGCAAGCCGACCCGAATATGGCAAATTTATTGAAGACATTGAATCAGACGATGGCAGGAATCGGGCAAGTTGTAGAAACCCTAGCCAAGCCACAGCAGCAAGCTCAGCCGATACCGTTCTGGGATCCGCTGGAATTATTTTATAAAAGGAACCCAGAATCGTTTTTTGGTACTAGTAAAGAGAAACCCGAGGACTGGGTGAAAGATATGGAAAATATATTCGAAACTCTGAATTGCACACCTGAGCAAAAGGTGGTGTTTGCGACGTTTATGCTGAAGGGGCAAGCTCTGAAATGGTGGGAAGCCGAGAAAAGGGCGGCTATTGCATGTGGAGATGGCAAGTTCACGTGGGAAAGGTTCAAAGGTGTGTTCAACGAGAAGTACTATCCGATGAGTGTCCAGAATGCCAGAGTGGCAGACTTCATGATATTGACTCAAGGAAGTTCAACGGTAGATGAGTATTGTGCAAAGTTCACCGATCTGCTAGAATTTTCCCAAACGTTCTTTGACAATGAAGAACAAAAGGCTTGGAAATTTGAAGCTGGTTTGAGCGACCGGATCAGATACAGAATTACTCCATTAATGCTACCAACCTATGATCTAGTTCTAGATAGGGCAAGGTTAGTGGAGACAGAAGCAAAAAGTTATCTCAGTAAGCGAGAAGAAATGAAGAAGTCAGTTGAGAAAGAGTTGACTGGATCTAAAGGAAGCTGGAACCGCGATGGGAACAATAATAAGCGAAAGGCTACTGATGATCGTGAAAAGGACAGTACTGCAAGTATGTACCAGAGTAAAGGTTATGGCAATCGTAGGGATGGTAACATGATCAACGCCAAAGGGTGAGGTTCTAATGAGAAGTGCCAAGTTTGTGTAGGAAGGCACAAGACTGATGATTGCTAGTACAAAGAGAAGAAGTGTTTTAACTGCAACAAGGTGGGACATCCGCAGTGGAAGTGCCCAGAACCCAAGAAAGATGCTAAGGTTCAAGGAGCGAAGGATGACAACAAAGGGAACAGTGGAGGTCGTGGACATATGTTCACCATGACAACCAAGGATGCAAGAGCCACTAATGATCTTGTGGCAGGTACAATTCAACATTACTCCTGTAATGTACATGCTTTGATTGATACTAGTGCTATGCATTCTGTGATAAATGCTTGCTTGGCTAAGGGTATGAACTTAATTCCTGAGGCGTTAGAGGATTCTTTAGTGATAGATACTCTAACTAGAGAATCGATCCCTATTACTTCTATATTTAGGAAGTGTCCTTTAAAATTATATGAGAAAGAACTTGAGGTTGATCTTATTAGTTTAGAGATCAGAGAATTTGATGTGATCTTGGCAATAGACTGGTTAGCTGCATTCCATGCCCATGTAGATTGTTTTAAGAAAGAAGTCCACTTCAGATTACTATCTGGTGAAGAGTTTCGTTTCCGAGGGATGAAACCTAGAACCCGATCGAATCTAATTTCGGTAATGAAGGCTCGTAAGCTATTGAAGAAAGGGTGTGAAGGATTCTTGGCGTACATCGGCGATACGAATAAGAAGGAAGTAAGTATAGAATCACTTTCCGTGATTAGAGAATTCAAGGACGTATTTCTAAAGGATTTACCGGGGATACCACCAGAAAGAAAAGTAGAGTTTTCTATCGATTTGGTACCAGAGACTGCACCAATATCAAAGGCGCCGTACAGAATGGCTCCGTCAGAACTGAAGGAATTGAAGGAACAACTACAAGAGTTGTTGGACAAAGGTTTAATTAGACAGAGTGTGTCACCATGGGGTACACTGGTGTTATTTGTGAAGAAGAAGGATGGGTCGATGAGGTTGTGTATCGGCTATCGAGAATTGGATCGTGTGACGGTAAGGAATCAATATCCGTTTCCAATGATAGATGATCTATTTGACCAACTTCGTAGAGCATGTTATTTCTCGATGATAGATTTGAGATCTGGTTATCATCAGCTGATAGTAAAGAAGAACGATATAGCAAAGACCGCCTTTAGGATGAGGTACGGTCATTACGAGTTTAAGGTGATGCCTTTTGGGTTAACTAACGCACCGGCAGCGTTTATGGAACTTATGAATAGGATATTTCATAAGTTTCTGGATAAATGTGTGATTGTGTTTATTGATGATATATTGGTGTATTCGAGGACCAAGGAATAACATGAAGAGCACTTGAAGTTAGTGCTGCAGATAAAGGGCCAATTGCAATTCGGTTACCCAAGTTTTACAAAAAAAATCAATTGGTTACCAGGTTTGTCAAAGTTGCTATTAGGCTCCTCAGTTTACTGAACCGGAGCAATCAGGTGTAAATCCCATTACCTAGTTAAAAAACTAACGAAATGGAGCCCATGTGCGAAACATATGAGATTTTAAGAGGGCAAACTTGCCATTTCATCAGGAAATTTAACGAAACTAACCAGGTTGGGAAAAAATTGATCAAATGTGTCCATATGTATTAAAAATTTAACAAATTTCGTTACTCAAACACCATTTCCATCAACATTAACACCACCATCTTCAACACCCTTACACCACCAGCCTCACCGCCGGCGTCATTTCCAGCAGCGGCCTCGGCATCCTGTTCACATCGAATCCCTTTACCGGCAGCGCGTTTCCCAATGAACCCCCTTCTGTACTCCCTTCAAAATCAAAAAACCCACAAATATAAACCCCAAATCGCTTAATAATTATAAAGGAAATCAAAAATGGAGATAGAATGCCACTCGATTAGGTTGACAATTATAATCCTCCATTCGATTGAATGCAAGAACAGCATCATCAGCCAACCCAGCATTAACATACCGACGAATCAATAATGAGAATGTTCTAACACTGATTTCAACATTTTTGGTTTTCATTGAATCAAGTATATGCCAAGCTATATCAAATTAACGTACTTTACCAGCAAGATCGATCATTTCGTTGTAGGGCTCGGGAGATTTGGGGAAGGATTTGTTGTTGGTGGCCCAATTGAAGAAAGCTAGGGCTTGGACGAACAGAATCCCATGGCGGAGGGAGCAGCATTTTCTGATGACGCCAGTGACGGTGTCAGGAGAGAGGAGTTGACCGGCGGGGGCGAGTTTGGATAAGTCAAATGAGAGAGATGGGATGGTGAGGTTATGGTTTATGGGATTTGAGTTGGGGATTGGGTTAGGGTTTTTGTGGTGGTGGTCTTTGATCAAGGAGTGGATTTGGGTAATTAGGGTGTCTGCGGCGGCCGGATTGGTGGTGGCTTCGTTGTCAGATTCAGAATCGAGTACGACGGCGGCTGATGACAGAGGTGAAGAGGAGTGGGACCGGCAGGTGGGTTTAGAGAGAGGAGAGAGAAAGTATTTTGAGAGGAAAAATGGTAGCTTTGATTTGGTGATCGCCATTGTTTGCGGGTGGAATAGAACAGGTTCAATACCCAAAAATTATGTTGACATTTCTACCCTCATTAAAAGACACGTGAATCGCACATGGGCTCCATTTCATTAGTTTCTTAACTAGGTAACGGGATTTACACCTGATTGCTCCGGTTCAGTAAAATGAGGAGCCTAATAGCAACTTTGACAAACCCGGTAACCAATTGCAAAATTTTGTAAAACTTGGGTAACCAAATTGCAATTGGCCCGATTTTGAGAGAGTAGAAGTTGTATGCCAAATTCAAGAAGTGTGAGTTTTGGCTTGAGAAAGTGGCATTCTTAGGATATGTAGTGTCAAAGGTGTTGGTGTTGGTGCCCTAGGCACGTTTAATAAACGTAATTGTTATCATTTATTCATATTAATAAAGAGATGTTTTGATTATTATTGTTGTTCATGTTTACTTATAATAATCTCCGTCCCTAGTACTTGTTAGGTACTAGTATCAAGGCTAAATGATCATGGGATGATCATGTTACATTTATGGGTACTTGTTTGGTACTGGACATGACCCGCTCAATGAGATTTGTGTCATGGTCAATGTCACACATATATCTCATATTAGTTGTGTCAATTGAATCCTTAGACATGAAGTTATTATAGTCTTCCACTTGATGAACATTATGTTTGACATATTCAAACGCTAACTTTAACCGGGTAGTTATAAAGGGTATGATTGGCATAATCGGATTCACGTAGGGAAGAATAATAAGCTAAATGGATTTGTCCCTCTTCGGAGAGATGTCAAGCTTGGGCCTCTCGTAGGAATGATGTTGATGAAAATGTTCGGCCGGACTCAAATGAATTGATTGGATCAATGTCATTTGGATTATCAACATATTCGGAATCGAGAAAGTATTGAACAAAGACAAGTTGACTTGTTGACCATGACTTGTTTTCAATGACATCGTGGACAAAAGGATTATGAAATATTCTAAAGGAATGCGAACTTGTATCTAATTACACTATTTGGGCAGGTATGACGGTTTGCTAGAACCTAATCATATCTTATGGTTTCATGTTTGAACCCATTACCAACTTAGTGTAATCCTAGAGGGTCACACACAAATAGAACGAATCATAAAGGACTACATTGGAATATTGGGTTGAAGGACCATTTGGGGATTTAAGGAAATTAGAGGAAGAAAAGTGGAAAGAGGGGAGGTCCGGGCGGACCAGTGGAAGGACCTGGGCGGACCAATAGAGGTCCGGGCGGACCACTTGCCATACCCGGCCGGACCAGTCGGTTTCGGCAGAAACTTTCCTAATCCGTTTTCTTGCGGGTTTAGACATAAGTTACCTATTTGGAATAGGTCTAACTTGTATATAAACAGCCCTAATTCATCCCTAATCACTACATGTGTTTTTGCAAGCCTCCAAAGAGTTTTTGAGAGTTATTTCTTGTTCTAAGAAATCCCTAGATTGAAGAACAAGAACAAAAACAACAATATTCCATATAGCCAAAATACAATTGAGAAAACGTGTTTCTCGATTTGGTCTAGCAACCAAGATCAAGTGTTCTTGATATTCGCTCGAGGTGTGGATACCGCTAGAGGGTGAAACTCATCATCTTCAAAGTTCGTGTTCTTACTTGTTCGTGATCAAGCTTCAAAGTCTCCACTAAGATCAAAGGCTAAAATTCAAAGTCATCAAGGGTTAGTATTCTAGTATTCATATTGCATGTATTTGATATAATCATATGAATGGATCTATGGTTTTGGGTTTCATGAAAATTTTAAATGCTATTTTCCGCTGCGCATGTTACTCCGAAACCCAACAGTGGTATCAAAGCCCCGTTCTTGTTGATTATTTCAATACTAGATCATGTTGTGCGTATGTAAATTGTTTGTTTATGTGCCTAGCATGATATGAATATTGGATTATGATTTTTATGTGTTATATGCGTTTATGTGGTTTACTGTTTTATAAACTTTAATCGCACTATTCAATCGCAATAAAAATTATGTTGGATTTAAAATTGTTTGAATTATCAATTTTTTATTGGATCAAAGTTTTGATAATTAAGGGATTCATGAATTGCTAATTCAAGGTTCTGATGTTCATGGTGATTGGATCATCAAGAACACTAAATCTTAATTGAATCGAGAAAAACAATTTTGATTTGATATCGGACCAGAGCAAGCACCCGGCCGGACCATCTGGTCTGGAGTGGGGGTCAGGCATTTGGTTTTGGACTTCAAAAATCTGGGTTTTTCAGAGGTGGGTCCGACCGGACCAGTGCCAATACCCAGCCGGACCTTCTGGTCTGGGGCGGGAATTGGGCAGTTGGGTTTGGGTGTGGATCTCGGGGTTTGATTTTCCTATTTGATTTGATATTGTGATTCTGAGATTGGATCAGATGTTGGATGACTAATCTACGTTCATCGATATTGTGTTTTCCAAACCTGATCGCAATCAAAGTTTCAAAGATAAAACGAAGTTAGAATTATGAAGAGTTCATAATTGCTAAAATTGAGAAACAGAGTTCTTGATTCAAAGATTGGACATCCATGTGGAATTGTGAATGCAATTGGCCTACGTTCATCGAGACCATCTATTGCTTAGTTTCGGCCACATGGACTACTTTCTTGGTTTCTTGAATTAGTGCGGAATTGTGGTTGCCTTATGGCTTAGTTCGGCCGCACTTCTTGTTGTCTTGATTTGGAGATGATAACCAAAGGTCAAAGAATCTCATCCTCATAATTATAGAGAAACTAATGACACATAAATATTATGCTTAAATTAATGATGATTAATTTAGTGGCTAAACTTGATGTGTAACATGTTTATCTTATGTGCTCATAAATGTGTTATATGCTATATGTGATAAATCTTCAAAGAATGTTTTAAGTCCTTTATTGCCATACCATGATTAAAACACTTGTTAGTACATGTGTGATTTTAATGTAGATTCGCCCTAGAGAGGTGCATTAGTTTTACCTATGTATGAGCAAGATAGATAATGTGGGCACGCCCTAGCGAGGCACATTAACTATACGTTTAAAATGGTTGGACTTAATTATACGTCAAAACAGTTTTGGGCCTAGGCAAAGATGAGATTAAACATGCTTTTTGAAATTGGATTTCTTAAAAAATGTCAGAAAAGGATCTAAGAATCATATGGGATATGATTGTCTACCTAATTAATTTGATTTTGTGGAATCCGCCTTAGCGGACTTGAAATTAAATTAAAGATGGATCTTAGCCCATTTAAATTATATTATACATTGGATGTATAAGAAGGTTGTATAATTTAGTGGGAGTATTTTTGGAAAAATACATTAAATATTTCTTTAATGAAATTGGCACTTATTAAATTTTGATTTTTTTTTGCATAATTGTAGATAATGACTACCAACACTCAATCAATTTCGTTGCGATCAATCCTTGAAAAGGATAAGCTCCAAGAGAATGGTACAAACTTTATGGATTTGATCCGTATCCTAAGAATAGTTCTTAGGCAAGAAGATAAGTTGTACATTCTCGATGGGCCTCTTCCTGTTGAACCAAAAGCCAATGCCCCTAGGGCAGAAAGAGACAATTACAAGAAACATCGTAATGATTCTAGAGATGTAAGTTATCTCATGCTTGCTACTATGTGCTCAAAACTCCAACAATATTTGGAACATTTGGAAGCCTATGAGATAGGCGTGGAGTTAAGAGCCATGTTTTAAGAGCAAGCTAGGCAAGAGAGGTACAAGACCATTGTTGCATTCACTTCTTGCAAAATGAGTGAAGGGCAACAAGTGAGTCCTCACATGCTTAAAATGAAAGGCTATGTAGAGCATCTTGAGAAACTTGGCTATCCAATCCCATTAGAGCTAGCCACGGATCTCATTTTTAATTCATTGCCTAAATGTTATAATCAGTTTGTGATGAATTATAACATTCATGGAATGGATAAGAATATCTCTGAGTTGCATGGTATGCTTAAAACTACAGAGATAAAGATTGTGGAGAAAGATTCTCCTATACTCATGGTTCATGATGGGAAGAAGGCTAGTGCCAAAGGAAAGGGTAAGAAAGTTGTCAAACCCAAGTTAAACAAGGCAGAGGTTGCCAAAGCTTCTGAGGCAAAACCCGATTCACAAAAGGATGCAATCTGTTTCCATTGTCAAGAAATTGGTCATTGGAAACGTAATTGCAAGGCTTTTAAGGAAGAGCAAAAGAAGAAGAAGAGCAGTGGGACTGCGTCGACTTCAGGTATCTATATGATAGATATTCTCTTTTCTACCACTGATTCTTGGGTATTGGATACCGGATGTGGTTCTCACATTTGTTTAAATGTGCAGGGACTAAAGAATAGGAGACTGCTTAAAGAGGGTGAAGTGGACCTACGAGTGGGGAATGGAGTAAGAGTTGCTGCATTAGCCGTAGGGACTTATGAAGTCACTTTACCTTCTGGTTTAATACTTGTTTTGAACAATTGCTATTATGTACCGGATTTAAGTAGAAATATTATTTCAATTTCTTGTTTGGATAATGAAGGTTTTAAGTTTCTTATTGAAAATAAGAAATTTTCTATTTATTTAAATGATGTGCTTTATGGTATTGCAAATTCATTAAATGGCCTTTATGTCTTGGATGTCAAGAATGAAAATAATGACAATGTCTATCATGTAAATAAGAAATCTAAACCTAATGATGTAAATCAAACTTATTTGTGGCATTGCCGTCTTGGTCATATTAATGAGAAGCGTATCTCAAAACTCCATGGGGACGGCCTTTTAGGTTCATGTGATCTTGAGTCATATGATACTTGCGAGTCGTGTCTTCTTGGAAAAATGACTACAACACCTTTTACCAAGCTAGGTGAAACGGCGAGTGACTTATTGGGGTTGATACATTCCGATGTATGCGGACCACTAAGTAGCAATGCTAGGGGAGGATTTCAATACTTCATAACCTTCACTGATGATTATACTAGATTTGGGTATGTTTACCTACTGAAACATAAAAGTGAAGCATTTGAAATATTTAAAATATTTCAAAATGAAGTAGAAAAACAACTTGGCAAAAGTATTAAAGAACTTCGATCGGATCGAGGTGGAGAATACTTGTGTCATGAGTTCGATGATCATCTAAAGAATTGTGGAATAGTTTCACAATTGACTCCACCCGGAATGCCATAATGGAATGGTGTGTTCGAGAGGAGGAATCGGACCTTGTTAGACATGGTTCGATCCATGATGAGTCGAGTTGATCTTCCTTTATTATTTTGTGGTTATGCTCTAGAAACCGCTGCTCTCACACTAAATCAAGTTCCAACTAAATCGGTTTAAAAGACTCCCTATGAAATGTGGAGCAGAAAGAAACCTAGTTTGTCTTTCATGAGGATTTGGGGTTGCGAAGCTTTTGTCAAAAGACTTGTCTCCGACAAGCTAGCACACAAATCTGATAAATGTATTTTCGTGGGATATCCTAAGGAAACTAGAGGATATTACTTTTACAACCGAGAGGACAACAAGGTGTTTGTTGCCCGTACTGGTGTCTTTCTAGAGAAACAGTTTCTCTCCAAAGAAATCAGTGGGAGTAAAATAGATCTTGAAGAAATTCGAGACCCAGAAAATGACAAAGAACCGATAGTGGAACAAGAACAAGAACCACAAGGAACTGTGGAACCTGTTCAAAATACACAAGTAACTCGCAGATCTGGTAGGTTACTGTTCGAGCCTGAGAGATATGGTTTTCTCGTAACGGATAGTAATGAGGTGGAGATCATTGATAATGATGAACCAACCACCTACCAAGAGGTGATGTCTTCTCCTGATTCAAAGAAGTGGCTTGGAGCCATGGAATCCAAATTACAATCCATGCAAGATAATCATGTTTGGATCTTGATAGATGCGCATGAAGGTGTAAAAATCATAGGATGCAAATGGGTCTGCAAGAAGAAGACTGACATGGATGGGAAGGTGCATACTTACAAAGCTAGACTTGTAGCGAAAGGCTATAGGCAAGTTCATGGTATTGACTATGATGAAACCTTTTCGCCCGTAGCAATGATCAAGTCTATAAGAATTTTGCTTGCCATTGCGCATATCATGACCATGAAATATGGCAAATGGATGTCAAAACCGCTTTCCTTAACAGGAATTTGCAAGAGGATGTCTAGGAGTTGGAATCTCCATTTTGATGAATCGGTCAAAGAGTTTGGCTTCATCAAGAACGAAGATGAACCTTGTGTATACAAGAAGATTAGTGGGATCATAGTGCTATTCGTTATTTTATATGTGGATGATATATTGCTCATTGGAAACGACATTCTTACACTTCAGTCTGTAAAGACTTGGTTTGGAAAGTGCTTCACAATGAAAGATATGGGTGAAGCCGCATATATCCTTGGAATTAAGATCTACAGAGATAGATCAAAGAAGCTAATTGGTTTAAGCCAAAGTACATACATTGACAAGGTCATTAGAAGATTCCGCATGGAAAATTCTAAGAGAGGCACCGTGCCAGTGCTACATGGAGTTTCTCTAAGCAAGACTCAATATCCTAAGACAAAAGATGAGCATGAGAAAATGAATGATATTCCATATGCTTCGGTAATTGGGTCCATCATGTATGCCATAATATGTACTAGGCCGGATGTATCTTATGCTTTGAGCATGACAAATAGATATCAATCCGACCCCGGTGAAAATCACTGGATGGCTGTAAAATAGATTCTTAAGTACTTGAGAAGAACTAAGGATTCGTTTTTGGTTTATGGAGGAATGGAAGATGATCTCGTGGTAAATGCTTACACAGATGCAAGCTTCCAAACCGACAGAGATGATAGTCGATCGCAATCGGGTTTTGTGTTTATGTTAAATGGTGGAGCTGTAAGCTGGAAGAGTTCCAAGCAGAGTACAACCGCTGATTCTACAACTGAAGCTGAGTAGATTACTGCATCGGATGCTACAAAGGAAGCTGTTTGGATTAAGAAGTTTATTACTGAACTTGAAGTGGTTCCTATTATTGCTAATCTAATAGACCTCTATTGTGATAATAATGGTACTATTGCTCAAGCAAAGGAACCAAGAGCACATCAAAAATCCAAACACATACTTAGGCATTTTCATATCATTCGAGAAATCATTGATAGGGGAGACGTAAATATATGCAGAGTACCAACTGATGACAATGTCGCGGACCAGCTAACAAAGGGACTTCCACAAGCTAAACATGATGGTGATCTTAGGTCCATGGGTATTAGATACACGGGAGATTGGGCCTAGGGCAAGTGGGAGATTGTTGGTGTTGGTGCCCTAGGCACATTTAAGAAACATTGTAATTGTTATCAATTATTCATATTAATAAAGAGATGTTTTGATTATTATTGTTGTTCATGTTTACTTATAATAATCTCCATCCCTAGTACTTGTTAGGTACTAGTATAAAGGCTAAATGATCATGGGATGATCATGTTAGATTTATGGGTACTTGTTTGGTACTGGACATGACCCGCTTTATGAGATTTGTGTCATGGTCAATGTCACACATATATCTCATATTAGTTGTGTCAATTGAATCCTTAGACATGAAGTTATTATAGTCTTCCACTTGATGAACATTATGTTTGACATATTCAAACGCTACCTTTAATCGGGTAGTTATAAATGGTATGATTGGCATAATCGGATTCACGTAGGGAAGAATAATAAGCTAAATGGATTTGTCCCTCTTCGGAGAGATGTCAAGCTTGGGCCTCTCGTAGGAATGATGTTAATGAAAATGTTCGGCCGAACTCAAATAATTGATTGGATCAATGTCATTTGGATTATCAACATATTCAGAATCGAGAAAGTATTGAACAAAGACAAGTTGACTTGTTGACCATGACTTGTGTTCAATGACATCGTGGACAAAATGATTATGACATATTCTAAAGGAATGCGAACTTGTATCTAGTTACACTATTTGGGTAGGTATGACAGTTTGCTAGAACCTAATCATATCTTATGGTTTCATGTTTGAACCCATTGCCAACTTAGTGTAATCCTAGAGGGTCACACACAAATAGAACGAATCATAAAGGACTACATTGGAATATTGGGTTGAAGGACCATTCGGGGATTTAAGGAAATTAGAGGAAGAAAAGTGGAAAGAGGGGAGGTCCTGGCGGACTAGTGGAAGGATCCGGGCGGACCAATAGAGGTCCGGGTGGACCACTTGCCATACCCGGCCGGACCAGTCGGTTTCGGAAGAAACTTTCCTAATCTGTTTTCTTACGGGTTTAGACATAAGTTACCTATTTTGAATAGGTCTAACTTGTATATAAACAGCCCTAATTCATCCCTAATCAGTACATGTGTTTTTGCAAGCCTCCAAAGAGTTTTTGAGAGTTATTTCTTGTTCTAAGAAATCCCTAGACTGAAGAACAAGAACAAACACAACAATATTCCATATAGTCAAAATACAATTGAGAAAACGGGTTTCTCGATTTGGTCTAGCAACCAAGATCAAGTTCTCTTGATATTCGTTCGAGGTGTGGATACCGCTAGAGGGTGAAGCTCATCATCTTCAAAGTTCGTGTTCTTACTTGTTCATGATCAAGCTTCAAAGTCTCCACTAACATCAAAGGCTAAAATTCAAAGTCATCAAGGGTTAGTATTCTAGTATTCATATTGCATGTATTTGATATAATCATATGAACGGATCTATGGCTTTGGGTTTCATGAAAATTTTAAATGCTATTTTCTGCTGCGCATGTTACTCCGAAACCCAACAAAAGGATAGAATTGTTATGGATCCAACGAAAATAGAAGCAATTGTGAATTGGGAAAGACCAACCACAGTTAGTGAGATAATGAGTTTCTTAGGATTAGCTGGCTACTACAGGAGATTCGTGGAAGGTTTCTCGAAGTTGTCAGTTCCGTTAATGAAATTGACTCAGAAGGGAGCTAAATTTGTTTGGTCAAAAAATTGTGAGAAGAAATTTGAAGATTTGAAGCGATGATTGGTGTCCGCACCAGTTCTTGCTTTACCGTCAGGATCGGATGGATTTGTAATCTATAGTGATGCTTCGCTTAAAGGATTAGGCTGCGTATTGATGCAGAACGACAAGGTGATAGCTTATACATTAAGGCAATTGAAGAATCATGAGAAGAACTATCCAACGCGTGATTTGGAATTAGCTGCAGTGGTGTTTGCTTTGAAGATATGGAGGCACTACCTGTATGGGGTGACATGTCAGATCTATATGGATCACAAGAGTCTTAAGTACATTTTTACCCAGAAGGAGCTTAATATGAGGCAAAGAAGATGGCTGGATTTGTTGAAGGATTATGATTGTACGATTCTATACCACCCTCGAAAAGCTAATAAAGTGGCAGATGCGTTGAGTCAGAAGAATCACGGAACGTTATCAACGTTGATCTCTAAAGGGGTAAGTACGTGGAAGGATATTGAAGTATCAAGCATGGAAGTACAAGTTAGAGTTATTTTGCTCAAGTAAGTGTTCAGCCAATGCTTCTGGACAGAATCAAAGAAGCGCAAAGAGTCAAAGAAGAAGTGTTGAAGATGCACGAGAGTATTGTGAAAGGAAAAACAGTGGACTTTCATGTGGGAAAGGATGGAATCATGAGGTACAAATCAAGGATATAGGTGTCAAGAAATAAGGATATAAAGAGAGATATTCTGAAGGAAGCTCATTTGAGGTACCTTACAGAATGGCTCCAGCTGAATTGAAAGAGTTGAAAGTTCAATTGCAAGAGTTACTTGATAGTGGTTTTATCCGACTCAGTGTATCACCGTAGGGAGCTCCTGTGTTGTTTGTAAAGCACAAATATCCATTGCCTCACATTGATGATTTGTTTGATCAATTTCAAGGTTCAGTAGTCTTTTCAAAGCTTGAATTGAGGAATGGGTATCATCAGTTGCAGATTCATTCTGAAGACATCCCTAAGACTGCTTTTTGTAGTAGGTATGGTCACTATTAGTTTCTTGTCATCCCTTTCGGGTTAGCTAATGCTCCCGTTATTCTTATGGATGTGATGAATCGGGTTTTCAAACCTTATCTTGATACCTTTGTGGTTGTCTTTATCGGTAATATCCTTGTTTATTCTAAATCGAGAGGAACATGAACAATATTTTCGAATGGTTTTGTCTGGGCTCCGAGGGAAGCAGTTATTTGCGAAATTTTCTAGGTTTAGCGGAGTATTATCGAAGATTTATTGAGGGGTTTTCCAAGACTGTTACACCATTCATTCAGTGGACTTAAAAGAATGTACCATATATGTGGGATGAAAAATGTCAAGTCAGTTTTGAGGAATTAAAGAAGAGATTGACCACTGTACTTATTCTTGCGTTACCTAATGGGAATGATGATTTGGTTATTTACAGTGATGCTTCGAGGAAGTTAACTCCTTGCGAACAGAACTATCCAATCCATGACCTGGAACTTACTGCGATTGTTTTTGAGTTACATAAGTGGAAATATTGTCTTTATGAAACAATGTTTAAGATTTTTACAAATCATAAGAGTTGAGATATCTTTTCTCCTAGAAAGAGTTTCACAACCGACAGCATAGATGAATGGAACTTTTGAAGGATTATGATTATACCATCTCTTATTATCTGGGCAAGGCAAACATGGTTGTAGATACTATTAGTCAGAAATCTTACATAGTTTCGAGGATGGTCCGAGAATAGAAGATGTTAGAGGATGCACGGGATTGGTGTCCACATGAATTGAGACATGGGGTGATAATTGCGAATATTCGTGTTTTGCTAATCTTAATTCAATGGATAAAAGATGCTCAAAAGAATGACCTTAAAGATAGAAAATTTGAAGATCTCTCTTTTAGTCCTGAAGGAGTATTAACTTATAGAGGACGGCTATGTGTACCAGATATTGATGGAATTAAACGCCAAGTTCTTGATGAGGGTCACGAGTTCAAGTATAGTATTCATCCCGGGAGTACCAAGATGTATCAAAATTTGAAACAATATTTTTAGTGGAATAATATGAAATGGGAAATAGCGGATTACGTATCAAGTGTTTGACTTATCAACAGATTAAAGCTGAATATTAAAGACATGCCCGTCTACTTCAACCTCTAAAGATACTTGAGTAGAAATGGGAATATGTTATGATGGATTTTGTAATAGGATTGCCTCGTACTTGAAGAAAGCATGATGCAGTATGGGTAATCGTGGATAGATTGACAAAATCCGCTCACTTTCTACCTATTGAGATTGGCTATTCGATGGAAAAGTCATAATGGGCCTTTTGAAATTATAGAAAGAGTTGGAAATCTTGCGTACCATCTTGTGTTGCCATATTCTTTGGGTAAATTCATAACGTATTTCATATCTCCGTGCTTCGTAAAAATTTGTATGATACATCTCATATGTTATTAAAGATACCAGAGGATCTAGAACCGATATGTCTTATATAGAGCAACCAGTTCGAGTGATTGATACCAAAGTTCAAGAGTTGAGAAACAAGAGTATTCCGCTTGTTAGAATGGTATGAAGAAATCACAATGTTGAAGAGTCAACTTGGGAACTTCGGAAGGAAATGGAAAGGAAATATCCTTGGTTGTTCGATTCTTTTGGTGAGTTACCCTAAAATTCGGGCCAAATTTCTTTAAGGGAGTGATTGTAACGACCCCAAAACTTGTCTCTATTTATTTTATATTTTGGGGGGTTTTTAAATTGAATTTATGTGTTGTATATCATTCTAGCATGTTATTACTTGGTACTTTATTTGGTAACTAGTCATTTTATTTAAATGACTTATGAGGTTTAATTGAGTTAAGGAGTAATTTAATTAATTGGAACCTTAGGGTCCTTAGTGGAAATATAACTATAGGGGTTTATTTGTTAAAAATGTAAGTTTAAGGGGTGTATGTGTTTAAAATGAAAGTAGAGGGGCCTAAATGGAAATTTTTATAAAAGATCAAGGAAGCCTTATTCTTATCTCTTACTCCTTCACTCTCTACGTTGCAAAACTTACAGTAAACACTTTCCTAATTTTCTCTCTACTTGAGTTCAAGAACAAGGTAAGAATTCTATCTTAATTAATTTCTTTCTTTTTAATTACTTCTCCGTTTTAAAAACTAATTATACCAAAATGTTCAGAGCGTTGAGTAGGCCATTTCTACCCGATCAAAATATATTTCATTTGTACTTTTTCCGGAATAGGTAAGTTACTAATTCCCCTTTAAATGTTAAAATAGTCATATATGTTATACTTGATACTTGTAAGTGTTAGTTTTGTGATTTGGGTGAATTTTGTGATACTTGTTTATTTGGGACAAAGGGAGTATGATCATGTTCTGGGTTTGTGATGAAATGAACTTGAAAGAATGTCTTGAGTATGTTAGAGTACTCCTGCAGTGTTAGTTTGTTAGTAGAAAGTATACTCCTACACTTGGGACGGAGAATTCTTAACCTGGGAAAGAATTGAACATTTGCTGTAATAGGCACCAAGCGCCCGCTCGCCCTAGTGTGCGACCGCACAAAATCCCTTGGGCGACCGCCCAAGCTATCTGAAGGTTTTGTTCTTGGAAAGTCCTCCTGCGAGCGCCCGCCCGGTTTGATCTGAGCGCCTGCTTGCCCTTTAAAACAAAACGCTTGTTTAATGTTTGTATAAGTTGGAAGTAACCCTAGTTGGGGTATATAGCCTTAGTATAAGATGTCCTAGCAAGTGTTATGACTTAATGTTATTGATAAAGGATTGTGTTATGACTTAATGTCATTGATAAAGGATTGTGTTATAACTTAATGTCATTGATAAAGGATTGTGCTATAACTTAATGTCATTGATAAAGGATTGTGCTATAACTTAATGTCATTGATAAAGGATTGTGTTATAACTTAATGTCAATGTTGTGAACTCTTTATGAGTAATGTGTTTGCATCTTTGTGATGAACTAAGTGTGGTTCCCTAATTTGGAATCATACCCCGGTTGTTGTTTAAGCAAGTATTTATTACTGTGCTCTCGTGTAAAGTCCAGCTGGTACTTTTTGTTGTGATCTCGGGCAGTGGTAGGGATTATAATGGCACATGAGCCAAGTTCATTGTAAGGCTTCTACCATTGGTTTCCCATTTTTAACCCCCTTTCCTTGGGTCATGGATTGGGCACTTTGGGTTATGACTTTGTGTCATTTTCCCCCCGTTGTTGTTGTTGTTATTGTTTGGTTCCGGAACCTGCTTCAGCCATTATGCTACTCAGTTGATACCTCTCAGATGGTTATGTTTGATTTGAAAACCTTGGCTTAGTATCTACCTATGAGTGTTTATTTCCGACTTATGTGTGGTATGATGAGTTGGCTTTGCCTCTCATGTTATGTGATATGTGAATGCTTATTGACATTGTTCAATTATGAGTATCATTTCAGCATGTAACGTAGTTTCATTTTAGTAGCTTACTGAGATTTATTCTCACCCCGTTCCTTGTTTATTTGTTTTCCTTAGATAAAGGCGAGCCAAGGAGATAGGTCACTTCATAAGGGAGGACGTCGGGTTGATAATCCATTTTGGAAAGTAAGTGTGGTTTAAAGGTTACATTATATAAATGTATAACCTTTGGGGTAGTGTAACCGAGACTGTATCCGTGTATCACCTGTTTTGTTAAAGTGTGGTGATTGTACATTTGTAAGTAAAGTGTGTAAGCCCTTGGGGCTAAGTACTTTTGGTTGTAAAACTTTAGTTATGGTGTGTTGAAATGAAAGTTTTCAACTTAATGAGTTTGTGATATGAAACTTTTATGAAAGAACATTTCGAAAAAATTTCTAAAAGTGTTTTATGACGTCTTCCGTGCGTGTCCTGAACATGGGGCCAAGTAGGACCACAGGTTGGGGCGCGACACTAGTGTTACTCCCGTGCGATGCACGGGCTGTTACTTATGCTCATTTTGAATAAATTTAGATATGTCGAATAAGAAAGACACATTAAGAAAAAATGGTTTTACAGATTGAAGACAACATTGTCAGTAATAACATCAGTTTGAACATTAATGTCATCGTTACACACCAATATCTAAGGTTAACTACATCTCTAACACGGGACACGCGGAAATAAAAAACGGAAAAAATATGGAAAAAAAAACACAAAACCTGATAAAATGTTTAGAAACCCGTTTGAGGCCTTAAATAACGTTTTTAGGTATTTTAAACCCTGCATTGCATCAAGGGGCTTTGTTCTATGACTTTTGTTCGTCTCGCTCCGAAGTTCGATTTGATATGCGGTGTGTTCCGTGGTTGATCCGGAGACAAAAGTTACGACCGTTTCCGCACATCCCGCTCTAATGACTCCAAAAAAGTCGAATCAATATATATATTGATAAAAAATCATTTTTTATCACTAAATAAAAAAACTTAAAAAGTACTCCCTCTGTCCCAAAATGATCTTCTCATTTTCTATTTTTCATTGTCCTAAAAAAGTACTTCACATTTCTACATTTTAGCCTTAAACAAAGCATGGCTAGAGAGGCAAGTGTTCATATCCTTAAAAAGTAGTCAAATGCGAAGATCATTTTTGGGACGGAGGGAGTATCATATAAAAATCAATCTACATGCAAAGTTTTGTACGAAATTAAAGATAATGACATATTGGGCCTTATTTACCAAACTTTCCTATTTTAGAGATGCAAATGGACCTCATTCTAAAAATCGTAAAACTATCTTGTTTTTAAACTTTCTGATAATGTCAATGGCCTTGGGTTTTATAAAGTGTTATCAAAGGTGTTGACAGTCCAACGATAACACTTCAGACAATACTTACATACACGAGCAGAAAACAGTTTCTGAAAAGAGTTTGCAGCGGAAATTTGAGACAGAGAGATAATATTTTCACAAGTTATATAAATATATAACTTGTGGTAGCCTCATGGCAAAAAAAGACTTTCACTATAAGTATTTCTCTTAAGTACAAAGTCTAAACAACTCCTATCTTCTAAAGAAAATAAAGAGTACAAAATGTGCTAGATACAAGAACCTTCAATAAAGAAATAACACTCACATCAAAATCAAAAGGCTAGACCAATTTAGCCTTCAACAAATAGTTCATTCAAGAACTAGATTGTGATGTTGGAATGAGTGTTATAGCATCACTAGCAACAATGGTCTAAGAATATGTGAGCTCTCTCTCAAGATGTGTGTTGTATGTTGTGCTTTAATCTTGATCAGCCCTTGCCCTTATATAGGCCTCCAAAAACGTGGACGGCACTCCAAAATGGCTGAAATCATCTTGGTGGTTGTTGGAGAGTGTTTCCTAATCTTTAGGCTCAAGAAGATCATGGTTCCTACTTTGTAGCAACCACTCTTCTCTTGTGCACTTCCTTCTTGTACTCTCCATGCTTCCAGACCTTGTACCCACATTTTCCCTAAGGCTTATTGACCGAGTCTTCAAGCTTTTCTTTCTCTCCAAGATTTTCACACGTAAATCTTCATTTATGTGTAAATATTTCCTTCAACCAATCCCTTGTTTGTAGCTCCATCTTTTTGTTCAACCTTTAATGATTATTTGGACCTACAAATAACATTAAACTTGCAGCAAATATTAAATATTAATACCTAATAATTTTGTGAATAAATGATGAAACTATTACAAATCCCATCTGGGGTAACACTGTTGGCAGCACTTGTGGTAGCACCACATTTCTGCACTAACACTTTCAATTTTTCACTAAATTTAGAAAGTAAAAATTATCATATAAAAATAATTTTTAAATGTAAAATTGACTACTTTTACCGAATTAAATACAATGATTTTTTGTTCGTCTCGCTCCGACGATGTTCGATTGATATGCGCGTTCCGTAGTTGATCTGGAGTCAAAAGTTACGACCGTTTCCACGCACGCGCTCAAACGACTCAAAAAAAAAACGAATCAGTTAGTAATTTTTCACACTATATACATTGATAAAAAAATCATTTTTTATCATAAATAAAATTAAATACATGACATATTGGGTCTTATTTACCAAACTTTCCTATTTTAGAGATGAATATGGGCTTCATTCTAAAAATGGTAAGACTATCTTCTTTTTATATTACTATAGATATAGATATCCTTCCGTCCCACTTAATTATGATAAATTTTCATTTTGGGTGTCTCACGCGAAATAGGACAATCCCAAAATCAAAGTGTTTTTTGAGTGTGACTCATATTCATAACAACTTTCACTCATGTCTTATTTAGCCTTATCTTTACGTCTTTACAAACCACTAATGAATCTGAACCCCCTCTCCAAACCATTAGTATACTCCCTCCGTCTCTGAGTAAGAGTCTCACCCCTCATTTGCACGCTTATTAATAAATATTGAATGTGATGTAAATGTTGTAAGTGTAAAAGTAAAGTATGAGAGAGAATGAGTGGGAGATAATAGTGAATTGATTGGTGTTGTGAGTATAAAAGTAAAATAGAAGAGAGAATGAGTGGGGTGAATAGTAAAGATTCTTTGCCATTTTAAGAATGAGACTCTTACTTTGGGATAGACCAAAAAGGAAAAATGAGACTCTTACTCTGGGACGGAAGGAGTATAATTTAATTAAGCAGTAGTATTAATTGCTAAAAGAAATAATTTTCTTTTAAAGAAAATAATACTACTTCCGTCTCAGAGTAAGAGTCCTAATTTTTTTTCCTGTTAGCACAAAGGTATTTTGAGCTATAATCTTAAGTTATTTCAATTATGTTAATGAACATCTAGATATTGATCTTAGTAGTACAGATAATGGAGTATCGATGAAAAGTTTAAAATCTCCATTGGGATAATTAGATCAACATAAAATTATTGTTCAAAATACCTTCGTGCTTACAACGAAAAAAGTAGGACTCTTACTCTGGGTCGGAGGGAGTAATTTGATACTGATAGTTTCTTTCTTTTTTTAACATTCAATTTCAAAACAAAGCAAGTACATTTATAGAGATAATCTTTTTTTTTTTTAACTCATTATAATCACAATGTTATGAATATTTTTGTCTAAACTTTTCATGCTCTATCTGGTCAATTACAAAACAAAACTTTCACCTACAAAAATCTCCATATTTTAACTTGAGGCAGGAGGAGGAAAGTAAAGATCCAGTCAACAGATTTTGCAAATTTTGTCGTCTCCTTAATTTTATTTCTCTTCTTCAACCCTTTGTACTCAACCACTAATATTATTTTATTTCAAAGAAAAAAAAACCACCTCAATTCTATAAGTACATGATTAATTCATTGAGGTAATTTCATTTTATTTTGAAAGAATTTACTGCGAGAAATTTAAATCAACTTCATTAATCTAAAAACCGTTTCCCTATAATTTCTACAATCCAACCGTAAATCCCGAACTTATACAATTCAATTTCTCATAAAATACTTACTCCCTCCGTCCCGTAAGGCACAAAATGACTCTTGCATAAGAATTAAGAAAAGTATAAATGTTGTGAGTATGAAAAGTGAGTGGGAGAGAGAAAATGTAAATGTTGTGAGTGTAAAAGTAAAGTAGGAGAAAGGATCAGTGGGATAAATAATAAAATTTCTTTCCATTTTTAGTAATGTACACATTTGAATGGGACACCCAAAATGTAAATTTGTGCCCATTGTTATGGGACAGAGGGAGTGTATCTCTTGCTTTTTTAAAAAGGGTCATTGCTTAAAACAATGGTCTTTTTCCATATTTAATTCTCCTTAGAAATGGAAACGTCAAACAATGAAGTTTACAAAATACGCCTCTTCATTTAAAACTTTCAATAAAATCTGTTTAATTGCTTTAAAAATAACTAAATAAATTGTACTCCTTCCGTCTTAAAATAGATATCGTTTTGGAAGTTAATTTTTGTCTCAAAATACTTGTCGTTTCACTATTTTCAAGGCATTTTTAATACTTATACCGATTACTCCCTCCGTCCCAGCTCACTTGAGGCTTTTTGACCAAAACTGGTCAACTTAAGGTCGGTTTGACCAACACTTTATAGAAATATTTATGATCCGAACAAAAATTAAAAAAATGTAAACTAACCACCATTAAAAATCCTCTCAATAACAATTTTTAAAAAGTTTTTTGGAACATAAATATTTTTATAAAGTGTTGATCAAACCGATCTTAAGTTGACCAGTTTTGGTCAAAAAGTCTCAAGTGAGCTGGGACGGAGGGAGTATACCCTTAATAATGATAGTGAACTATCTCTAACCCAATTAGTTGAATTATTTTAGGGGTATTTGAGACTTCTTCACATGCATTAATAGTATTTCTTAATATGTGTGAAACAATCTCATATGCATTAATAGTATTTCTTAATATGTGTGAAACAATCTCATTCATACGACATCTATTGGGTGGAATAATTTAAGAGAGCAATTATGATATCAATGAAATAAATGACAGTAGAATTTAAAGTGGAAAAAACGTGAGATAGACTACCTAAATTAACTTAATTTACTATTCAAAAAAAAAAAAAAAAAAAACTAACCTAACCCTCTCATCTCACAGAAGTTGAAGCTTGTAGCCCCTTCCCCACTACCCTACCCCTACCCTTTTTAAAGAGACACCAATTTTTGTGGGGACCAAAATTCAATACTCTGTCTTGTTTTCCTTTTGAATTTTTCATTATTCTTTTTTTTTTTTTTTTTTTCCATTTTTCTTTCTTTCTCCATTCTAAACCTATTCTCACTCTCTCTCATCTCCCTCTCTGGACGCCGCCACACCTCCGCCCCACCCTCTAACCGTCCCACCGTCTCTCCGTCACCCTTTTCCCTTCACCTTCCCACTTCTTCTTTCAAACGCCTTCTTCGTAGCCTACGAAAAAGCCATCGTCGCCGCTCACAGAAAGACCTTAGTCCCCGCCGTCGTCGTCGCTGCTGGCGCCGGTGCTTAAACTTCAGATAAGCTTCTCTCTTTCTCTCTCTCTCTCTCGCTTTCTCTCTCAATCGGTATAGATCTGGTGTGTTTATATGTGTGTGTGCTTTGTGTGTGTTCAATTATGTAGATCTAATGTGGGTGTGTTTGTGTATATCTAATCTGGGTGTAACGGTAGAGCGGTCGGCGGTTGTGCAAGGTGGTGGTTACCGAGCTCGGTATGATGGTGGCAGTTAGGGATGTTTTTAGTCGGCGGTAGTTGGCGATTTTGGACGGCGGTTATGGTCATCGGTCGTCAGGGATTTTCGACGGTAATCGGAGGCGGTCAGCGATCTTAGACGGTGGACGTTGGTGGTTTTCGGTGGACGGTGGTTGTGGCCAGCGCTGGTCGGCGATTATGCGGAGAAGATAGATATGGAGGAGAATGAGAGAGTGTGTGTTTTTAAGAGAGAGAGAGAGATGAGAGAAATGAGGAGGGAGGAGTCTAATAAGAGGTTTTGATTAGGGATGGCCAAAACCGGTTCCGGGCCCGGTTCCGGTTCGGAACCGCCGGTTCCGGTTCGTCAAAAGGGTGACCCTTAACCGGCCCGCACTTACCCCGGTTCCGGTTCCGGTTTGGCACAATACGGTTCCGGTTCGGTCCGGTTCCGGTACGGTTCCGGTCCGGTTCCGGTCCACTCCTTTAAAATTATTGAAAAACAAGGGATTTTCGGTACGGTTCCGGTTCCGGTTCCGGTCCGGTTCGGCATATATGTGACCCTGAACCGGCCCGCGTGCCTTGCGGTTCCGGTTCGTCCGGTTCCGGTTTCCTCCCCGGTTCCGGGCTTTTCCGGTCCGGTTCCGGTCCGGTTTTCCGGTTCCGGTCCGGTTCCGGTGGCCATCCCTAGTTTTTAGGGATGGCCAAAACCGGTTCCGGGCCCGGTTCCGGTTCGTTCCGGTTCGTCAAATGGGTGACCCTTAACCGGCCCGCACTTACCCCGGTTCCGGTTCCGGTTTGGCACAATACGGTTCCGGTTCGGTCCGGTTCCGGTACGGTTCCGGTCCGGTTCCGGTCCTCTCCTTTAAAATTATTGAAAAATAAGGGATTTTCGGTACGGTTCCGGTTCCGGTTCCGGTCCGGTTCGGCATATATGTGACCCTGAACCGGCCCGCATGCCTTGCGGTTCCGGTTCGTCCGGTTCCGGTTTCCTCCCCGGTTTGCTCCGGTTCCGGGCTTTTCCGGTCCGGATCCGGTCCGGTTTTCCGGTTCCGGTCCGGTTTGGCCATCCCTACTAGTTTTGATTAAAGAGAGGCCAGCTGTAACATCTGTTCTTCTCCTCTTTAAATATGCCATCACCAAATAAACTAATTATACAATACTGCCACCCAAAATTTTGCCAAAATTTTGCCATCATTCTTTGAAATAATTACAGAAGATGCCATCCACCATTATTAGTATTCGTGCCCGTGCCAATGGCACGATGACGGTATGACATGAAGCAAAAGAGTCTTTAATTACAGTACTTCCATGATTTAGAGAAACAAATTTCATTTTACAATAACGGGGAGGCGCACGTCAAAGACGGTATAGTAAGCAATACAATGGTCACATCTCATACAAACCTCCACCCCCGAGGCAAAACCTTAAGCACCACACGCTATCTGATTTGCGGCCTTCTTCAAAAAACCCCTACACCATAAAACCCCAACGTTTTAGAAACCTTCAACTATATGTTTGTAACGTTTGTAATGGTTAGACACTTCAATTAGGTTATTCCACTATCGAATATCGCGAAGCGGAAAAAATCAGTCAAAACTACTGAAATAACATTTTGCATGTGTGTGCGTGACAAAAAATGATTGATTGGAATCCACTCTCGTAAATACATGAGCAGCCATATATAAGAATTTTATGAAAAGATCAATGCAATAGTTGCAGCATTTTTTTTTTTAAACCGAGATAGTGAAAAGAGAAAACAATCAAAATGCACCTCTCTTTTAACCAAATAGAAATACACCTAAATGAGAAAGGAAAAGAAAAGGAAGAAATCAATTCAATCTTCCGGTCCTTCCCCCGTAAACCCCCACCCCACTCATTCCTTTCAAAACACTCAATACTCTTTAAATTTAAATATATAAAATAAAAGATCCAGATAAAAGCAAAGAAGAAAAAATAAATAAATAAGAATACACTTTTTTTTTTTTTTTAAGAAACTGGAATACACCTAAGGAAGACACTAAATAAAGTATGGGGAATTTCTCCCATCTCTGTAACTTGCTTCCAAGTATTCTCCAACAACTTGTTATTAACTTCTCCCTTTGCCTTTCTCCCTAACCGTAATAGCCAAACCCGCCTCATCATCCCAACCCAACCCCCAACCCACTGCACTTCCGTATTCTTCTCTATATTCCCGCAGTGCCTCGAAAATCTCAACACTCTCAAAACTCACCAGCTCTAAACACTTCATCCCCCTCCTCTTACTCCATGGATAAAGTCAGGTAACTGTCAAATCATGGACGTGGAATACCCTTTCTTCTCTTGGATTTTCTGTAGTCTTGGTGGTGGCTCCTCCATCCGTGGGAATCTTCCCACTCTGAGGCTGCCGCGAGAATCGACAATCTGTAAATATGTACATGAAAATCAAAAAAACTTTATAGATGGATTAAAACATTAAGAATATCATTATCAACAATTATAAAGATGTACCCATTTTTCGTTCATTTCATGTATTAGTACCATCTCCAAACTTCAATAGTTGCTCTTGTCATTCTTGAATCACGCATTCGCTGGTTAAGGGCTATACGACCATTAGAATAAAGTGTTGGGGTTTAGATATGGAGTTGGGTAACACAGCACAAAGTTCAAAAACCAGAAGATGTCATGCAAATTGATAAGGAGAATGAAAACTTACAGGCTTCATATACTTGAAACATGTTCATTTAGCATGCTTTTAGCCAGCCAGCGTGGTTGATATCTAGGTTCCTGCAATGACAAACAATAGATACACTAAAATGAATCCACATGCTAACTTCAAGCTCTGCTACTTGGATTGCCAGCCTTGCATAGATTTGTTGGATGCATTTGATTTCTAGAGCTTTGCTCAGATACCAAAACTGACAATTCCAAAGGAGAAATTGATTACTTAGGACGAAGGGAGTAGTATCAATATTATTCACTTAAAAAATGGATACAGTCAGGTAACTGTCAAAGCATGGACGTGGGGTAGTAAGATTTATGGTGATCGTGGCAGTGGTCAACCAGAGTTTTCTTCTGGGTCGAGTTTTGATCATTATGGGCGTAGCATTTGATTCTCTCATTGTTCCTGCACTATTAACATAAAACACATACACATTAGTCAATTATATTGCTTATTCACGGATGGAAGATGACTGCATAAAATGCAGGGAGTGAATTACCATGCCGGTGATTTTCTCGCCTGAAATAGCTCCCTTTCAAGAACGTCAATACATAGTTCTATTGGTTGCTAAGGACACCTCGAACTGGATGTGAAGTTGTGGATTTTTCGCGGCTAACTGCCCAGACCGGACGTGGGCAGCAAAAAATTTCAATAATCAACTGTTAAATCAAACAACAAATACCATATCAAATAGAAAGTATAATCTCAAATTTCAGAATTAAGCATGTCTTTTTCATTAAAAAGAAGTTGGTGTAGTATTTAAGTAAATACACAGTGAATAAAAATTGAAATTAAACTAAATGATAATGTAAGAAAGAAATTTTTCCTTGAATTGAATCAAGACGGGTTTCAAACAGATGAACCTCAGCATGCTAGCCCTAGAGCCTGAGGCAGAGATGGGAGGGAAGTCGGTGGTGACTGTTCGGTTGTGTGCGTAGGCCAGTGCCGATCTCTAGTCATCATCATTCATTCGTTGGTGGCTTTGGGTTTGGAGGAAAGCCAGATAATTTTGGAAGGGGAAGAAAAGGGCAGGGAAGACTAGCGGTTTAGGAGAAGTGGGGTGGGAATTTATCACACGGTTGAGTGAGGGAAAATCTAGGCCGTAGGATTAATCTTGTAAGAGTGAATCCTGGCCCTTCTTTGTGTAGCAGTTATTTCCGCTTTCTATTGTATTATAGATAGATTATACTTTAGGTATAAGAGTAATTATAGTCTTATATCTTAGTTAAATTATAAGATGAAAATGGGTCTATAGTTAAACTATAAGAGTCAATTTTAATTTTTTAAAAAAAAAGACATTTTTTATGGTTTTGAAAGAAATTGAGAAAAATAGAAAATAATGATTCTTATACCTCAAGTATAAGACACAGATTAGACTTGTACTTCATGTATAAGAGTTAATATTAACAAAATATGAGATTTTTTAAATGATTTTTTTTTAAAAAAATTGTGAAAAAATATACTATTATATTTAAAATATAAGAGAGTAGTCTTATACCTAAGTATATGACAAGACTGGTTAATAATATATGAGATTTTTTATGATTTTTATTTTTAAGAAAATGTGAAAAAATTATGAAAAAAATACTATTATACTTCATGTATAAGAGGGAACTAGTCTTATACCTCAAGATATGAGCGGACTCATTGATAATATATGAGACTTTTTTATGATTTTTTTTAACAAAATGTGAAATAATGAAAAATATATTACTCTTATACCATACGAAAAAGCATAATTCTAGTCTTATACCTAACTATAGGAGTAGACTAGTTAATAAAATAAGAAACTTTTTATGATTATCTAAAAAATGTGAATAAATGTGAAAATTATGACTCTTATAACTCAATTATAAGAGAAGAACTAGTCTTATTCTTCTAGTATAGGAGTTAATATTAATAAAATATGAGACTTTCTTAAATGATTTTTAAAAATGTGCTATATAGTTAATAATAAATAAATAAATCTTATACTTTAAACATAAGAGTAATTATAGCCTTATACCCACGTATAGGAGCGGACATGTTAATATAATATGAGACTTTTTATGATTTTAGAAAATGTGAAAATTATGAAAATAAATCACTCTTATACCTTAGTATAAGAGTAATTATAATCTTATACCTAAGTATAAGATCGGATCGGTTAATATATATTTTTGTGTTTTTTTTTAAAGAAAATTTCAAAAACAATTGTGATTTTTTTTTTACTCTTGTACATTAGGTATAAGAGTAATTCTAGTTTTATATCTTAGGTATAGGATCAGTGCAATAGCAATTGTGTAAATAAAGGCCTATGCTGGTATTTCAGTAAATAAGGGACTCAACTGGTATAATTTTTTGTAAATAAGTGTCTTAACTAGAGGGTAATAATTAAAAAATATAAAAGTTTTTCAAATACCATATTTCACAATTATAATTTATTTTTTAGGTCTTTCCTATTTTGCTAATAAAATATATAGATCTTTTATACTCCCTCCGTCCCGGTTTAAGGCTTTTAGTTTGACTATGCACGCTTATTAAGAAACTAAGGCAAAAACAATGGAAATGAGTCAACCAAAAGTAGAGATTAAAAGATATAAATGTCCAAACACTATTTATAAAGTAAATGGGTGAAAGTAAGTTAGGTAAGTAATGGTTTTTTTGTAATTAAGTGAACTTTTTGAGGGCAAGATTTTCCAAAGCACTATTCATTCTTTGCCATTTAAGGAATAAAGCAACTAAGAACCTTAACTGGGACATACAAAAAAGGAAAGTAAGAACATTAAACTGGGACGGATGGAGTATTTTTTAAATCATGATTTTTTGATATTTTTTTTACAAAGTTGATTTTTTGTGTGAATATTCTCAAATTTCATAAATTAGTTGTGAATCTCATAGTTATTTTTCATTTTATTTGTCCTTATTGTTTGTACTAATATTATGTATTGTAAAGTTAAGGACAAATAAAGTGTTGGTTAAGTGGTTAAGATTTACCTTTTCAATAGTGTGATCCCAAGTTCAATTCGCACACCCTACATTAGGGGTGGCAAAATGGGTATCCCGGTTAATATTGCATCAAAACCCATTTTATCCATTAAACTAATGGGTACGTTTGGGTAATTATCCACTATACCCATTAACTTTAATGGGTATAAATGGATAATATCCAAATGTATCCATTAATTAATGGTTAATGCCCGGATATACCCATATTTTTTTTATATCAAACTAAAACCACCCTCTCTCCAACCTACCCCTACCCCCACCCACTCTGCCCCACCCCCTACACCCACCCTGCCCCACCCCCATCTTACCCCTACCCACCCACCCCCTTCCCCATATTGTGTAAGCTCTGTTTCAAAAGGTTAACAATGTGTTGTGCTTCTTGTTGTTTTGCTGTTTTTTGTATAAAACGATGTTCTATTTTTATTGTTTTAGCAAACAAATGATCAGCAATGTTAAAAAACCACACATTGCTTAAATAACTGGAATCTGGCAACCAATTTATATTTCCTCCGTCCCACAATAAATTATCGCATTTTTTTTTATAATAGTCTATCTTAAAATAAGCGTCACATTTTAAAAATAAAATAGTCACAATGCACTTGTAACATAGAAAGAGGAATGCACAAATAAGTAAAACATATTAAATCTTTAAAAATGTTGGCAAGTTACATGCGACATTGTTATGGGACGAAGGAAGTGTATACTTATTTATTTTTTGATTCAGTTATTTTCATTTTGGTCTATCTTACCTCACTTGAGTCCTCCCCAAAATAGCCAACATTTAATGATTTTATATTGAACCTACCCCACCACTCATTCTCTCTCTTCATTTTACACCACTCAATTTATTCAATCAGCACTACTATTTACTCCACTCATTCTCTCTCTTTATTTTCTACCACATATTTTCTTTATTTTATTTTTTTTCCTTAGTTATTGTGGAGTATGAATCAAAGCGAAAAAGAAGCTAGGTTACCTAAATAACATGATTTTTTTTTATTATTTATTTTTTAATGTGCTTTACGCCTTTACCAAATAACCTTTCTTATCATTCAAATTCGAAATGTTGACCTACCTTGTGTAAATGAAAAGCTTTCCTAATTACTATGGAAGAAGAGGTTAAAACTTTCCTAATTACTGACAATAAACCTAAAAAATTTCTAATTCCTAATTTATTTTACATACTTATGACTATCATATACCTAAAATAAATATATTCGTATTAGAGATTCTCTTTACACAATTGTTTTCATTCTCACTAAGTAATTCCTCTAGGAAATAACTGAAATTAGCAATTAGTTGGTGGTGGTGGTGGTGGCGGCAGCAGCAGGTGAGGCGGTGGAGATAGTGGTGGTGGTAATAGGCGGCAGTGTGGATGTTGGTGGTACAAGGGGTAATGTTTGGTGGTGGAGGTGGTGGTGGCAGTAGAGGTGGCGCAGGTCGTGGTGGTGGTGGCAGTAGATGTGGCAGAGGATCAAGGTGGCGGCAGTAATGGAGGAGGAGTCGGGTGGCAGCGGCAATGGCGGACTGGGGCGGCGGTGGTGGTGGCAATGACGGCGTTTGTTGTAGCAGTAGTCTCAACCTTATTGGATGCTAACCCATTGGTTATCCGGGTGAAAACCCATTTGGTCCATTAAAGTTATGAGTCTTAACGGTTAACACCCATTTAAACCGAATAGTTTAATGGGTATTTAATGGACAATCCAATAAATCATTTTTTAATGGGTTTATGGATGGACAATGTAACGCCCCGAATCCTTAGATTTGCTATAAACCATAGAATTCAGACACGTCACTACTTTTTTAAAAAAGGGGTAAAATTTAAAACTAAAATACAACTATACTCCTTTAATGACGTAGGAGATACACAACTAAAGATGGTTCAACACTTGACCACCTCTTACCACATTACATAGCCAAAAACTAACTTCTATACTTCCATTACTCGGCCTACAAGCCGGTAAACAAAAGAAGACAACTTTATTTACAAATACACAATTGTACCCCAAAATTTCTGAGTTTAACATACTCAGTCTAACCAACGTCCTCACAAAACAAAAGTATAATAACCTACCCAAAAGAAATTTCCCTTAGCACCAGAACTGGGTACTACGATCCTCACCTCGAGCTATCGCTAGCCTTCTTTGGATTTAAGGAAAACAAAGAAACAATAAACGGGGTGAGATAAAATCTCAGTAAGTTACTACTATCATAGCATGATATGCATACATATAAAAATGAAGCATGGCAGCAGTTCATTAACAATATATATATCAAGTAGCACATCACATGAGTAGCTACTCCTACTCATTATGCAACACGTATAGCTAAGTACACATTACAAAGGATATTTCTTTCCTCCTTATTACTCCATACCCAAACATAACGTTGATGTCGATCTTCATGTTGAAGGCCGCTTCACAAAATCAGAGGAGACCCGTTACCCAGTATCTCAAACCAAGAACCAAGAACAAAAGAGCTATTCAATCATTGTGCTTAATGCTCCAATCATTGATAAAGCTAGACCCCTACTGTGATCAATAGTAGAAGCAAACGGTCACATATGCATAGATTCACGGTTATTACTCAGCCCCAGCTCTCATAATAAACGTGAACCTATACACCCCGAAACACATAACCAGCTGGACTCACAACCAAATACACAAGTAATATTTACTTGACAATATGAAACTAGTACTAGGCCCAAAGTAAGGACTAGACCATCAACCATGTACATCACTTAGGCATAATTGCATAAAATGATCAAATCCACTTGTAACACATTTAGTATGTATCATTTACCAATTCATCTTCTAGTAGTCATGAAGAGACTTAAAACGATCATTTACTTATCATATTAACTTCTTATAACACATTTATAAGACTATCATAAACAGCAGCAACAAAGATCCTAAATCTGGGACAAATACGTAACACTTTGGCAACAGATAACTATTTCATTAGAAAGACCTTTAAAAGCTAATGAATTTAGACCCAAAAATCATTTAATTCCGAGTTCGGATGAATTGTTTATGAATTTTCAAAGATTAACTTGTTCTTTTAACGATTTATACTATACTTCTGTCATAACCGAGATTCTGGGAACAATTTATAAGTTTTCAGATTCTGAGACCTGTTTCATTCAATTGCTCTCGAAAAATTAGTCAAGTTAGACTCAAAAATCATTTTATTTCGATTAAAAACGACCAAGTTATGATCGATTCATGTCCAACCAAAATTCTTTATACTCCCTTCGTTTCACCGTCCCAAAAGTACAACACTACTTGTAACACTTAACATTGTGTAATAACAAAACCTTCCCAATCCCAGTATAAGAACAACATGAACATGCCTAAAGCACCTTACAACCCAAAAACACAAACCCAGCTAGGTTTCCCCTGATATAATCCCATCAATTACATATATAAACAATTATACACATAAATTACATGGAAAAGGGGAAGTAGTACTTACCTCTTTAAGAGATTTATAGATGAAAATATACTCTACTTGCCTAGAAATGATCTACCCGATTTCCTGAGTAGTTGAAGACCATTAGAACCCAAAACCGGTCAAACAAGCAAGGAGAGTCTTCTCCCAAGATAAAGAAAAATCCATCGTGGTAGAGGTCGAGAAGCTAATGAAGGCCGGCATCATAAAGGAAGCAACTTACCCAGACTGGTTGGCTAATGTCGTCATGGTCAAGAAGCAGAATGGCAAATGGAGGATGTGTGTGGACTTTACAGATCTCAATAAAGCCTTCCCCAAAGACAGTTACGCGCTCTCAAGGATTGATAAGCTGATAGATTCCATCGCTGGACACCAAACACTTAGATTCCTTGATTCTTATTTGGGTTACCACCAGGTCAAAATGGCAGAGGGAGACATTAAGAAGACGGCTTTCCAAGTAGCATGAGTAATTTACTGCTACGTAATGATGCACTTCGGCCTCAAAAATGCCGGGGCGACCTACCAAAGGATGATCAACAAGGTCTTCAAATCGCAGATTAGAAGAAATATGGAAGCCTACATCGACGACATGGTGAAAAATACTAAGTACGGAAGCCACATCCCAGACCTGAGGGAGACAATAGAAAATTTAAAGGCCAATGATATGAAGCTTAACCCCAACAAGTGTGTATTTAGGGTCACGACAAGCAAATTCTTAGGCTTTATGATTTCATAGAGGGGCATTGAGGCCAATCTAGAGAAGATCCAAGCGCTCGTCGACATGAAGGAACCGACATGTGTAAAAAAAAAGTCCAGAGGTTGAATGGAAGGGTAGCCGCCTTGGGAAGGTTCATTGCAAAATCCGCAGAAAAGTCACTCCCTTTCTTCAAAGTCTTGAAGGGAACAAAAGACTTCGCCTGGACAGCAAAGTGCTCGACTTCATTCCAACAGTTGAAAGGATACTTGGGATCTCCACCCCTACTTAGTAGCCTGGTCGTGGGGGAAGCGCTATACGTGTTTTTAGCAGCAACAGATCGTGCTGTAGTAGCTGTACTTGTTCGAGAGGAAAACCGGGTCCAGAAGCCGGTATATTACGTAAGCAAGGCACTATCAGAGACCGAGTCCAGGTACTTCAATGCCGAGAAGATGGCATTTGCCTTGGTGATAGCAGCAAGAAAATTACGTGCCTACTTCTCCGCTCATCCCATCACGGTCTATACCGATGCAGCCCTTAGGAAAATACTCCACAAGATGCATAGTTCCGGCAGGTTGCTCAACTGGTCCATTGAGTTGACCAAGTTCGACATAACATACAAACCGAGAAAGACCTTGATAACACAGCCACTTGCAGACTTCCTGGTTTAAACCGCCTTCTCAAGCGAATACATACAAACAGCTCGTAAGAGAAAGTACCCCATGGATAGAAAACCCCCTTAGTGAATTGCCAAAGAATTACTGGATCCTATATACAGACGGCTCAACGACACAAGGGAGAAGCGGAGAAGGAGTATACTTGACAAGTCCAGGTGGTGAACATGTGGCACAAGACTTCGTCAGATTCAGGTTTGCTGCCTCAAACAACCAGACAGAATATGAGGCCTTGATCCTTGGCATAGAGAAAGCAAAGTACCTCGGTGCAACAAAATTGGTGGCTTATAGTGATTCCCCAGTTAGTAGTGAACCAGGTGAAAGGGGAATACAATACTGAGAATCATATACTGACTAAGTACAGAGACCTCATCCTCAAAATAGTAAAAGATCTGGAGCTCTGGGAAATAAGGAAAGTAGGACGAGAGCACAACCAAGAAGCCGACCTGCTCTCCAAGATGGCTACAGCAGAAGAAATCAATCCCTTAGTCATCTATGCCGACCAACCAGCCTATGAAAGGATGGAAATTTTAGCAATCAATGATGAATAAAGGACTTGGATCTATGAATACAAGGACTACATTGAAGATGGGAAGCTACCCGAGGACGAGTTGGCGGCTAAGACGATCAAGAAAAAGACGGCCAGATTCATCGTGTGGAACGGGATTCTCTACAGAAGATCCTTCACCAAGCCTCTCCTTAGATGTGTTTTACCCAGGGACACTGAGAGCCTACTGGCCGAGGTACATAATGGAGTTTGTGGAGGACACCCGGGGGCCAGAACCTTAGCCGAAGAGTGATCACGCTTGGGTATTATTGGCCTAACCTAAGAGAAGAAGCTTAAGCCTATGTACAGAAGTGTGACAAATTCCAGCGCTTCTCAGACTTGCCCACGGTACCACCGGTAGAACAAAGCCTTAACATACCAACGTGGCCTTTCGACATATGGGGAGTCGACATCATTGGACGTTTTCCCTTGTCCAAAGGAAGCAACAAGTTCGTGATAGTGGCAGTATATTACTTCACAAAGTAGGTCGAAGCCAAAGCCTTGGCAAAAATCACAGAGGAAAATGCCATCAATTTCATTCATGATTACATATGGTGTCGGTTTGGCATTCCTCATACCGTCGTGACAGATAACAGACTTTAGTTCTCTGATGCTTTCACTGAAGAACTAAACAGGCTAGGAGTAAGGCATAGAAAGTCGTCGGTCAGCCATCCCCAAGGTAATGGACATGCAGAGGCAGCAAACAAGCTCATCTTGAGGGCCCACCAAGAATCTGGAAGGAAGTGAAAGAAAGTGGCTGGACGACCTCCCCCTTGCTCTATGGGCAGTTCGTACAACCACTCGAGGGCTAACTGGGGAGACACCCTTCGCATTGACTTATGGATCAGAAGCCATGGCCCCAGCAGAGATGGCACTCCCTACCTTCAGAGTGACCAACTACGATGAAGTCCTCAATGAATACAACCGACTGTTGGACCTAGACCTAATTGATGAATAGAGGCTAGCAGCTCAGCTCAGAATGATCAATTATGGGAAGGCCCTTACATTGTTACCCATGTTATCCGGGAAGGGACCTACATGCTCAAAACTCCAGAAGGAAAAGAGCTGAAACACCCATGGCATTCAAAGCACTTGAGAAAATTCTATCAGTTACACCTCATCACCCTACCTATCTTTTAATGCTTTTTATAGTTATCCTTTTTGGTCATTAGCTTCCTAGTTTAACTAGTTTTTATACTTCTAGTTTTTATTTATCAATAAAGTTTCCTTTTTTCTACATTGTTGAATTTACATTCCTAGTATATTACACTGAATCTCGGCCTAAGAATTACTTGACAATGCCTAGATCGCAATTCGAAGTCTGGAGCATTTAACGCCTGACTTCCCAAACATTTGAGCCAAGGTAAACTTGCAAATGAAATCCTAGTTCCCATAGCTAGCCTGGCTAAAGCATACACAACATGCTTGGTCCCCGACCCAAGTTATGATACATCTAACACCCCTTTAATCCAAGCCTTGTTAAGACAACAGGCTGGAGGTAACAAAGGGAAGTTATGATCAACATCTAACTCGGCTTACAAGTTGATTCCAGTTCTAAACAACTGACTCAAACTTTAACAAAAGTTACGATCAAGACATTTAACTCCTCACCACTTGAGTTCAATTTAAACAAAGGATCAACACTTAGCTTCACTGGCTAAGAACTCAAACAAAAGTTATCTATAGCGTTCTTAAAGCGAGGATAACAATAATACTAAAGTGTTTATGCCCCCCAGACAACGCTGGGATAAGGCATTCAAATACTTGAGAAACAACAAAAAATAAAATTGTCACAGCCAAACCAGCTCACAACCACAACAACGCAAAGTTCAGATCAATCAACTCCGGCATCAGCCTCCTCCTCGGCCTTGGCTATCAAATCGACAAGGTTCCTTTCTTCGACGGCTGGAGGGTTCCATTCTTGCCTGCCTTCTCTACGGTCATGGCTCTGAATAACTTTCAAGCCATATTCAGAGTACGAAATTAGAGAGTGAGCAGCTCGAGCTTTAACACTGTATGAGTTTTGGACATAGAGGTGGGCTAGCTTATCTAGTGTGATCTTGACCTCAGGATCAATCCACAGGAGACGAGACAAATTATACCAAGAATTGTTGTAAGTAGAGCCAACCTCATCCTTAATCATCTCCCTCATCTCCGGGCTTCTTGAAGGTGTAGATACCCCGGGGAACCACGGCTTGGCTAGAGCGGTGAATTACCTAGAATGTCTACTTGATTTTAAGAGTCGCCACCCACGTTTTAGAGGAACGCGAGAAAACCTAAGAAAATAGCCTTTTTTGTACGAAAACCAGAGATTCGGGAGAGAAGGGTTCGGGGGTTAGGTGACGGAGTGGGAAGTAGTTAAACACCCACTCCGCCCCGCTTACGCTGGTCTTGCCACTTTTGGTGTTCTAATGCTAAATGTCCTTCAATTAATTAATATAAAAATGTGCTAACAATTATAATGTAAAGAAAAAGGGGAAATAAAAAGATGAATGATTTTATTAATTTAATGCTAAAAGATTACATTTTGAATTATTGTTAAATAATTACATAAAGAGAAATGAAAAGTAAATTAAAATGGAGTTTGGAATGTTGGAATGTAACTTTGGCCAAACTTCAATAGTGAAGTAGCCTTTTGGTTGTATTCCCTTTTATGGGGATTGCATACTAGTAAGACACAAATAAAAGAGAAGAAGAAAAATTGTACCTTTAGAAAAGAGAATTTGAAACCTTGACTTGGAAGTGCTGTTGTTGTAGAAAAATGGTTGTGTAGAGTTTTGTTGTTAAAACTCTTGTTGGGAGAATTTGTGGAGAGTTTGTGTAAAGAGAAAGTGTTGAAATTCAAAGTCCAAGAATGGAGGCCAATGTGCTTTTCTAAGGTAGAAGAAGATGGCTTTTATAGGTAAAAATAGGATGGAAAGTTTGGAGGGAAATTCGTCAATCCATGTGAGATGGAATTGACCAATCACAAATAAGATAAATAAAATAATAAATAAATAATAAAGAGAAAATCAAATAATAATAAAAAAGAATATTTTGTTTTTATGAAGAATGGCTAGAATAAAGGATTTGGGAGTTATGAAATAAGGGAGAATGAATGTGGATGTAAAAAGGAGGTGTGATCAAGAAGAGATTTTCTAAATAAGAAAAGGGAGGGAAAATGGTGCTATCCGTTACTGCCAAAGCGGGAAGCGCGCGGGTCCGGCCTATTGGACCAAATGCGCGCGCGACCCATTGACGGTGCCGGAAGCGCCCACGGGCTAAAACGACAGAATGACAGAAATGACTTTAAAAGTTAACTCTGTTATGCAGTTTAGTCCAAAACTAACGGAATCAGTTAGGAACTTAACGGAAATAACAGAAATTAACAAAATCAAGTTAAATAAAAATACTATGTATGCAATCGGGGTGAGAGGTCCAAGGCGGGGTGTCTACAGAGCCCCTCGGTGACGTGGATTGCAAAGCAAAACGCGTCGACGAAAGAAAGACAACCGCCGAGGACATCGACAAGAGAAAACAAAGACTCGATAAAGCAGGAATTTGAGATTACAAAGGATAGGAGTGCGCTCCCTGTGTGAGCGGCTTTCGCGGATGGAAAAGGTGTGGTGGCTTGAGGCGGCCCACCACGGCCGCAATTTAAAGAAAGAGGGGAATTTTGAAATTGTTAAAGATGGGGGTGCGCTCCTGTGTAAGCGGCTTTATTGATATAGAAAAGATATGGCGGGATCCGTTTTGCTGAAGCGGGATCCGTTAGCTGATGCGGGATCCGTTTGCTGAGGCGGGATCCGTTTGCTGAATGCGGGATCCGTTTGCTGATGCGGGATCCGTTTGCTGAATGCGGGATCCGTTTGCTGATGCGGAATCCGTTTTCTAATGCGGGATCCGTTTGCTAATGCGAGATCCGTTTGCTGAATGCGGGATCCGTTTGCTGAGTGCGGGATCCGTTTGCTGGTGCAGGATCCGTTTGTTGGTGCGGGATCCATTTTCTAATGCGGGATCCGTTTGCTGATGCGGGATCCATTTGCTGATGCGGGATCTGTTTGCTAATTGCGGGATCACCGTGGACCAAATTATTGTTACAGCTGCTGTTGACTTTATCGTGGGGATGCGGGCATGGTTGACTGTGGACCATTTTCTGCTGGGGATGAAGTGCTTTGAGTAGCGGATGCTGTTGACTTCATGGTGGTACCTTCTATGTGTGTGCTTGGCAGGTATATGTGTTTGTGCAAGAAGATGCATGAAGTGTGAAATGAAGAGAGAAATTGTGCTCGTGGTGCAATGTGATTTGAAAGCAGTTTTGCATGAGAGAGAGTTTTTGTAAGAATGGAGAAAGTGATTTTGTGTGTGGTGTGATTTCTGAAAGCAGAGATTTGCTTGAGAGAGATGAATGATGTCCATACCTTCACTTACCATTGCCGTTGGATGGATTTGTGATGTTGTGGCAGATGCTTTGGCGGAGAGTGTCGCTGCCTTTGATGATGAATTCGTTTTTGATGGAGTGTCGGCGAGATGGTATTCTGGATGGTGGGTTGCTCGTGCCAAAACGCTGCCTACGTATCCCTTTAAGAGAATCAGACCAGCGTAGTTCAAGGATGATGGAGAATGCTGGGGAAGAATGCTAGGAGCAAAGCAAAGTAAAGCACATACTTTTGCACATAGAAGGAGAAAAAGAAAAAGATTTTTTTTTTTTTTAGATTAGAAGGTAAAGAATATGCACACATGTGACAAAAAGATTTTATTTTATTTTTTTTTAGTTCGTGGGTGAACCATTTTAACCATTGTGTGTTTGTAAAGCCTACCGAAGATCAAGTCGTGTTCAAAGTCCGGAGGATTGCCTTATTGAATTATGTCGTTGTTGCCGTGGTGTCCAACGAAATTGATGTCTAGCCCCAAGAGATTTGTCGATTATGGGGCTTCAAAAGGGACTATTGACGCCGAGATGCCAAGGGGTTGCTGATTGTAAGCCCCTCGAATGCTGAACTTTGAGTGGCTTATGAATCCCCAGATGAATCAACTCTTGGTCCATTCAAATAACTGTCTTTTGTTGTCGACGTGGGCAAGCCCCAAGAGAAGATCATTGATACCAATCTTTGAGAGATTGCTAAGCCCAAATGTCATGGGCTTATCAATTTTGTAGATGGCGGGATGTGGAGACCTTTCGGTGTGAAGCCTCAAATTTTCTTGGAATCGGCTTAGCATTATGTTGGGAGCGGATGGCGCTATTGGGAAGAACTCTTGAAGGCGGTCTCCTTCTTTCTCTTGTTTGGAGATGGATGGCCCTTTTTGTGGTTGATACCCAAATGGCGGAAGGTCCATGTTGAAAATGTAGTACGGTCTTCGGGAGAACGTCTCGTGGGAGATGGTGATGTTGTTGCGAGATGATAAGTTTTGGTGTGATAAATTCTCGAACGTATGTTTTCTTGAGTCTTCTTGAGTTGAGCCGACGGCGGATCTTCGGATGCCCTGTGCTTTTGATCTTGGAGAAGGGGGTGCTGTATTGCAGAAACATTGGGATTTGGCCGTAACTCTGCTTATAGAGTTAACATATTGGCATTGCCCGCTATAACTCAGCCGGGTGAGTCTAGCATATGAATCCTTTTCCTTTTCTCTAAGACTTCCTTCATAATCTCGATGTGAGTTCTAACAAGAATCATCAAATTCATTCATATCACCGGAGCCTTCATTTAAAACCAAGAGGCCTTTTGACTTGAAGTGTTGAGGGACCATTGAGTTTATCCCTTTCATAGAGCCAAAGACTACTCCCACATTGCATTGCTCGGGTACCACTGCCCAAAAAGTTTGTTAATTGCGAAGCCCCAATATTGCCCTTTGCTTGTATCACTGTAATAGCCGTAGCCTAAAAGATTGTAGATTGCGAAGCCCCTTGAGACCTTTCGGTAATAAAGCTTCAAATGTTGCTGGGGACTTGAAGTGAATTGCTTCTTGCCGATGGAGCCATTAAGACTTGACCGTAGCCCCTAGAGTGCCATCATTGATTGCGAGACGGTCCATCCTTGATTGGGGAACGAGTACGGGTACACATGACAAGAGGGCTTTTTGACATCCCTTTTTGAGAGACTTTGAGGATAGTTTCACACATCTTTCTCGAGCATAGCCCCTAGGGCTTATTGATTGTCAAATGAAGCAAAAGAAGCCCTTGTTCTTGAGTCACATAGCCCCTAGGGCGTCACCATTGTTGAGCAAAGCAAGAGTGACTCATCCTCGTGCGAGGGAACAAACATGAGAGGATGGCAAGAGCTCTCCATTTCTCCGGGAGCCTTTCGGCGTACTTTAGAAGCCAACTTGCAGAAGCTTTGAAAACTGAGACAAATGTTGTTGCTATTTGCTTCCCAAGCCAATTTGACCTAGCTAGGGATTATTTTGTGGCAAACCTCGTGCCCTTTTATGATGGGCTCGTTCTCGGATGGGTCTTGGTTCCACGGGCCTTTTTTTTCATAAACCCAAAAATGCAACGACTGCTGAGGAATGATGCCAATAACCCCAAGACAACCTTTGATGGTGCCATATCTTGTCGAGCCTTTTGGCAATCCCAAAGTTGACTCGGTGGGATTGACTTGCTGAGGAGACCAACTGTAGAAACTGTGCAGTTGTCTTCCTTAGAGGTCGGAGATTCTCCATTCTCTTTCCTTCTCTCTCTCACTCTCTCATTTTTTTTATGACGCACCCTGTTTTTTTGCTAGACCGCCCTTTCAGGTTTTCAATCTAGCAGGCATCTCTTTTGCGTCTTCATTTTTTACTCGATTAATGAGGAAGTGTGCATTGACTCTGGCTGAGGAGATAAGACATGTGATTTTGTGGTGGAGACCTTTTTCACTAAAAATGAGTGACATTGACTCGACTAGGGAAGTGTCCCTAGTATTGACTTCATGTATTTATATCTTTTGAATGACTCACGAAGGCAAGTAAGTCATTAAGAGAGAAGAGAAAGAAAGCCCCAGTTTTTGCAAGAACTGAGAGTACGCAGAAAGAAGAGAAACCCCTAGACTCGACAAGGAACGGAAAGCGATTCCAATCTAAGAAAGTTGTTCAATCTTTTGGTGATTAATTCATTGGCAAATGAATCGTACAAAGATGTCTTAACAGTTCGAGAGGAGAAGGCCGATACCATAACGCGCTAAAGGGCTAAACATATCTTCTTTCTTGCATGAGACCGGGACCCGAAGGTTGCCTACGTTCCTCCAGTGAAGAGGCTCAGGTCACCGTAGTTCTTGTTGATGCTCCATTTCGCAGTGATGGTTGTTGCTTCGTCCTTCATCGGTGGAATGATGTTGATCTTGTATTTCTTTGATTGAGGGGGATTTTTTTTTTTTTTTTTTTTTTTGTGCTCTAACTTTTTGCCTAGGTTGATTTGAGGATTTCAACTAGCGAGCTTTTTTTTTTTTTTTTTTTTTTTTTATCCCCTTTTGAAAAATTTGCTTCATGATTGTTTCTCCACCTTTCTTTGTCTTGATTTCGTCATTGTTGATGTCTTCATTGTTGATGCCATTGTCGATGTTTAGTCCCTAGGCGTACAAGCGATGGCCTTCGTTCTAAAACGTGTTTAGAACATTTTTTCATCATTTTGCCAAGAATTAAATTGAACAACTTGGAGGAGTGTATGAGGACAAGAACGACTTTTATTTGATAATAAGACTCGACATTGAACATGGGACGAGAAAAATTTAACGCACACTAAAGAGGACTTTGACTTTTTTTTTTTTAATTCCTATTACTAGGTAGAGAAAGAGAAACGGAGATTGTTGATGCCTTGTCGTTGTAGCCTTCCTTGCGGCATGATCTCTTGTTGAGACCCTATTTTTAAATCTGAACTCCTTCCTTGATGAGTTCTTGCATGTTCTCACTCTCTAACTGTTGTTCTTCAACCACGGTAAACTCACCATTATCAATCACAGCCTTGGATGATGTGCGGATGGATAAGCAATCCTCGTGAGGTGACCGCTGCATAGGTGATAGTCACACCACTTGTGGTGGGCATGGTTGCGACATAATGGTTGTGGTTGCTTGTACCTTGAGAGGAGAAACTGTCCCTTGGTTTTGAGAGCTTCGTAGGCCTCGGTGATGGTCCATGCCATTGAGAGGGGTATAGACACGTTTGTTGGTGGCACCTTTATGACTTTTGAGGGATGAACCACTTGAGCATGCGTTTACCGTGGACCTTTGCCTTGCTGTTTGTGAGCTCTTGCAAACGAGCTTAAGTTCGGACACTTCTTCCTTGTGAATTTTCCTCTCGAGATCAAGACGGTCTTGCCACAAATCATCCTTGCGGCGGACATCCTCGACAAGTCTATCCATTTGTTCCCCATGGCTCTTATTATGTTGAAGAGCCTCTCGTTGGACACAAAAGTATTCTCACCCTTGTTGTTGTTGCTGTTAGAAGCCATTGGACCTATTGAGAGAACACGATCGATCTTAGGTTGGCCCCACAAACATATTTTGAGTAAAAATAATTAACCCACAAACAAAGGAAAAAGACTCAACCACATAAGAAAATGACCTCTTTTTTTTTTATTATTTATTTACAGTCGGAAGGACATAGTCCTTTTTGTGGTTTCTAGAAAAATAGTGGAATCGTCACACTAGTATATAGACCTTCTAGCGGTCCCAAATACCCATCAATTCGGATTCACCACGCTTGTGAATCCACCATGTGTCGGGATTAAACTAAATTAATGTAGTAAATCATACATGCGGGGACGGATTTTTTATTTGCGTCCATATGACCACTTGGGGACGGAGTTTTATTTCGTCCATTAACAGCGAGTGGCATGTATGATTTGAAGACATTAGTTTAGGGAAATCTCGCACATGGAAACCGACTTTGAGTCCACGGAGTGTTAGACCCTAACTAGAATTGTGTGTTTGTGCTCGGGCTAAAGAAGGCTTAAAGGCCACCCCGGGCATGTAGTCATGAACTACGCCACGGGCTGACAACAGTTTTTTCTTTCTTTTGCTCTAGATTTTGATCCTTCCACGCCTTTATGATGGATAGACACCCTAGGATTTCTGAAGAGAGATAAAAATACTTCATTAAGAGTTTGAAGGTCTGGGTTAGGAAGATTTCGAAGACAACTCGTGCGAACTTTGATAGGAGATTCGGGATTAAGTGCCTTTGGTCCCTGTTCTGGGTTAAGTCTGATGAGAACCTGATTCGTGCTGCTGCCAAGTTTTGGGATAACGAGAATCATGTCTTCAACTTCTCTTATAATGAAATCACTCCAACGTATGAAGACTTTTTGGCGTTTTGTGGTGCAAGAGTGATGGATAGGGTGGCCATGCCACACTACCAAGTGCCTGCAGAACTTCGGGTTTCCCAAATGCTGAGGATTTCTATCGAGGAAGCTAGAGGTTTGCTGTTGGATGGTGACGTTGATCTCTGTGGGCTTCCCATCAGGTTTATTAATAGCACGGTGGAATCTGACACGACTCTGGACTGTCTAGCTCTCTGTCTATTTGCCTCGGTACTATTTCCACCTTATGTAGGAGTGGCGACAATGGGTTGTCTTGACATGGTAGACCAGGCTCGGGCCAATCGCAGTATTGTTCCTTGTTTACTGGGGGAGACCTTGCATGGTATTGGAGAGTTGGCCTCGGGAGCTCGTAAGATGACCAGAGGAAGCACCCGACTACTGACCTTGTGGTTGCAGGAGAGGTTGTGAGTTTTGGCGGATCCTGTCGGACCGGTGTCACCTTGGGTTTGCCAGAGTAGGCAAATAAGACAGCCATTTGCAGGGATGGCTCAGTCTGCATGGGTAACATATATGGCACAGATGAGTACGGCTCAGATCAAGTGGATGGTACCTCATTGGGGTGTTATTAGATCACGGTGGGCTCAGAGCGGTCTTTGCATGATCCGGGTTCCTGCCTTTGATGAGACCACTTACTACTATGCAGTGTGGGTGCGCCGTCAGTACGGTATTCCTCAGATTATACCTTCTTCATGGGATGAGACTTGCAGCTGAGTTAATGACAGGATAATCTCTATGAATGATGGGGTTGCAGTGCTCTTGGAGTGGTGCTGGTCTTTTGCTCTCATGCCCAGCGTTCTCTGTATACAACGACCTAATGACATACTCTTGTCTAGAGAATACTTGGACTGGTACCAGACGACTCTGAGGAATATGGGACAGACCTTGAGATGACTGAGACGTAAGGTGGTAGTCCCTTATGTCTCAAGCAGACGCTTGAGGGAGGATGATAAATGTACGACGGGAGTGGAGATCGAGTTGGCTCAGCTGGCACCTACTGAGAGAAAAAGAAAGAGAGAGAAGGCCCAACGGGGGTGACTCAGATGAGGAAGGCTTTATTTGAGGATCCTACTAGACAGGCTAGACACGGACGAAGAGACAAGAAACCGAAGAAGGAAGAGGAGGAGTGACTCTGAGTATCCAACCACAGTCATTGCAGACACATAGTTTAGATTTTAATTTGTTTTAGTTTCTTTAAATTTCATAGCAGGTTATTTATTCGCAGGTTCTTTCGAGCTTAGACTCATCAAATAAATGTTAACGTGTAGTGACTTGTGGAAATAGAGATTTTGCTTTAGTTATAAACAGATTGTTTACTTTGTTGAATTTTGCTCAAACCAGATTTGGATTTTTATTTATTTTTGAGACCGCACCTTCGAAGGTTGCCTACATTCCCCTTTCACAAGTAGGGCTAAGGGGCTCAGGTCACCGTAGTTCATTTCTGATTGTAGAAAGGGAAGATAAAAGAGGGGAAGTAAAGAGAAAATAGTAATAGATTATTTTTTTATTTTATTTTATTTTTTTACAAGGGGAAATGGCCGTTGTAGAAGACCGCTTGATGGAGAGTACCGCTGTTGGCGAGAACCGCTTGATGGAGAGGACCGTAGTGGTCAGTTGTAGTAGCGGCGGAGCTTGTAAACCTTGACTGGGATGAGGCCATTGTCGTATCAGTAACGTCGTTCAAAATTGGTTCTCTTTACAACGTACCGCCATTCTCCTTTCTATTGAACCAAACTTCCTTTGTTAATGAGGGCTTGGATGTCTCTTTGTAATGCGTAGCATTCGTCTGTCTCATGGCCTTCATCTTGGTGGTATGAGCAATGTCATCCCGGTGTGAAGGGTTGCAAAGGTGGTAGCTCGGATAGCAATGACATCTTTTGTAGGGGGCTCATTCTTCCTCTACATCTCAATCATTCAAAGATCTGGGACATAGGTATGCCTAACTTTGTATACTTCTGAATGGATTTTCGTGATTCATAGCTCCCATGCGTCGAGTGCAGGTATGGGGTATTTGCCAGATACTTCTTAAGTTGATTGAACGCGAGTTCGCATCTTTGATGCCATTCTCCTTCTAAACATTTTTCCATTTCTCTGATGTAGGGTCTCCCGCTGTTGTGAGGCGACTGATGTATCGTAATAATCCAATATGTTTGACTATTTCACACTTGTCGTATGGGGATGGTGTTGTTATCATCTTTCTAATCATTTTGGGGTCGGCTTCAAACTTCTGTCCCAGTCTATATCCTAAAGCCTTTGTCTGAATTGTACCAAATCTGCACTTAATAGGGTTGAGGAGAATTTTCTGCCCTCTCAGAATGTTGAAGAGCTTCCTCAAATCTTCGATGTGTTGGCCGTAGGGTCTCTTAGAGTGTATTACCACATCATCTAGGTAGACGTCTAAATCTGTCGGTGTTGTGGTGGGCACGTGGTAAGAGATACCGATGCCTTTCCATTCTAGGAGCTGATTGGCGTGACAATAGGTACCCCATGGAGTGTTGAAGAACAATTTCTCGTATGTCTGTACTGCGGTGGGTATCCGATTGCTATTGGGGAAGCCTTCAAGGAATGATCGGACTTCTCTGTCTTCGGTAGTTTCTAGCAATGTGTCTATATCGAATGGTGGAAAGTCATGCTTGGGCCTCATCTCGTCGAGACTCATGTTGTCTATATGAACTGTCACCTTCTTTTTGTACTTCTTTGCGGAGATGATGCCGAGTAACCATTTCGGCCAATGTATGGGTTTGATGAAGTCCATCTGTTACAGTGTCTCTATCTTGATTGCCATGCGCGGTGACCATTCTGGCTTAACTGGTGGCGTTGCTTGCTTTACTGACCTAAAGTCTGGCGTTGTCACTTGTTCCTATTCCTTGTCTGGCGCGTCGTTACAAGATCATGCAAAGATGTCTTCATATTCTCTGAGTAGCTTGATTAATGCTTCTCGCTCTTCGCCTTGAAAGAATCTCCCAATCTGAGTCCACTTTGGCTTGTCTTGACTTCCCAGATTCACACATGTTAACACCTCATCGGCAGCTTGGGCTCGATTTTCCCTTTGATTCTTAACTTGCTCTGAGATTTCTCGGATGTATTTGTCATTTAGTTCGTTTATGTCTACCTCTTTTAATGAATCGTTATTAACTATTTGTGTATCATTAGATTGATTAGTTAATTTATCATTTATAAGAGCGACTATAGTGGGATACTCGGTAAGGTCGATATTTTCAATTAATGCACGAGGAAAGACAGTGTTTGCGATTACATTGTAGTCTTTTGACTTGAGGTCATTAGACTTGGACGGAGACACGAACTCATAAGTAAGAAAGGGGGACCTGACTGACTTAGGGGGAATTGACTCTATAGGGGGTGAGCTGACCAGCCCCAGATTCTCGATAGCAGTAGTCACAGGTCCGTATTCAATAACCGCCACAATATCATCTTCGAGGCTCAGGTGCTTGAACAAATCTTGGCCGTCCCATGGCTCTACTTCCTTGGTTTCACCAACTAAAGGTTCATCGAGGGACACGAACTCTGTATCATAAGTCAGGTCTTTGTTCACCTTGATGCAATACTCATTCTGGATAGTAGTAACTCTGCAAGTGGTCTTTCGAGGTTCCATATACTTTAGCTCTAGATTAGTCCAGTCAAACTCGACATCTCTGAAGATTTCAAAGCCCTTTTGTAGTTTTTTCATTGTGGTCGAACCATGGCTCAGCTAACTCGAAGTTTGAGTACTCTTCACCTTCTTTGACATATTAACTGTTAAGGGAAAGGCGGTAGGGTTTCATGTCTGACTTCTTGTAAGGGAGTTGTTTCTTCTTGAGTACCTCTATCTGCTCTTGCTCTGTCTTGTCAGCGGGAGTAAGTATGTATCCTAGCCCGAACAGGCCTCTGTGGTTCACCTCCTCTGTTAGCTCTGTTAGCTCTGTGGGTCCTTGTAAGTTCTTACCTAGCCCCAGCCCCGGTATGAAGCCCATGTTTCGAAGCATCTTGTAGACGAGTTGCACTTTATCAGAAGTTCTGGTGAGATCGTCATCACATATCTGATCTTGTGCCACTATTTCGAACCCACTGAAGAGTTTGTGGTCTTCCTCATGCTGAATCTGTAACACAGGTATTCCCTTCGTGTCGGTGCCTTGTGCTGTTACTAGGTCGCTGTAGATAATTGTCACTTCGTTCCCTGACTGGAATTTAACACACTGATGCAAGGAGGACAGGACGGCATTGAACTTATGAAGCCAGGGGCGTCCTAGAAAGATGGTGAAGGAGGATGGTATGTCAATCACTTGGAAATCCGTAGACAGAGTTTGCGTCCCCACGGAGATGGGCAGATTAACAATTCCCAAAACTGATCTGCATGTAGAGTCATAGGCTTTGATTGTCTGTTTGGAGGGCTTTAGAGTAGTTGCATCTATACCCACTACGTCCATCATCCGTGACAGCAGTACATTGATGGCGGATCCGTTGTCCACAAAGGCTCGAGGGATTTTCTTCCCACTGATTTGGACTGTGATGTGCAGAGGTTCATTATGATCAATGCCAAACGGAGGTTCATCGAGCTCTGAGAAAGTGATAATGTTCCTGAAGTGAATGTTGCCAATCATTTATGTGACATTCTCGAGAGTTGTGTCTGATGGGACCATAGTGGCTGCCAAATTCTTTTCAAGCATCTGGCGGTGAGCTAGAGAGAGGTGAGTAGAGACCACAGGGAGAAGTGAGCTTGGGTTTGTTTAAGCTGCGTGAGGATGGAATCCTCTTTCTCAGGGTTGGCTTGCTCTGACTCTTTATTGAAGACCTTCATTTCACCCTTGGGGTCTGACTGGTAGATCTGTCCGGACCTTGTGAGTAGGTTGATTTCTGCTCGCATGTCGTATGGAGACTGCGGTATTTTCGCGGATTCTGCGAAGATTTGGGCTATAGATAGTGGTGGAGATTTAAGTGGACCGGAGTCGTAATCTCCTAAAAGAGAGGCTTCTAAAGATAGTTCATCTAATGACAGCATATAACAAGAAGAATGACTATCGTTAATAAACTTTGAAGTACAACCTATCTCGTCATCACTACAACACTCGGAGTCTGCCATAATAGGTTCGGCCAGCTCACCGATGTTTGTTGCTATACAATCTTTGTCTAAAGAAAAACTAGGATCTTCGAGCGAGCCCTCATGAATAAGCTTCATTATGTCTTTCTTCAAGGTAAAGCATTCCCTTGTTCTATGACCGGTGGCTTGGTGATAGTGACAGTACTTCCATGCATTACTACCCATGTATGTAGGGTATCCCTTGAGTTGTATGAGGAGTCCTTTGTTTACAAGGTCGTGGAGAAACTTCTTCATGGAGATTTTTAGTCGCTCAATGCAATCCTCGAGCTCTAGCATGGTGATTTGATCAGTCTCTACCACATTAACTTCCATGGCGATGATCTTCCTTGGGTCAGCAATGACACTATCATTGATAAGCTTCTGTACGATTTGTTTGATGGTGAAGCACTCGTTGTTGGTGTGTCCGGACATTCTATGGTAATAGCAAAACTTGGACATGTCACATCCATGCTTGGGCCATTGGAATCCACGCTCCAAGGGAGTTATCACCCTAATCTTGACTAGTCCTCCGAATAGAGCATTCATGTCTAGCCCCAGCTCGGCAAAGGCATCTACCATCTCAAGAATACCGATGTCACCTCCGATGAGCTAGACCAAGTTGACGCCACCATTGTTAGAGAGCGGATTTGCTACGGTGTTCGGACCCTTAGGATTCTCAATTTTTCCATCGGCTATGAGCTTTTGGATGACACGTTTGAGTTGCAGGCAGTCGTCGGTTGTATGGCCAATGTACTTGTGGTACTTGCAGAATTTAGTTGCATCAAGATTAACCTTCTTGTTAAATGGTTCGAAGTTCTCGAGTGACTTGATTAGACCTTTCTTCATCAACACTTCAAACATTTTGCTAATAGGCATGCCGAAGTCATCAAAGAGTTCCTTCTCACGCGGGAAGTTTCTTGCAACTGCTTGGACGTCGAAGGCAGAGTTGTCTTGGACCATGCTCACTTGACCGGCCACTTCTTTAGTTTTAGGAGCGGTACTTGTCAGAGCTTTGTAGAGAAAAGAGGTGTTTCCTGTTTTGGCAGCTTCTTTAACAACACCAGTAATACCGACTTCGTGTCTGACCCCAGCATCAACCATTTCCCGCAGATCGGGAAAGTAACCGTTTCCAATCGCCACCCTAAGCTCAGGCAACAAACACTTGAAGAAGATTTTCTTTTGTTCCTTTTCCTTAGGAGGGTACTGAACCTCTGCTAGTTTGTGGTTCCACCTCTGGTAGAAGTCATAGATAGGCTCACCGGGCCTCTGCATGGTGTTCTCTAGATCAGTGCGGTTGACATGACAATCTAGGTTCAACTGGTACTTCTCGCAAAAATTTGTGGTGATTTGATCCCACATCTCTCGTTCGGAGGGGTCCAAACTCAAGAACCAACGGAGAGCGATTCCGTCCAAAGTGGTGTGGAAGACTCGGGCCATTTGATTGTTGGTGCAGTCACGGGCTCTCATAGCTAGCACATAACTGTCGAGATGAGTCTTGGGACATGTAATACCATGGAATGTAGAGACCTTCGGCATCTTGAAGTCTCTAGGTAGAGCACCCACATTGCTTGGGTTGATGATCTTGACAATCGGAGCGGCTTGCTTGCTGACTGTGTCAGAGAGCTTGCGGATATGTTCTTGCATGGCAACCACTAGAGGGTGATTGGAGAAATTTGCGCTACCATATGCTTGAGCAGCGGGAGAAGTAGTGGAGACTGTAGGTACGGCGGCACCGATACTCAACGGTAGTGAAAGCGGTGGTAACTTGGTAGAGGACAAGTAACTACCCATCAATTCTGGTGATGGCTCATATGGACCCTTGCTGGAGGTTGCTTTAGTACCGAAATCAGGAGGAGGGACCCTTTGGTAGTTGGGCACCTTGAGAGGGATAGCACCCTCGTTGGAAGGGTAGGTGACATGAACTTCTTCATCTTGGACGAAGATTACTTCTTCATTGTGGAAGCAAGTGTCCACACCTTTCTTCTTCATCTCAGTATGAAGATGATCTTTGAGCTCTTGGTTGACCCTTTCTAGAGACTTTCTTTTATCCTCAAGCTTAGAGATCTGTAGCATGAGGTTGGTGAAGAAAGCATGGAGAGGTGGCGGAATGTCCGAGGGCTTGATACTGGCGGCGATTTCTAGATCGGCAGAAGCGGAGACTGGCGGAGTGGAGACATTAGGAGTAGTAAGCTCTGTTGATGGAGACATCGTTGATGCAGAGATTGAAGACTGAGCTTGCAGAGGTCTTGACCGTTGAAGACGACCACCAGAACGGACCCAAACTTGCTTCTCTGTAGAGGTAGCGGACGAGAGGTTTAGGACGGGACAAGGCTCATGCAACGTATTTTTTTATTTACAAAAACAATGTATTATTAGTCCTAATGGTTGGAAGGGGTACCCCTTTTTGGGTTACTATCTACAAAACCTGGATCAGTGGAGGTCATCACTACGTCTATAGACTCCTCATTTTTCACCTGTATTGCACCTCCCAAATGGACAATTTGGGCGAGGGTCCTATAGGGGAAGCGACTTCCACCGACCTAACGGATCCTAGAGACTAACCCTTGTTTAAAGGTATTTAACGTAACGTTTATGTTACTTCCGTTAAGTATTTAACGAGGTGAGATCCTTGTACAAAGCTAGTCAAACCAACCGGTCAACTTTGGAGTGTCCTAGACTCTGTGAGTGCATGGTTTTAGAAATGAATAAGGGAATAACCTCGACTGCTTACAAGTGAAAACAGTGAGTTAGATAGCCCGGGTGCCACGAAGATAGAGGCGACAGCATCACCAAAATCTGTGCACTCAGCGGAGTATCCAGTAGGGTGTGCAGTGTGACACGGACCTAGTGGTAGTGTGCGGACAACAAATAGCTATTTTTTAGGGAGAAAGCAGAGAGTTTTTTTTTGTATTTACATGTATTCAATGCAAAACAGTTAAAATAGTACAAGGGAGAACAGTTAAGATATTAACGCACTAAAGTACAAGGGAGGCAGATATGTACAAGAGATAAAGTACAGGGGGAAGAAAGCAAGTAAGAATACAATCATGATATTGACGAAAGTTTGACCCTCTATGTTTGAAGATGTTCAAAGCTAGTCCCCAGCAGAGTCGCCACTGTGAATACCCCTTTCCGAATGCGGGCGACGCACGGGAAGTCTTTCTTTTATTTATCTTATTTTATCTTTTCTATGGGATTAGGATATTCAAGTTGGCATTTAACTTATTAAGAGTCGCCACGTTATTTTTATTGAGCTAAAACATTGAGAAACAGCTAACAGAGGTTCGGGGGTCAAGTTACGATAAGAGAAGAATATCAAGTTATCACTCCTATCGCCCGATAGATTGGGATTTCTATCATGATGAATGTGTTAGTAGTGTGTTAGTGATTGAGACCGGATCCGAAGATTGCCTACGTTACTCTCATAATGAGAAGCTCAAGTCGACATAGTTCGCACATAATCGGAATAGAGGGAAGAAGAGAAGATCATGCATAATGAAGGGGGAGGAGAAAGAATCATACAAGATGATCACATCCTAGAATAATGATTATACCCTTGATAAGATCAATGTGTAGTCATCACATTCATCATGGGAGAGTTATTGATCATGGGAATAATTACCTATAGTTAAGGGTTTAGAAGTAGTTCCTAGATCACGTGGATCATCATCAGCTATGCATATGAATAGGGATTACATTTATAGAACTAACAGGTTAAATCTAGCATGGTAATAAGATCATGAAACATGTATGAAATAACACATAAACATGAAGATCGCTACCCTAGATATAGAGCATAATATGAATTCTAGCAAGAACATGAAGAACACGTTATGAATCATATGAATATAGGTGTATAAACATGATGAAACTAGCATAAATCAGATCTAAACTATGAAAACATGTAGAATTCTCACCAATCTTGACAAGAACGAAGTCGAATCTCTAGCGTGGATTCGCCGGACCTTCGGGATTGCTAGAAAGGCTTAGAGAGAGTTCTGTCTGCAGTTTAGACTGTAGAACTCGGGGGAGAGAATTGTGTGTCAAAATTATTAACTGAGGTCACCTATTTATAGGGTTTCTGACCTGGAGGAAGTGGCCGCCCGGCCCAACCTAGACTGGACGCCTAGCCAGACCAAGTGTTTTGCTCGGTTCCCAATGCTCTGATCAGCTTGGACTTTGGAGATAACGTCTATCTTTGCAGCTCATCCAATCAGGTCGTCAATATCTTCTTATCTGGGCTTTTCGGGAAACCCTGGATAAGTCCTGCGTAGCTCGTAAATACCTGAGAGGTCCCTGTGAGTTCTAGAATGCCTAATAACTCATTTTCACGTTGGGTACTAACACCAACCGATCTACTATTCTCCCTGAAGCACCTTCCCCAGCTATACATGTAGTAATCAAGGGGTTAGAATCATCCCGTAACAAAGACGAGGTGACCTTCCCCCCGACTTAATCTCTGGGGCCGAGGAAGGGTCCTCAAGACGAGAACATAAGTCCGACTTATCCTTAACGTAATGAAAGAAGATATGACTATAGACATCCTCCAAGGAATCCAGGAGAATCATGTCGGCATTATCATCACTAAGGGTTCTTGGGGCAAATAGCCCTGAGGGATACCTAACATATTCCCTAGGGGTTTTATTAAGGTGCAAAATGTCTCCAATGGCCAGCAAGGATAACATTTTCTATACCCCTTCCGATTTTATGTATATCCTACTGTTCCTCTCATAAAAGCCGTACACAAGACCTTTGCCAGAACTCGAGGAGCCAGACATTGCGAGAAGTGGAAAAAATAGAGCTATTCTATAGCTTAAATCTACTTAGAACATGGCTAATCAAGCATGGATGGCAGAAAGATTGGAGCTTCAAAGTTTGAGAAACCCTAACAATGGTGGAAAATGCAAAAATGGTGAATGGGGTTAAAGTATTACCTTATCTGGAAATGTAATCAGACATAATGGGTTAGACGACGGCGCAAAGAAAGTAATCGAAGCGATATGTCGAGATTCAAGCTGGAAATGGAGCTACTCGAAGTTTCGTCGGTGACGGTTGTACTGTTCTCTGATGAAAATTTAAAAAGTGGGAATCTAAGGGATTACAGCGCTTTATGTAAGTCAGGTCAAATGGCTAGTACCCGGATCCGACTCGGATTAGACCCACGACCTATGGGTTATGCGTACATCCATGAACCCATCATGTCCCGCATTTAATGAGGCACGTTTTCGAGCTGAATGTCTTATCATTAAAACACGTGCGCCGTTTGAAATAATAGAGATAGACAGTCGATTGACATGACCCAACCGCCGAAATTGATGCAAGGAGATGGGGTCGACACGTGGTATGCCGAGGACGACATCATAGGAATGACGTGATAGGCTGAGGACGGCACTATGATGCCGATATGTTTGGTAGAATGCCGGGAATAGTCAACGTTAGGCCAAGGTGATGTCCTTGAGGAAGCTTATTACAGTTCAAGTCACAAAAATAAGAGTAACAAAACAGAACTCAGACAGAGGCGATGGTTAAATGAAAAAGGGGTGGTTCCATTATCATAGCAAAAAGACCCCCACAGAAAGGTCGGGGGTCTGAGCTCTACAAAAACAAAAATAAAAGCTACTAGAAGACCCTAAAAAAGATCACAATCTTCATCTTCTTCTTCCCATTCATGATCTCCATCGTAGCCCCATTCATCCTCATCTAGGAAACCATTATCATCTCTAGCATCGTCTTCATCATCTTCTCCATTATCCCCATGATCACCATCATCACTGCCATCGCTATTGCTAGAGGAATCTTCGTCTTCACTTTCAAGGGGATCTGGAGGTGAATACTCCCCATTGCTGTCGGAGGGAGAGTCGTCCATCGGAAAGGATGGCTCCGGCAGAATGGATGAGTAGCTGCTAGTGTCCTGGTCAGAGTTTGAATGATAGACTCCATTGTCGGAATCGTAAGAGTCAATTTCTACAGGGAAGGCATCGGAGTACGGTCTTTTTGAGGCCATGAAATATCAGAAAACGTTTTGGGAAAGACGGGTGGTGTGGAGATTTAGGTACAAAAATAACAAGTGGTATTTCTCTTATATGTTGCCAGAATATGAGGGGGTGAAATACTTATAATACCCATAATTGGAATGCAATTAATGAAGTTTCCCCTTTCCAAAAGGAATAATGATTATTCATCTAAAGGAATCCAGGGTTGTCAGAATATATAAGGATTTGGTGGCTATCAATCAAATCAGTATAAATGATGTCATAATTACTGGAAACAAAAGTACAGTTTAGTTCCTACTCGGCATGCCGAGATAGAAACTCGGGGGGCCACTGAACGACATAAACCGACTTGGTCAATGGGTTCCATGGACTTTGGGCACGTACATCATAAATCCCCATGAACAAGAGGCCCATGACTTATGGACCAACATATCTCGACATCCCTTAGGTCGAGTGAGCCGGCCTTACTTAGGCCGAGATGGGAGAAAGAGGGTCGACCTTATCCCTAGCTTGGCCTCTATGACGAGCCGAGTTGGATGACAGGTCGACTTGCCTCAGCTAAACTACTCTCTTAGTACAAAGAGGGGTCTACATACAGAGTTCAAGTGATATACAAATACAAAGAATCCTTATCCAAACAAGGAGGTCTCTTCTACAAGATAACTGGGATAACAATCATCCTTATCAGGACTCTATTTCTCAAGAATACGAGTTATATACCAATACGGGCTCCCCCTACATCTATATAAACAGGCCCTCAGTACCAGAAACGGGTAATGAATGCTTTTGGCTCTAACTCTAGTCAATTGATTTCTCTTTATTCTTATCTCACATAACAGACACTTATTCTCACGCGGGAGTGAAGCCCCGGCTAGTTTACTTTTATTGTTTCGTGTGTGTAGATCCGATCGAGGAGTTCGCTTTGCTGGATTTATCCGAACCGTTAGACGAAATGCTGATCCGGTACGTTTTTCGCAGCATCATCTTGCGTTTAACAATTTGACTTTGCCGATGTGTAGAGTTCGCGTCTAGATCATTCGGGCTACGAAATTAAAAAGTTAAATAGGTAAAATTTCGTCAATTATTAAGTTATTAATTTTATTCTTTTACTTGAAAAAACAAACATATTACTACCTCTGTCTCTAAATGAACGTTTGAAAAGTTTTTAATTTTACTCTTGATCAAAAATAAATTTGAAAACTTTCCGGATATTTATTTTGGGATGGAGGAAGTAGTTAAAACAATTGTTGTTAGATTTTATTTATAAAATGTAGATATTGGAGAGTAGTATGATTAAAATAGTGCTATTAGTATATTTGAATATGTTGATTGTGCTTAAATAGTCCAAAAATAATTGGTATTATTTGTCTTGAATAATTTTATTTGTCGCAATTATAACTTGAAAGTGGATATTTTATATGACGCGGTGTTGATTAACTTGCGCAAATATTGCGTAGAGTTATATGTTATTGTTTAAAAATATTGGTATAATTGTTCATGTGTATCATTTAAATGTCCACTACTTTTGGTCCTAGTTTGATCTAGAATATGGCAACAACACCTAATTATGGATTGCATTTGAGTCTAGCTGGCGTATGTATTTGGGGGTGTATCGATGTATGGCTATTACGATAGCAGGGGCTAAGTAATAACCATGGGTCTATCTGTTTCGGTGTGCATTTGAGTCTGGGGCTGTATCGATGTATGGTACATCTGAAGTTTATGCCTCTATGGATTATGTCAACTATGAATAATAGAATGCTTTTTCACTTAATATAAGTACCTTAACCTAGACAACCAAATATCATAACAACTTGTCTTAAAACACATATTAATGCCGATTAACAATAATTCATTGATACGAAATATTTCAGATAATGAAGAAAGCCTTTCAATTTCTAGGGTTCTTGTTGATCATTGGTTTCATAACCCAATCCCAAGTAGATGTGGCTCGTCATACATTTGTGGTAAGCTAAACATTTCCATGTGTGGGATAACATCAAGACAAATTAATATCGGTCATTGATTTAAAAAGAGGAAAACCATAGAAAAATCTTTACTGCTCATGCTGCACCAAATTCCCGCATCTGGCTAACTAGCAAGCTATTTGCTTGCAGGTGAAGAAAAGTAGGTATACAAGACTTTGCAGCAGCAAGAACATCGTGACAGTCAACGGGCAATTCCCGAGCCCCACTATCTATGCTCAGAGAGGAGATACCATCATCGTTGATGTTCACAATCAGGGCACTCAAAACATTACCATCCACTGGTACGTACAGATTTAATAATCGGTCATTGATGCTTATAGAAAGATTTTCTGAAAAACAAAAAAAAAAATATTGTAGAGAAAGTGATTGGCAAAAGCTCAAAATATTACTCGTATTCATTATGTCTCCCATATTTATACAAGAGAATTAAATCCAATTTTAGTTAGGAAAGAAGAAAATTAAAAAAATTCTAATTAGGAAAACAGAAAAGAATCCTAATCAACTAAATATTAAGAGAATCCTAGTTAATACATGTAATAATAGAGTAATAATACAGGATCTTTATCATATACTCCCTCCGTCCCACCCGAAATAAGACGTTTTGTCATTTTGGGTGTTCCACCTGAAATAGGACATCCCAAAATGGAACGTTTTTATTACTTTTTTTATTAATAGGACCCACTTGTCTTGTCATACTCAAAATAACTTTTCATTTATTATTCGCTCCCCACTTTCTCTCTCCTTCATACTCACAACACCTACTTTTCAAACTACTTTTTACAATAAAAGATTATTATTGTTTATTTTCTTTTCTTTTTTCTCTGCTTTGGAAAAAGCAACCTTAATTGAAGTATCAATTAAGTAGAGGGGGTTCTAGGAACTTGCCTTATCAATTCTTGTAACTCTTATTAAAGAGAATATTATAGTGAATTGATCTCACTGTTGTCAACAGTGGGGGTGGATATAAGAGAAGGGTTTTGCCTCTGAACCACTTGAAAAATACACACACACTGCACATTGTTCTTTTCATTCTTTACTTATTTATATTCCGCTGCATAATTCTTTTTATTCATAAATTCTCAACAGCTAACCTAAAAGTGTTAGCTGTCCAAATTTTAATTAATCTGTTCAATTAGTTTAACAGGGCCCTTCAGTTTCTATATTTGTTCCGATGGCTTTGATTAATGTTTCCTGTTAATTGTTAACTGCAGTATATTTCTAAGTTTCCTATGATAGGTTCGGCATTGTTAGTCAGCGCATTGAATTGTGAACAGGAAGAGAAAAACTACAACTAGTTTTAATATAATTTTTGTTTAGTTGCATTTTTAGTGTAGAAAGCTGGATGTTAATCTTGGTGTTAAAGCCATGAAAAGAAAACACAGAGAAAATTTGTAAATTATGAATTGAGGTTTTATGTGTTCAGCTTGTTAATCAAAGTAACAGGTAATGGAAAATGATAATAAATTATGCCATGTACACTCTTGTCAATAATGTGAGCCTGTGTGTGTGTCATTGTTATAAAGTAGCAGGTTAAATGTGACTGTTTGCACCTATAGTGTGGGAGTTTTTAGAACAAAAGTAGTTGCTATCCAGTGACTTGTTAGATCATCTCCAAGAGTTGCTCTAAAACACTAAAACTTCAAAATTTGGTATAAAATCTCACTCCAACAATTACTCTATCATCTGCACTATATTGAACTAATGTGGAATTTGCGTGATGTTTGGCGCAACGCCAAACATCACGCCATCATGCTTTTTGCCGTTTTCTTTTTGTTTCATGAAATTGTAATCTTTTCCCTCTTTTCTCATTTTCTTTTCCTTGTTTTTGTTTTAAAAAATTGAAATTAATAATTCTTCCATCCCAAAATACATAATCATTTTTTTTAAAAAATATATAAATTTTGAGTAAATTTAGTATATTTATGGGATGAATATGTGAATTTAGTGAATTAAATGTTCATCTATCATTATCATGTAACTTATTTTTCCATTTAAATTGTGTTTTGAAGAATTTTAATTTAATTATCAAATTTTGTATTTCTTCTTATATATTTGTATTTTAAATATATTTATTTATATTTATTAATTTTATTATTTAATTACTTTATTATATAACATAAGTATAATGTAATTTGAATCATATTATTAATAACAATAATATATGCTTAATAATAAATATTTAAACTAAATGAAATAATAAGGAATATTTTGAGATTTTGATTCGGTGCAAGATTTGAAGTAAAAGCTTTAGGAGATGGTGAAAGATATTTGGTGCTGAAGTTGCACCATTTTAGTATTTTGGTGCAAAAACTGTTAGAGATGCTCTTAAGAGTTGAAAATATAAGACCCCTACTGATTTTCATGTGCTACAAGAGATAATCAAATACCATGCAAAAAAGTCTCGTGATGGATCTCTAGAAAAGGATGCAAATGGAAACCCAATTTTTGTAAATGTACGACTCAATGATGCTATTGTAAGTTACTTCTATTGTTTTGTTCAAATCTCTTTACAAATTACCTATTTTTATGGATAATCTGGCATAGATATTTGTTTTAGGAACAATATACAGTTGATATACAACCTGAGAGTGAAGAAGGAGAAAGAGCAGACAGAGAGGCTGTCTTAGATCCTACAAGCGTTCCATTTCAGGGTGATAAGTAGATTGTGAGTACCAGGGGTGTGAAAAAGGGTCGTGTTCTGGGTGTTGGAACCACAATGGTTCTCTTGGATGTAACGGGAGCTTCATCATCTTATAGTGTGTCTAGCACGCCTGCTCCGTTTCTTAGTTCAGAGGCTCAAAGGATGATTGATGATGCTCATCTTGCTGTAGAAGAGGCACAACATGCTGTAGGAACCACAGAAAAAGGTTTAGAGGAGATGCGAAACAAATTTCAAGCAATGGAGGCACTCGTGAACTCACTTATTGCTGACCGAAACAGTCAACGTTCTCCACGCGGTTCTTAAATTTTTCTTGCTTTTGTTTTTTGGTAAAAGTTTGGTGTTAATGGTTGAACTTGCTTTTGGGGTTGCTTGACTTCGACTTATATGACTTATATTTTTGTAAAACATTGAAGGTTATGCTATTAATAGTTTGGTTAAAAATTGTATTTAAATTTACATTTGTCTTAACACTTGAGACTTAAGCCCGTTATAAAATATTGATATTTAATTTGTGTTTAAAATTAATTTATGCCCTATTTTATCATGGTATTGGCTAAATAAGTCTGTTGCTAAACTTGTAGCCAATTTAGAAACAAAATATATGTCTGTCTCAAAATTGGAGACAATTAGTTCGTCTCTAAATAAGAGACCAGCTTTTTCTGTCTCTAAAATGGAGACGCGCTGATCTGTCTCTAATTGGCGACAAACAATTCTGTTGCTAAACTAGAGACGCGCGTTTCTGTCTCTAAATCAGAGACAACAACTTCTGACTCTAAATAGAGACGCGCGTATCTGTCTCTAAATCAGAGACAACGATATTTCTGACGCTAAATAAAGACACTCGTTTCTGTGTCTAAATCAGGGACAGTGATATCTATCTCTAAACATGAAACAGAATGGCGACATATATTTTAGTGACCTACGGCCATCTACGAATTAGCTACAGAAGTAAGATGTCGTTGATTTTAATTTAGAGAAAGAATGCTTGTTTTGGCAACAGATTTTGACGTCTCTAAACATGATTTTCCTTGTAGTGCAACTAGAAACAAGATGAGGAAAGGCTTTTAGTAAAAACATCTGCAATCTGGTCATGAGTGGAAATATAACGAACCAAAAGATCACCGGTAGCAACCTTCTCGCGAAAAAAATGAAAATCTATCTCAATATGCTTCGACCATGCATGAAAAACAGGATTTACTACCAGGTAGGTAGCAGATATATTATCACAAAGAACCAGTACTGGGCGGGAAAAAAACACCTCCAAGTCATGCAACACGTGTTGTAACCAGCATATTTCAGCTATAGTATATGCCACCGAGTGGTATTCAGATTCTGTACTAGAACGTGAAACAGTTGGCTGTTTTTTAGCACACCAAAAGACCAAAGAAGAGCTGAAATAAATGGCATAACAAGTAGTGGAACGCGAGGGTAGTACATATATTGACTAACAACACTCACAGCATACGCAATGTCATGTCGAGTGAAAGTGAGATACTGAAGTGCTCCAACCATGCTACGAAAGAGGGAAGGATCATCTAAGAGTGGACCATCGTGACAGGAAGGAGAAGTGGAGGTGGGAAGAGGAGTACTAATTGGTTTGGCACAAAGCAAGGAGAATCGCGATAAAACAGATTCAGTATTTCGGCGTTGGGAGAAAAAGAGGCTAGTTGAAGAATGTGAGGCTTCAACCCCTTGAAAATAATGAATATCATTAAGATTTTTCATGGCAAACTTGGCAGCTAATTAGTTAATGAAGGATTGAATAGCATAGGAATGAGTCCCTGTTACAATAATGTCATCAACGTATACTAAGAGAATAAGAGAAACAGAGTTATGATTATAGGTGAACATAGAAGTGTCGGACCGACAACAACGAAAACCAACATAGAGAATAAAGGAGTTAAACCGATGAAACCAGGCTCGAGGAGCCTATTTGAGACCGTAAATAGCCTTGTGAAGTTTTCATATGTGAGTGGGATGAAGAGGATCAATAAATCCAGGAGATTGTTCATATATACCTCTTCATTGAGGTGGCAATGAAGAAATGCATTATCGACATCGACATGACGAATAGACCAATTTTGAGAGATTCCAAGAGTTAATACAAGACGGATATTGGTCGACTTGATTAAATGTTTCAGTGAAATCAATCCCAGGTTGTTGCTTGAATCATTCAGCGACAAGACGAGCTTTATAGCGCTCTATTGATCCGTCAGTGTTGGGATTGGAGTCCTAAACCTAAGGGGAAGCAGAGGGGGAAAAGGAGTCCAAATCATAAAGGTGGAAGAGTCGAAGAAGAGATCAAAACAGAGGAAAATCTGGCGCATGAGCAGGCGGGCGCCTGGTTCATACCAGGCGGGCGCCCGGTCTCAACAGAAGAAATCAGCCTCTGGCGCAAGAGAGTAAGTGGGCGCTTGGTTAGGATCAAGCGGGAGCCTGGTGCCGCGTACTAGTTTCGGGAAAGTGCAGATTTTTCGGGATTTCATCTTTGTATTTGGCTTAGGACTCTCTTGTACTGCTATATAAGCATAAGTTCATCCAGAATATTGTGTACCCAAGAGGAGAGAGATAGGATATCAAGAGAGAACACAAAATAGTGTGTAGGAGGAGGCCGGGGGCCTAGGAGAGCCATGGAGGGCGATCCTACAACCCGGCCATAGTCATATTGTTTTGTGTGTTCTTGAGGGAGAGATAATAATATGTAGGAGAGGGTTGTTTATGGAGAGTTGCTATACTAGATCTGAGTGAGTGCATATGTAAATTGTAACAATCAACATATTATTATAGTGATATCCTGGCTTGGGGCCTCCGGATGTAGCCACAGGGGGTGGTGAACCGGGTTAACAAATCATGGTGTTCTTGTTCTTTCATATTATTATTCATGTGTTGAATTATTTTCTCCATGTTGATACTGCTAGTATGAGCTATTGGATGCGGAGATCCCCCAAATTCCCCAACAGTCAGACCGATGTTTTATTTTGAAAATCCATTTAAACCCAACTAATTTTTTAGTGGAATCAAACGGAACCAACTCCCATGTCTTATTATCAAGAAGTGCATTAAACTCATCACTCTTAGTAGAGAGCCAATTTGGGTCTTTCACGGCTTGAGAGAAACAAAAATGTTCCGTGGGAGTGAGTGAAGAGTTAAGGGACATAAGCTTCTTTGGTTTATGGATCACTAATTTGGACCTTGTAGTCATGGGATGAATTGAAGTGGGTTAGAGTTTGGAGGAGAGTTGCTAGAAGCTGTTGGGGAGTTAATAAGGGACTCGCTTGTAGAAGATGGTTGAGGTCGAGAGGATGAAGCAGCAGAAGAAGTTGGCACATTGGCAGAAGAAGTGGGAGGGAGAGACATATAGCATCTTGTGTAGGTGATGCCTGGTCTGAATGTAGTGGGGATTAACCGGAAGAGTTAGTGAGGAGCAGGCCCGTCTCAACTATTATCGTGGCCCTGTGCAAACATGTAAATTGGGCCTTTTAATATGTAAATTGGTTTCTAATTTCCGACTCAATCCCTAACAAAACCATTATAATTTGACTTAATTGAATGAAAAAAGGGCCAAAAAATTAAGCAAAAAATAAAATAAAAATTGAATGAATTAAATTTGACTTACAAATTCATTGCAACTTTCTGATTTTGGGAGCCAAGTAATCGCCTAATCGGAATCCTTGCCCTTCTACAGTTCTACTGAGTTAGTAGTATCATTGGTCTTGCAGGCATCACAATTGAACAAAGAAGGTTTGAGGATGAATGTCTGTGGGTGTGGATGGCCTTCATGAATATTGTTTCCTTCCTGCAGTAAGGAACTGAGAAGAAGAAGATTTCCGATTAGAATTTTGACGGTTGATTTTCTTCGACGATTCCTGAGCCATGAATTTCGGACTTGTTTTTTTTTTTTTTTCTTTTTATTTTCTGGAAGTCGGGTATATACTGCCGTGATTGCCGATTTGCCGTCTCTCTCTATATGCGTTCAGCGTTCATATTTATGTTTCATGGGCTGGGCTAGGTATATGGGATAGGTATATAAGTGGAAGTGGACTGAAAAATGGAGGCCCCTTTAGATTTGGGGCCCTGTGCTGTGGGTCTCTTTGCACAGGCCCATAGCCGGCCCTGGTGAGGAGGCTAGGGGAAGTGCGAAATACAAACTAAGAAGTGTTAATAGAAAAAGGAATGGGGGAATCTGAGATTTCCTTATGAGCATCAGTAGAAGGTGCTCCAACAAGTGGGGAATATGGAAAATCAGACTCGTTGAAGACAACATGACGACTTGTATACACACGACCTGTAAGAGTAGGGGTGGCAAATTGTACTCGTCCGTAACAACCAACTCGTATAACAACCGTACCAATTATAATTGGTATAAACAAGTCGGTATACCAAACTCTTGGTACGGTAGTACCGTACCAATTATCTCTAATTTGTTGGTACATGTTATATAATATTGAGTTCGGTTGGTATACCGTGTACCGACATTATTTATAAAAAATAAAAAAAATATATTTTTATATATAAATAGTTTTTTGGGTGGGGATATTCACACCCACCAAATTGGTCACTACGCCCACCAATCTTTTAATACAAAAATACAATTTTAGTGAATGTTTGTTTACTCCTTTCATTAACATCATAATTTCTAATTAGTTAGGACACCCACCTATTTAATATTTGTTCCTAAATTGAAATTCTATTCTAAATTGAATAGGATTCTCAACCATATATCGTAATATCAATCTCTGCTACTGCGTTAATTATGTTTATCCATCTCCTGTAATTATCAAAGCCTTCAACAATCCCTTTTTCTTAAAGAAAAATCACTTCTGAATATTACTTTTGAATGAAGATCAACTCTTAAATCAAGTCAAGAATGAACAATTGAACATAGATAATGAGTTTGGGGGTTCCACAAAAACCTAAGATACTTCCTTAATAATTTCCATGGTCAATCAATTTTCTGTACAATGGGTATATTATGAATTATGAACTTGCAATGCAAGCCATAGGTAAGATTGAAATACATGCTTTTGTCGTGTGAAACAATATAGGAAAAAAGGCTAATTGAAATACTCCCTCCGTCTCAAAATGATATTCACATTTTCTTTTACGTTATTACGAAAAAACTTTGATCAATGATTTTCAGTAAATATAATTATCTTAATAAAAATTTAAAACTTGTTATTCAAAGTATTGTTGATGGTATATCAATAACAAGTTTTAGATTTTATTAGTACAATTGAGTTAATTTAAAATTATTGTTCAAAAATCTTTCATAGTAACGATAAAAAAGTATGAAAATTATTTTGGGACGGAAGGAGTTAGATGAAGTGCTTTCAAACATGTAGTTAAGAAAAACTTGGATCCATGTAAACAACTTTTGTTTGTTTCTTCAAACTTCTGTATTGCACAAACTAGCAAAGAAACATGTTAGTTGTCATTTGTTATTAATTAAGTGTGAATAGTTATGTACCAAAAAGAAAATAAGTGTGAATAGTTTTATTTGAAATAAAATTTGAGTGGATTATGATTAAGTGGGTGTTTTAACATCCATAGTGTTTTTTAAATAAGGATATGATAGGAATATAAGTGGGTGTATTTATTAAAGTAAAAATTTACTCCCTCCGTCTCAGAGTAAGAGTCCTACTTTCCTTTTTGGTACGTCCCAGAGTAAGAGTCCTATTCCTAAAATGGCAAAGAATCTTTACTATTCACCCCACTCATTGTCTCTCCTATTTTACTTTTATACTCACAAAACCAATCAATTCACTATTCTCTCCCGCTCATTCTCTCTCTTACTTTACTTATACACTCGCAACATTTACATCACTTCCAATATTTATTAATAAGCGTGCAAATGAGGGGTATGACTTTTACTCCGGGATGGAGGGAGTATTATTCTGAGTAGTGGGGGAACTTACTAAAGTGGGCGTGGTAACCAATTTGGTGGGTGTATATCCCCACCCTCAATCTGACCCTAAGCTGCATTAAAATCTAATTCAATCAATCCTACTCCACTGAAATTTTATCAGAATAAGTGATTCTGTTATGGTCATTACAAATGGAACCACAATTCCTCTGGACAAATATGGCTATCCATTCTGTAAAGTAAGGAATGACGATATTCCATTTTTATAAAATTTTTATGAATGAAAATACTCTCATTTTGTCCACCATATTTAATTTATTTTTGAATTTAGTAAGTGCTTAAAAATGGAACTTGGTTAGCCCTTCTTGATTTAATGTTTAGTGTTATACATGGAAAATCTATATGCTTCTTTATAAGAACAGACTCAACAGTTGCTATATTGATTAGTTTTAGGACTTTATATTTTGTTTTCTGAGACCTTTTCCTATATTATGTGTTGCTCTTTAATCTTTATAATAGACAGAAAATCTAACACAAAATATAAAAATGCACTAAATTAAAATTGGTTTGTATATGATATAAGTGAAATACAATTGATATACCTACCAAGCCACCCCTAATTTTGGATGAGGAATTCATTTCATTAGTCAAATTCTAAGGCAAATAGTTGAAACTGAAGCCCCAACATAAGCTTGATGACCAAAGGTCAAAATCCACTTCTAGACATCTAATTATTTAGAGCTCGTTTGTTTTTATATTTTAGCTCTTAATTAGGTCTGAAATCTGAATCGTTTAGACATAAAAATTCAGTATGATTCGTTTCTTCATTCAGATCTGATTGCCACTTATTATCCTCTTAATTTTTAGATGTAAAATTATCACTTATTTGCCTTTGAATTGATTTTTGAGTACGTTTTGGAGGAAACTAGTTCCTCCATAAGTTATAAAAAATCTTGTTTTTAACACTTAAATCCTAAACTTTAAACCCTAAACCTTAAACCTTATAAAACAACCTTAAACCCTAAACTTTAAACCTTAAACCCTATAAAACAACTTTAAACCCTATAAAACAACTTTAAACCCTAAACCTTAAACTCTATAAAATAACCTTAAACCCTATACCTTAAACCCTATAAAAACAACATTAAACCTTAAAACTTAAACCCTAAACCTTAAACTCTATAAAAACAGGACTTTTTATCATTTATGGAGGAACTAGTTTCCCCCAAAATTTTCTCTTGATTTTTTCACATATCTATCTCTTTCCTAAACACGTAATTCCAAAGATACCCAACCAATTCACTATATAAACAACGAATCAGGCCATTCAATGTCGTAATCTTATTTTCATATGTGAATTCAGACAAATAATCAAACGGCTTGAATAATTCAGAAATCAGCTCTCTTGTGAATTCGGATTTCAGTACTTAACACTTGAAAAAAAGGCCACCTTATTGGATAACATTAATATAAATTCAAACCGCGCGACTGATGACGGGGCTGCATCGACCGAAACCCCGGTGAACGTCGGCCGTAACTATAACGGTCCTAAAGTAGCGAAATTCCTTGTCGGGAAAGTTCCGACCTGACACTATCAAATATATCATTTTACATGACAATAGTTAGAGAAGTTAAGTGATCAATAATAAGAAACACGGGTGATAACGTTAAAAAAAATAAAAAATAAAAATAATAACAATAATAATAATAGTAAAAAAAAAAAAAAATAATAAACTAACTTACAGAAATCTAGTAGTTTAAGCATATCGCTAAATCAAAACACATTATAAAATACAATATTACCTCCATTGGTCCCGAAAATCCATAAATTTTCCAAATTTACTCTTAATCAAAATCAAAAGTAACTTTGAAATTTTTCTTGGTCATTTATTATGGGATGGAGGTAGTAACTTATAGCCAGATCGAATATGGAAAGTGCCCCCAACTCGTTAAGCATTTGTGCACCTGGGCAAAATTAGCAAGAACCTACGCTAACCTAGGGGTAAGCAGAAGTTAAAAAAAATATTAAAATAATACTAGGGGCAAAAAAAACTTATAAAAACTTGCTCACAAAATCTTAGGTGTAATAACGTTATTGGTGGTTTTAAGTAGTGTGGCAGGTCCATTATCGATGCAACCAATAAAATATCGTCACCTCATTTTGTGAGCAAGATTTTGTAACCTTTTTTTTTGTGCCCGCTTGCTCTAAAGATTATATATAAAAAAAAGGCAACTTAGTGCTACCAGAACCTCCTATTACTACGAGTGGGGCCCAAAGAAGGGACGAGCCCATACGGGATTGTAGACCGCTTTGCCTTGCATTTAAACGCAAGAGGCTATTTCTGGGCTTCGAACATGTGGCTTTCAAGTCACATGGCAGCAACTACATAAATAAAGATCAAATAAATTACAAAAATGTGAGAGGATGCAAACCTGCAAGTGTAATCTCGAAATAATCAACTCTACCATATCGAACAACAATTATCTCAAACCTAAACCAGAACACTATAATCACTCTGAGGAGCAACGTCGGAAGCTTCAAGCGATGACTGAGTAACAACTACAATTGCTTCATGAGACGGTTGAGGGGCATTTTCGTCAACTGCATCAGAAAGCAGGTTGTCATCCACCTCCTCATCAGCTTTATCATCAGAGAGCTGCGTATCATGATCCTTGCTGGGAATGTAACATAGTTGTGGATCATTGGCTGCAGCGATCGGAAGAAGGCACGGCTGCGAATGATCTAATCCGTCCTCCATACTAATAAGAGATGTGTGATGATGCATTTCCATATGTGGGATACCTAATGGGGGCTCCACATCATCGCCAGCTGGCTCGTAGAGTGACACCTCATCTTTTCGCCTACGTTTTCCAGTACCTTTCCTTCTTACGCGCTCCTTCCCTCTTACTGTTTTACCAACTTCGTTCTCGGAGTTGGTAACCTCCATCATTGTACTTCCGATCTGGTCTCTTAAGCATTCGTGAGTAAGGTACCTGATTCTTGTTACTGCGTGAATTTGTTGATCGTCCATCCCATGTGTTGAAAGTGTATCTGCTATATGGGCAATGTCCCTCAATGCCACACTCTGAGAAATAAAAATCAATAATTATCTTTCCGAAACAACAACTGATTTTTGGGTATGTGTAAAGAGAGAAGATATACTACTCTGTCCAGCATGCAAGTTCATATTTAGATACTAAGGCTCCGTTTGTTTGAAGGAAAACGTTTTCCAAAAAATATTTTAACAATTTCCGGTGTTTGGTAAGCACCGGAAAATTGGGAGAAAACCCAGTTTTCTAAGTAAAATAACTTTTACAGATTTCTCATCAACATTTCATTTTCCTGAAAATGTTAACATCCTCACTCACACACCCAACTCCCCATACACTCCAACGCTACCCACTCCACATCCACATCCACCTCCACTCCCACCCCTCCATCCCACCGAACCCTACCCCCACCCCCTCAACCTGTTTTCTTCCCTATGTATCTCCTATAGTTTCTTTGTTTGTTTGAATGCTCTTAATCTCTTCCATGACCTCCTTTCAAGAATGGGCATAGAAAGGAAGAAGCTCTTGCCTTCAACTCAGAACAAAACAGTCTTTAATACTCATATTAAAATTATTTTTTACCAACAACCCACCACCCCCCCAACCCCTACTCCATACCCATCTAACCTACCTCAATTGCCCCTTCCCTACCCACCACCCCCTACCCTACCCTACCCCACCCCAACTTTAACCCTACCCCACACCCACCCCACCATCCCCCAGCCCCCACCACACATTCACCCTACCCCTACTCCTACCCACCCCACCCCATCTCCATCACCCTAACCCCACCCCCACCCCACTCCACCTTATTCAAGATTGTATTTCCACCGGAAAACATTTTTCTTAAATTTATCAAACACATGAAAATGTTTTCCAGAAAACATTTTCTTTAGATTTAACAAACGACGGAAAACATGTTCATGTCATTTTCCGAAAAACATTTACATTTTTCAGAAAACATTTTTCGGAAAATCATTTTCAGAAAGTCGTTTTACGCGAAAAACGGAGCCTAAGCTAGAAATTTCTGTGACTCAAAACTCTTTCAGCAAAGCTTCAATAGTTCAATGAAATTCTTGACTAGGGACTCTCACAGTCTGGAACCGAGAAGTATCCGTCACAGAAATAACATATAAGGGAACAGAAGGGGAAAACTTGAGGTTTATAAAAGAAAGCGTGAAAAGTGAAGCCCGGATATCCTTCCTACCCACCTAACATCACGGTCAAATGTTATATTTCCCACAACTTGCTAGTTTGAACTTACAACTCTTTCTCTCTCCACCCCCTCCCCCTCCACATGAAAAGTGAATCCCGGCTATCCCAAATTACAACATTTTTGTTCACGAAGAACTTTAATGAACTTGCATATCCATGTCACATTTTGAATTCAATACAAGTATTTTCTTTTATTCTCTAATTTTAAATTGAAATACTAAAATATGCATATATGATAAAATATAGACTTATGATGTGGAAGTGAAAATATAATCTTAGGTTTCAATGATAAGCTAGGACATATTTAATAGTCTATATGTAAACATCAAAATTGCGCTACATCGCAATTGGCTCTAACATTCATGTTTTACGAGAAACCATGTAACAGGAAGCTTAGAGTGTCAAAATGGGAAAATGAATACATTCATATGTATCAGAAAGCCAAGTTAGCACAATGGTGCCTCTTATTGCCCTACCTGCAAAACTTAAACTAGCTAACTCTTAAAAAGGTTGGACTGTCATATACTCCCACTGTCCCACTCGAAATAGGACGTTTTGCCATTTTGGATGTCCCACCCGAAATAGAATATCCTAAAATAGAAAGTTTTTATTAATGAGACCCACTTGTGATACTCATAACAACTTCTCATTTACAATTCCCTACCCCCTTTCCCTCTTCTTCATACTCACCAACACCTACTTTATAAGTTTTTCAAATAAAGTATTAGTATTCCTTAGTCCCTGTGTTAGGAGCAAGACTCCTATTTCAACTGGGACGGAGGGAGTATATGGCAAAGCCAGCCAACTCTTGTTAGGTTGAGGTTTACTGAGAAGAGTGTTTCAGAAAATAACTGAACTCACTCCTTTACAACTAGCACTGTATAGATGAGGATGGGGGATGGAATCTCATTCATGTTAAGTATGATTCATGTGTGTATAATGGAAGGAGGAAGTTTTCCTCCCTGAATGAGTCTCCAACAATTGTCATTTATAGCCGTTTCTAATGGGGTGGGAATTCAGTAGCGAAGCCAAGATTTCATTGGATGGGGGGTTAAAAGCATGATACAATGTAATTTTTTCTAAACCAAAGGGAGTCGAAATGCCAAAATTGTTGTTCAGGAGGTAAAAATGGCATAGCTTCAAAATCAAGACGGGAGATTCTGCCCTTTTCAAGTACAATGCATTATATTCTTCATGTTCCTTTCTCGAGCAAGCGGTACTACATTGATTCCTTGTGAATATTATTATAAGACCATTTGCAATGGCATATTGAATGCCTTGCTTAATTGGTTTCAATATGTTGAATCCATTGCATGGGGTTATTGAATGGGGGAGAGTGTTGACCACCATCAACACTTGTTGAAGCAGAGGAGTGGCCGACCAAGGTGACACTTGGCAATCGCTGGTTGGTTCGAAAAAAATATCTCACCCATTTTTTCTATCCCAATTATCTTATTAAAAATAAATAAAAAAAATAAAAAATATTACACCAAAATTCAGCATTTTCTTTTCTCTATAAGTAAATACAAATTTCATTAAATTTCGACACCAAAAAAATCTTCGTCATTTCTCGTATTTATTTAATTGCAATTAAAAAAATTAATTAAGTGTGAATTTTTTAAATTATAAATGATAATAATAATAATAATATTAAATATTATTATTATTATTTTACTAATCATAAAAATATAAAATATAAAATAAAATAAAAGTGGTGGGGTATAGTATGATGAGTTGGGAGGGTGTTGAATGGTAAGTATTAAATAAGCCATTGGAAGGTGTAAAAGTTGATGGGTTGTTGAATGATTAGGTGGATGGAGAGAGAAGATGAGGTGGAGTGATAAAGTGGGTATTGAATGGATTTTGGTTGTTGAACCATTGTGGATGGTCTAAGAAAATTGCATCTAAAGTAACCCAACTATTTAGGTTGTGTAGATTTGATCACTAAACGAAAAAAAATTACCCATGGTCATCAAACTATGTGTTTGGGCATCCATGGTCACTGCCACTAACACCCTTAAGTTGTCATATGCAATGCACATTGCTAGACTTTAAGGGTTAAATAGCATAATCATACATGTTGAAACAAAACAAGATTTAGACAGTGTCTATTTCGATCTCACCCCTCCCCCTCCCCCCCCCCCCCCAAAAAAAAGAACATTACGTTGTACATTTCGACAATGTCTATTTCGATCTCATCCCCCTCCCCCAAAAAAAAAAAAAAAAATCCAAAATCAAGTTCTCGTTCAGTGGTATTCCTCGATATTATTTCCGGATTGTTGTTGTCGCAATTGGTTGTTGTGCATTTCCAGCTATATGAAAAAACGTGATTCTGTAGAACACGAGTATTAGGCGGAGACTAGTCCTCATTCACTCTTCTTCATATTGTTTTGATTCAGTATATGTATGCCTTTAGGGTTTGGATTTGATTTGAGGATGGATAATTGTAAGGTGGCTATAAATGCTTATGTTCAAAACCAAAGTGTGCATTCTATTCCTCATGTTGTTGAGGTTTATACTGTGAAGGGCGGGGCTTGGAGAGAGGTCCATTCTAAATCTCCCTCTTCTGTGAATTGTATTAGTGATGATATCTTATCGCAAGCGGTTTTTTTAATGGAGTTGTGAATTAGGTTACTAAGTACTAATGATCATGTTGGGGGGGGGGGGGGGGGGTGGGGGTGGATACAGAAATATACCCTGAACTTAGCGATTGCATGTAGATATGCCCCTAATGTCGTTTATTGGCACATTTGCCCCTCAACTCAATGACAAATACGGCAGATTTGGCCTCCGTTAAATTTTAAAAATTTAACGACTACAGGACCTAAATTGAATTAAACAACTTGAAAAGGGATAAACTGTGAATTATTAAACTATATTATCCTGAAAAATGTTTATTAAAAAATAAAGTACTTAAATAAAACAAATTAATCTGAGAAGTAGGGAAAAAGAAAAATAAAGATTTTAGTGAAGTTCTATTTATGACATACTACCATTTCAGACATAAATTTTTATTTAAAAAATTAATAAAATTTTAGGGCAAACTCCGTTTTCATCTATTGTACTTTCAAGTGTGTTTCACTTTTACCATTATACTTTATTTCTTTCAAAAATACCATTGCACTTTGGGAAATGTATCATTTTAACCCTCAAATCACGGATTGGGGCACGGATTAGTTGCGGATTTAGCCACGGATTTGGGGTTAAAATGATACATTTTCGTAGCTACAATGGTATGTTTGAAAGAAAAAAAGTATAATGGTAAAAATGAAACAACATGTAAAGTACAATGGATGAAAACGGAGTTTGCCCAAAATTTTATACAGAGAGTATATGATATTCTTTCTAAGCACTTTATATTATGTTTTTTTTCAAATGAAAATGAAAATATAAAAATAAAATGGTAGAAAACTAACTTAAGAAAAAAAATTAGAAGTTGACAATTCATTTTAAGATGTATTTAATATAAAAATAAACAAATATCTATTTGGATGAGAATCTCATTTAAACCTATTTATTTATTTATAGTTAAGCTTAATAAATGATGTTAATAAATGATGTTAATAAATGATGGAGAATGATAAGATTAATTTAGAGATAGTTTTGACTTTGAACTTATTTATTTTATTTTAATTATTTTCAAATTTTAGTATGTCATTATATGATCCGTATTGCAACAAATAATTATCAAAATCAACTTATGTTTATGTGGATGAAGTGGTGGTGTAGCGGGGATTTATCCCCGTTATTACCAAATCTTGCTCTGCTCTTATAGCTTTTGGTCATGCTTTTTATTGATAGACGATAGTCATGATTAATTTTACAAAATTAAGATCTTTCTAAAATTAAATTAAGAGTAGGTGACTTTTTATAATTTAGAAGAATTATCAAAATATTGTGATTAATTAAATATTAATAATTAAAAATAAAATATATGACATACTGTCAATTCTATAATTAATATTCTTTAGAATATATAATTTGATAGTTCACAATTTATCCCTTTTCAAGTTGTTTAATTCAATTTAAGTCGGTAATCATTAAATAATTTTGGATGGAAAAATTAACGGAGGCCAAATTTGCCCTATTTTTCATTGAGTTGAGGGGCAAATGTGCCAATAAACGACATTAAGGGCATATCTGCATCCAATCGCTAAATTCAGGAGCATATTTCTGTATTTTCCCGGTTGGGGGGTCATAGTAGTATGGTTAGTTCTTTGATGATGTTGTTTGTCTCAAAATAAATCTCAAGCCCGCCCCTATCCCATGCTACCACTATCTATCCTAAGCTTGGCAGCTCCCACCACAGATTTGGTTTTCAATTTTGCTTCCCAGTCTAGGATTTTGTGGTGGCAAAGGCTGCCAAGAATGGTGGCGGTCAGCTAGATAATTTCTTGAGAAAGAAAAAGAGAACGAGAGAAAATGTGCCGGATGATGTTGTTATGGTGTTCCATTTTTACCCCTAAAAGAAGTTGCATGCGATGAAACACGCCTACTTAACGTCAAAATTTTGATGGCGTTAACTTGAGTCACCATCGATGCACCAAAAAAAGTAAATGAGTGACTATGGTTGCCAAAAAAAAAAAAAAAAACAAGTTTAGTGATTAAAGCCACGCAGCTCTGAATAGTTTGGTAACTTTAGATGCAAATTTTCCTATTACTATCCTCATCCAATCACGTGAAAATTGCAGGGAATTTCATTATAAGTATTTCGCTAGGAAATATGAGCCCCTCTCCTAAACTCCATAAGTGCCATTTAACCTGCCCCTACAACATTTGTACCAACAATGGGAATATATCAAGAAACTAGCAGAGAGAGCGAAGATTTAGGTTAAGTGGATATCCAAGTATGACACCAGCTTCTAATAAAGCAGGACATTGTTAATACCAGTAACAACGCCACACACACTGTACATAATAAATAGTAAAAACTATTTTAGATGTTTCACATAATTGTGTAAAGAATATTGATATTACCTTATTTATAAATGATATTATGTTAATGAGCTAGTAATGTATAGAGAAATGGTGGAAGTAGAGGGTAGTTATGGGCTTAGTATTGTATTTATGGCTTATCATTAGGGGCGAACTTGGGAATACCTACATGTGCAATAGAGTTTCACCCAATTTTGAGCTCCCTCGCCCCCTCCCTCTTCCCGCCACCCCCTATATAGATATATATACCCAGAAGTGTAAGCTTTTGCCTAGTGGACAATATATTGGAGACTGAAATAGTGATACATATAGAACTCTGCACCATTCATTCGGATAGAATGACACTTTTAGAGCAATTGACTAGGGAGGTAACGAAGCCACTATTGTTTGGTGCTCAACTACGTGTCAATACATTAACCTCAAGTCATGGTTAAGCATGTAGATTGACTATACCACAAGCCCAGGAGCTTTAAATTATAATAAAAGTTCCAAGGGCAAACAATGAAAAAGACCAGAATAACATTTCTCATAATAAACTAAATAGTGCAAGAGCTTACCATTCTCTGGAACTCGGAGGAGATGGGTATAGGCCGTCCAACCAACTTGCGTGTGATTTTCAAGTACCAATGCAAGTACTCACAATCATCCACATCTTCATCAACATCCACTACACGAAGATGCCGATCTGACCATTCATTCAACTCTGTTTCCATCTTTCCTGACAAGTCAACCCCACCATCGACTCCACGGCTCTTTCTCTCCCACCGTTGGACATCAAGTGGGATAGGTTGTTGCATGCCAAATTGCCTTAGACATCGATCAGGAAGGTGACGCTCTGCCTTGTCAAAACATATCAACATGGTATTGGATCTACCAAGAATAAGATTTCCCCTAATATCTTCAGGTAAAACTGCATCGTTAATATTTGAGTATGGACGCCATTCTACCTGTATTTTATGACAACCCTAATACATTAGCATTGTCCAAGAATGATACTCCCCCGTCTCAAAATGATTTTCCCACTTTTTTGCCATTACTACGAATGAACTTTGAGCAATAATTATAACTTGAATTAATTATACTAATGAAAATCCAAAAGTTGTTATTGATGCATCATCAATAATACTATCAATAACAAGTTTCAAATTTTCATTAGGATAGTAAATCAAAGAAAAATTATTGCTCAATGTCCATTCGTAGTAACGGCCAAAAAAGTAGGAAGATCATTTGGAGACTGAGGAGAATAAATTATTTTTTCAGTTTTTGCTAGATTGAAAACTCACATCAGAAGGCTTTAATGCATCTAATGCCTTCCGGTAGAAGGCCACATCACGGTTGGTCGTTGGGCCACTTTGCTTTCCTTTCCACCTCAGTACGAATGGAAACCGGTCATGATTGGGATCTTGATTTAGCTTTGGTCGACCAACATTAAGGCGATAGTAACACCAGCACTACAAAATCATATAAGCGATCAATATGGAAGAAAGTAACCATAAAGGATGTACTCCCTCCGTCCCAGACGATCAATATGGAAGAAAGTAACCATAAAGGATGTACTCCCTCCGTCCCAGACTAAGAGTCCTACCTTAGTTTTGAACGCTTAATTTGAAAACAATAAAAATGGGTAAACATTGCAATTGACTTGAGGATATAATTGTCCAAAACACTATTCTTAATGCAAGTGTGTAAAAAGTTCAGTGTTGGTTTTTTGGTAATTATACAAGCATTATAAGGAAAACGTTGTCTAAAACACATTGTTTACCATTTTGGAAATGTGACTCTTACACCTCTGGGATGTACTAAAAAGAAAGTAGGACTCTTACTCTGGGACGGAGGGAGTAGCTTTAAATGTGATTGTGCAGAAGAAAAATGGAACAAGGATTTTTCAAACACCTGAAGCAAAGTCAAACAACCGCTAATGGTACTCTGAGATTTGAGGGAGGCGTTACCAAGCGCCCGATACAAGAATGACAATGCCGCTGCTCCCCAAGCATACTTCCCAGCTTGGTCAAAATTTTCAAGAAGGGGAAGGTACATGACAGGAACCTTATTACCAGTGGTAGTGGAAAAAATTGTGCTTCCGACAAGGTAAAGAAGGTAAGCACGTGTGTGAAACTCAATCTCTTCAATTGGTGCATTCTCTGGACAGTGAGAAAACGTTTCTTTCAGCCAACTAAGCTTCACCATCCCACCGCTTGTGTACCTAGAATCAGGAGTTTTCCCTAAGAATTTCATACAAACCGCGTCACATGTTGTGTGTGTTACACCTATAACAGGATCTCCGTCAATTGGTAGCCCAAGTAAGTACCCAACATCTTCAAGCGTTACGGTCATTTCTCCAACTGTCAAATGGAAAGTGTTTGTTTCTCTCCTCCATCTCTCAACTAGTGCAGATATGAGCGGGTTGTCTAAGCTGATTGCAGGAATCAATCTTAAGTAACCAAATCCAGCCTTACTTACTAACTCAACCTGTTTACGACTAAGTGTCCATTGATCTAGCTTAGAAGTGTGTTCATGACATCTAAGTGCACCACGTTCCTGTAAATAAATTTCAAATTTAGAGCAAGTTAAATTCAAAACTATTAACTGAATCATATATTGAAGGAAGAAGAGATTCTTCTGATTGAAAACTGCACCTGACCCTCCCAAACTGCCGATGAAACATGCTTATCTTGATCATACAACACAGTATCATCAATGGGACCAGGGGTCGTTGCATAAAAGTCCATAATTGTTAGTGATCAGAACTGCACATCATACACAACAGAGAACAAACAAGATAAAATAAGACATCCAGAGAGAGAGGAGTGTTAGAAGAAGATACGGAAATCAGTCACGTTACTCTTTTAAACTGAATAGAATGAGATAAAAAGTCATCAATATTAAGGTTCACATGAGGAGGAGACACCCAGGCGGACAGCAAATTCTAGAATGAATGACTTCTGGAGAAGGTAAGGTAGAACCAGCAGGAGAAATAACAAAAGTTGGCAATATTAAGTTTATTATTTGGCCATGCCCAATAGCAATACCAACACCACTATCACTATATAATTTATGAAATTTATATTTAATGTTTGAAATTGTGCACCTTTATCATTAGGCCATGCCCAATACTATACAACAATTCAAAAGAAGAAATTTGATGTATTAAGATGAGCATTCTTAAATTAAGATATACTTAATGTCTCTTAAGAAAGTTACTTCTACTTCTAAAGACTAAAGACGTATTTGTTCACATTATATTGGAACAAAATTGAACTTAATTCTCTTACATAACTGAAACTATTTTCTTTTAAAAGTGTATGATTTTAAAACAAAGTGAGTACAAAATATACTCCATTTAAAAGTCCAAAATCCAATAGAACCTACATCCTTTGTCCACCACTATGTAACAAAATGCCTTGATTGAAATTGCAATGCCTACAAAACACTAGACCACAAGATACTAATAAGATAATTAAAAATAAAAATTGCATATTAAACAAGGGAATACCAACCCATAAACGACACTTAGCAATATAAAAAAACATACCATAATATAAGTTCCATCTAACTTAGAAAAAGAGATAGAACACCCCCCCCCCCACCCCAACCCTTACAAGTTACAAGCAACAAACAAAGCCTATTTTTCAAGTACCCTTGATGAGCTTATGACCAATTCTATAAGAAGCATAAGCATCAATGCTAGCATACTCAATCTGTTCCAAACGAAGAACTCTATCCTCCCAATTACTCCTGCAAACATGCATGGGCTTCTCCATAAAAAGGCCAGCCACTTTCCTAGCCAGATCCTTCAACCCAGGCTTCCGATAAAACTGCACAGGCCAACGCTCCATAGCCATCGCCTGGATATCAGCAGTACTCACACAATTCAGCCCATACTCAGATCGTAGCTTCAACACATCATCTCCAACCTCAACCCCAACAAAGGTAAAATTTGGGCTACTCAAAAAGGCAGAAAGTGACTGAGGGATGTAGTCCAAGTAAAACATTTGGACAATGAGGCATTTCCGCTCGATGCATAGCTGCAAGGTAGCAGTTTTGTTCTTGGTTTCATTCCATTGGGGAGGCTTCCATTCACAGTCAAGACCTACAATGGTCTGTCCAATACCATTGTACATGGACCGGATCTCACTGACCCATTCGTCGATAGCAGAGGCCTTATCAGTGACTGTAACTTGGATTGCATTGCCAGAGAAGTGGACTGTATACTTGTTTGCCATTCCTCAGGAATTGTTAATTGTGGTTATGCCTAAAGATGCATTCTTGATTTATAGGAGTTGTCTATCTATATTCTGTAAGGATACATTCATTAGGAAACTCAAAAGGCAGTTGATTTTACACTTCCCAATAGTCTCTTCATTTCCAATTTTCCTGGAAACTGGATCCAAACATTAAAGGTTCGTATTGTAAATAACACAAAATGATATTATTGGTGATTAGACTGATCTTCTTCTCTCTAGATTAAACTGGGTCTCACACGGTTATCAAGAATGATTTACAGCAGAAAATGATAGTACTATAACTACTACTTCCTGCATTCCAACAAAAAAAAAAAAAAAAAAAAGCATTGGCTAGGCAAATTTTTCAAGTAATGTGTTTGACTTGTTTTTTTGATTCCTTGTACCAATACCAAGTTAAAATCCCACAAACAATATATTCTTAGTTTAGGGGGATGTACCAAAAAACGAAAGTGTGACACTAAATATGAGATGGTTTTGAACCCATTCATCTACTATGGATGGCTAGTCTGGGACTGTTGTCTTATGATTTTGTAATAGAAGGAGCTCACTAATTTGCTTGCTTGCTTGATTGATTGATCAAAATCCATCTCTATAGGTCAAAATTCCACATTTAATAGCAACTTACACAATTCAACCCTAAAAAGTGAGAATTATAAGACAAAAGACACATTAATTTAAACTAAGATATTTAAATAAATAAACAAGAGGTTGTTTAAAAAAAAAAAAAAAAAGAGAGAGAAATAGAAAGGAAATTCAAAGCATGTTAAAAATGAGAATAATAAATGAAAACAAGTTCATATATAATTTCATACGTATAATTCCATTCCTAAAGATGATGAACCTAACAGATAAATAAACACCCAACGTAAAGAGGAGAAAAATAGTAAACAGATTTTTTTTTTTATTTTTGCAAAAGTAGATTTAAAAATAGAAGAAATGAAGCTAGTGGTATTGCTGTTGTTGCACTTCTTTGCCGTTGTTTTCGTTCGTTGTTTGTAGCACTTATTTTCCTTCTGTCACTATCTTTCTATCTTTTACACTCCATAAGCTATTTTTACCCCCATTTTTTTCCAAAAAAAACGACGCTGTTTAAGTTGAAACATTAAAACGAAAATAGAAAATGGCCAAGTTTAAAATTATACAAACACCGATTACGCCTTTTGACAAAGGGGGCGCCTCACGTCTCTTGCCATAACCAAGAAAGACTTTGCCTAGGCCAAAAAGTGCGCAACAGCCTGCCACAATACCAAAAGGTAGTCGACCCCTAAAGGCGCCAAAAAGGGGAGCATTCGCCTTTCACAGCTATGGGAGGGGAAAACGGCGGGAAAAAGGCTTCACCTTTCACAAAATCTAACACCCCCCACCAGCACCACCATTACAACAATTTGGGTAAAAGGTGAGGGAGAAAGGTTAAACAATGTAGACACCAAATCAAAAGTTTGTCTTATTCATTAGTTATTATATACTCCCTACATCCCAAAATGATGTTCCCACTTTTTTCGCCATTATCACCAATGAACTTTGAGAATTAATTTAGGTTAGTTCAATTATCCTAATGAAAATCTAAAACTTGATGTTGGGATAATTGAACTAACCTAAATTATTGCTCGAAGTTTATTTGGTGATAACGGCGAAAAAAGTGGGAACATTATTTTGGACGGAGGGAGTACTCAAAAAGAAGCTCACCACTTCAAATCATACAATGAAAAAATACTTACCAAAACACGTGAACATTATTCTTCATCTTACCACAAAACCTAAGAGGAAAACACTTTCTACTGTAAGGTCATGGCTTGCAACACAAGTCATTTAGACTTCCATTCATAAAATTATGATTATAATGTTAATTATAAAGTATAGTTTATAATGAAATGTGTAGAATTCCTGGATATATAATTACCTAATTGTGATGGGCAAAAGGGTAATATAATATCACTTATCTTGAAAGGGTGTGGTCCCTAAGTGAAATGTCACCAAGTCTCCTATATAAAGGGTGTTCCATCAACCCTTAGAGACTAATGAATTCTTGCTTTCTCATCTAAATTTATCTTCATATTGTTAGAAGACTTTGAGAGGAAAAGAGACATTATTACTTAGAAGAACACTCTCCCTATTTTGTTCTTCTTCTTGTTCTTCATTTCTCCCTACATCATCCATGGATTCAACAGGTATATATTTTATCGCGTCCGCTTCATCTCTTCCTCAATCCTATTCTAAAGTGAGTGTGGCATTCAGGGATTAAAATTGTTCCAACAATTGGTATCAGAGCCCCGTTCATCTTTAGTTTAAGTTTGAGTTCTTGTTTTAAGAAAAGCTTTATGCTTTAACTATGATTCATTTTCCCTGTTGAATCTTAAGGTATTTGATGTTGATTAGGGACTCTAATTCGTTCATAGAGCACTGACTGATAATCATCATCTAAAATTCAGAAAAGGTTTGAAAGTTTTGTTCATTAAAACTAAATGGTTCAAGTGTGACTATCCCTTCATAACATGGTTTTATGTTTTCGTGCATACCATGTGGATCTACTCACTTGATTCCATTAATTTTAAGGCAAGATTATCCCTAAATAACATGGTTTTATGTTTTAAGGACATACCATGGGGATCTACTTGCAATTCATTGATTTTGGGAAAGTTTGAACAAAATTCAGAAGTGCAGAAATCGTCTTGCTCGGCCGAGTCCTTTGTTTAAAGCGGCCGAGCGTATGAAAAGGCGCGAACTGCTCGGCCGAGTCTTGGGATCTGCTCGGCCGAGCACATGAACAGGCGCCAAAATGGCATAAGGCAATTGTTTCTGATTAAGGTGCTCGGCCGAGCACATCATAAGACTCGGCCGAGCATTTTGTTTAGAGCGGCCGAGCATAATGTGACAAATTGACCAAAACATTCTGATTAAAGGTGCTCGGCCGAGCACATCATATGACTCGGTCGATCAGCTCGGTCGAGCGTTTTGTTTAGAGCGGCCGAGCAGTTACTGTTCACAGGTTTTGGACTTTTCTAAGTTTTGCACTATTTTGTTTTTCCCTTGAAACAAAACCTACATTATTTCAAACCTAAAAAGTTATGATTAATTATATGCTTTGACAATTTTATTCATTGTTTAAATAATATTGTCGCCTAAGTGATTTACGTTATTTAAACCCTTAAATTGTAAAGTGTTGGATGTTTAAGTTAATTTGTGAATGACTTGAATTTTCCAAAGAAGATCTTGACATTTGACTAAACTTAGGCATTCATGTGGTAACAAATAAAAACATGGATATTTTCTTAGGTACTTATGTCGACCCAAAGGAAGATTAAGTATTTATTAAAATATAAGTTCAAATTACTTGTTACCTAAGGCAATCATTTATGAGTCAACTCGCAATCCAAAGATTAGTTTTGATGTCATGTTGATTGTCTTATTGATGAATTTCGTTGATATAATTAATCATTTTTCATTTTGTAGTTTCTTATTCATGTTTTTGTTTTCATTCTTTTTTTGTTCTCAAAACCCAACAGATTTACTTATTGCTTCATCCGTGATTACTGCTATGAGTACTTTACCGATGCTTAACGGGACTAATTTTAAAACTTGGAAAAATAAATTGATGATGATCTTAGGCTATATGGACATAGATTACGCATTAAGGGAACCGTTTCCTCTTCCTCTTTCTGATATAAGCACTCAAGAAGATTGCTTAAATAATGAGGAGTGGGAACGCTCCAACCGCGTGAGCCTAATGATCATGAATATAGTTGTCCCGGAGACCATTTTGGACGGTATCTCCAAGGACGTTGATGCTAAAACATTCCTTGATATGATTGAGGGATGTTTGGCATCTACCTCTTCTCATGGGACAAAGAGAAAAGGGAAGGACATTGCGGTTGCAAGTAAAAAGAAGCCTAAGAGATCATCCAATGATCATAAAGAAAATAAATGCTTCTTTTGCAAGGACCTTACACACATGAAGTTCGACTGCCCTAATTATCACGCTTGGCGTGCTAAGAAAGGTATGTCATTTGGTCTTGTTTGTATTAAGGCTAAATTTGGTTTCAATTCCTACATATACATGGTGGTTGATTTTAGTGCAACAACTCACATAAGTATGTTTGTGTAGGATTGCCTGAGTTACCGAAGAACCAGTGAAGATGAGAGATTCATCTATATGGGAGCTGGGAATCCGGTTGAAGTGAAAGGCATCGGGAATTTTGGTTATTGTTAAAGTGCTTAGTGTTATTTGTATAAATAATACATTTGTTGTATCGTCATTTAGACGGAATTTGATATTTATCACACTATTGAACAAAAAAGGTTATTTTGTTCATCTTTTATAAATGTGATTTTTATTTTAAATTCCAAGGTTGTTGGTACTAGTACTTTGTCAAGTGTTCTTTATTTACTTGACATTATTCAAACAATAAATGTGTCCCTTAATAATGAAACCAAAACTAGAAAGCAAAAGTTATCAAGTAAAGTTTATATTTTATTAAAGCATAGGCATTTGGGTCATATTTCCAAGAGAAAAATTGATAAGCTTATGTTAAAGGAAAATCTTAAACAAACTTGATAATTTGGAAAAATACTTTTGCATTAAAAGCCTTAAAGTAAATTTACAAACATTATAGTATTCTCGAGAGCATCAAGTGTCTCAATGAACTAATGCATTCGGATATTTGTAGGCCATTAATTATTCCTTCATGGAAAAGGTCAACAATAGTTATTATGTTCAAAATGACTAACTCTTAGTTTGAATACATTTATTTGCTTCATAAAATATTGAGTTTGGACGTTGTAAAAGTCTTATAAAGACAAAGTTGGAAATCAACTTTGAAGACTATTAAGAACATTAGGGTCATTCATGATGGTGTATACATCTTTGGAATGATTGTTAAAAGGAACAACGTCTAGGTCCTTTTTACTCGCTATTTTGAAAGTGTGTGGGATTATCTCTCTCTACATTGAGCCGGGTACGCCTAGCATGAATATTGTACTAGAGACATATTGAAATCCTTAAGGATATGGTAATAAGTATGTTTTATACTTCTCTTACCTCACTCATTATGGGCGATACGTTAAAGCCGCAACATTTATTCTCATTAAAGCTCCCTCTAAGGCTACTAATATAAACCCTTAATGATTTAAGGACGCATTCCTTATTCGTCCTTAAATCATATTCATTTATGGGGTTGTCTAGCATAAGGATAGACTTTATAAGTCTACTAAGGGCAAGTTAGACGTAAGATTATTAGTAGTTATTCATGGGGTAAGCCGAGAGAACTAGGGGATATATAAATTTTACAACCCGAAAGTTAGAACGTTTTGAAAAACGAGAAATGCTAGGTTCTTTTAAGGATGTTGAATTTAGTGGGAGAATTTGGAGAAATATTTTGAATTTGAAAAGGAAGAGGAATTCATTTGTATGGAATCCATTTATATACCACTTCCCATAGTTCCAATTGGATATCAAGTTTTGAACTTGACATTCAAGAAGAACATACAATTCAAAATAAATATGATTTCCCTATAAATATTGAACAACATGGAAATGTTGATCATAAGAAGGAAATTCAACAACCTCAAAATAAGATAGAACCGGTGCCCTTTGGAAGATCCAATAGAGTAAGAAGAAAGTGCAAATCCGGATAATTATGAAGTGTATATTGCCGAGAATTAGGTTTAGTGGAAGATGAGTCTCTCATTTTCCATGAAACCATTAATAGTTCTAATTCTCATATAGGAAATTAATGTCATAAATGAAGGGTTAAAATCTATAAGGATAACAACGTTTGGGATCTTGTCCCATTACCTAAAGATGTGAAACCTATTGGGATTAAATTAATCTTTATGACCAAAAGGATTCACAAGGTAATATGGAAAGATATAAAGCCCATCTAATTGTTAAAGATTTGACTCAAAAGGAAGACATTAATTATAAAGAAAGCACTTTTTCCGGTATCTTCTAAAAACACTTTTAGATCATTATGGCACATATAGCATATTATGATCTTGAAGTTTATCAAATGGATATAAAGACAACTTTCCTTAATGGAAACATTGAGGAATATATGGTTGATTTGGATCAAACTAAGCAATTAGTTTGTGAATTTAAAGAAATCTATTTGTGGACTCAAGCAAGTTTTTTCATCAATGGTACTTAATCAAGTTATTTTTATTTGGTTTTGAAAAGAATCTTGATTAAGATTATGTATACCATAAGTTCAGTGGGAGTAAATTTATAATTTTGGTCTTATATATGGATGATGATTTTGCTTGCTAGTAATGATATGAACCTTATTAAGGAAACTAAGAAATTTCTTATTTGAAATGAAAGATCTTGGTAAGGCATCTTTGTATTAAGAATCCAAATTCACCGTGATCACTCACGAGATGTTTTAGGATTATCACAAAAGGCCATATGGAAAGGTATTACAAAAGGTTTAGCATGCAAAAATGTAAACCACATGACACCCCTAATTTTAAAGGAGACATTCTTAGTCTCAAACAGTGTCCTAAAAGTAAATTTTGAATCCAAGTATATGGAAAATTCCCTTTTTACATCAGCAGTAGGAAGCTTAATGTATATGTATATCTTACATTTAATGTTGGGATGCTTGGTCAATACCAAAGCAATCCGGAAAGAACATTAAGTAGCAGCCAAAAGAATGATAGAAGTATTTACAAAACACGAAAGAACTACATGCCTATGTTTTGAAGTCGGATCATCTTGAGATCATTAGGTATTCCGACATTAGTTAAAATATATGGCTGCATATGTTTTAATGGACTGTAATTTGTCAAAACAAGTGTCGAAAGACCAATTAAGAAATGACTATCAGGTAGCAGTTTTGTACTCTAACAAGAGTTTATGGATTTAGACATTAATTATCTTGTTATAAAGAAAAGAGTACAACATGAACGAAAGGGATACAACTTATAGAAACAAACTCTATTTAGAGGATCCATTTATGAAAGAGTTATCATTTTCAGTGTTTCACGAGCATGTTGCTCATATGGGTGTAACAACTTTTGATAACATTTAGTATAGTGGGAGTTTGTGTTGTTCTTTCATTAATTGTTCTATTATTTAAAGTTTTGATCTCATTTGGTTAAGTTGGACTAGTTGGAAGAATATGTATATATTCATTATGATTCCATGCTACACATCTATACTTTTGATCTATGTCATTTAGTTAGATTTGTATACGTGATTATTGTGGGTTTAGTTGCGAATCAATTACAACGACTGCCCCTTTAGTCCTATACTTGTATGGCTAATAGACGAGATTGTTATAAATGACAATAAAGTGCGCACATTAGGGTTGTCATTTGTGTTATATTCATGATTTAAAGGAAGGATTTTGTTTTGCAACCCAAGTGGGAGATTGTAAGGTCATGGCTTGCAACACAAGTCATTTAGACTTCCATTCATAAAATTATGATTATAATGTTAATTATAAAGTATAGTTTATAATGAAATGTGTAGAATTCCTGGATATATAATTACCTAATTGTGATGGGCAAAAGGGTAATATAATATCACTTATCTTGAAAGGGTGTGGTCCCTAAGTGAAATGTCACCAAGTCTCCTATATAAAGGGTGTTCCATCAACCCTTAGAGACTAATGAATTCTTGCTTTCTCATCTAAATTTATCTTCATATTGTTAGAAGACTTTGAGAGGAAAAGAGACATTATCACTTAGAAGAACACTCTCCCTATTTTGTTCTTCTTGTTCTTCATTTCTCCCTACATCATCCATGGATTCAACAGGTATATATTTTATCGCTTCCGCTTCATCTCTTCCTCAATCCTATTCTAAAGTGAGTGTGGCATTCAGGGATTAAAATTGTTCCAACATCTACCTCCTAGGGTTAAAAGATATATCGCTCTAAATGTCTACCACTCAGTTTTTCACCCTTCCTACTAAACAAACCATAGAATTTCACTTATTTTCTTCATACCCTTCAGTTGGGGACACTTATAATGGGACAGAGTACGTACTACAACTGTTCACCACAATGAATAAGAACAGATAGGCAATTAGGAAATAAAGACATGACATGAACCCTACCATTACCATCAATCTGACTCCGTTTCCAAGGATAAAATCTTCTATATTTAACTCAAGTCAACTCAATTGTAATCTTTCCTCCAATTGGTACATGAGATATTTTCAGCATTCAAAATTCCTTTACTAGCAAGACCAAATTAACAATAGGCTGTTATTCTAAATTATCGTCCTCAATGTCAATTTTGGCTCATGACAAATACTCAATTAACTGATTCAACTTCCACTTCCTATCTCCACATTGTTTACTCAATAGATTAGCTTAAAAATGCACAATTCTAGGAAGCAAGCTGCTCCATAAACTCCGATTTCTGGGCAGTCGATCAGTGAATAAATACTAGCATCAATTGACAATTGAAAGATGTAATCGACTGGAAACCCGGACGAGATGACTTATTGAGCCCTACCGAAAAGGTAGAATTTCGAAAGAAGCAATACCTGTTTTGGGGAATCCTTCAATTTGTTTGAACGTAATGCGATTTCAATCCTATATTCTTCATCTTTCCTTCTCTTATGCCGGCCGTGTTTTAACTTTCTTCTCCGGTAGCCTTCCTGCCGGTCGCCGACGTACGTCCCTTCCGGCTTCCAACGTCCACGAAAACGACCCTCTCTCTCTCTCTTGTTTCTAATTCTCGCTCTTGCTCCCACTCTCTCTCTCGTGTGATTCTCGTCTCTATCTCATCTGTGTTTGGGTTTGAGCAAATTACACTTCACCACCCTAAACTTTGATTAGTCTTCTAAAATTATGGGTGGTGTTATACACCCCCGTAAAATTAATGAATACACGGCACCCGTATTGTGCATCACAGTGTTGTACCATTTATAATTTTAAGCATACTTATGTGTATATTCATTAACTTTGCGAGTGTGTATAACAACACCCAAAATTATTCCTTAGTGGAGAAATTACATTATTAGTTCATCTAACTTCATTTAAAATAAAATACCTAAAAGAATATTTCATCTGTCGCATAATAAAAACGTTATAATAAAAGTGCTATGGATGATATCGATCTATCAAAAAAATATTTTTATGGTTTTAACATTACGTGCACAATAACTAAATTACCTTATGAATATTTCTCATATAAAATGTGTCATTTTATTTTAGGTAATCAAATTTTGGCCAAAGATTCTGAAGTTTTCTATTTTAATATTATGAGTTACTACCATGTCACTTAATAAAAGAAAAGATGGATGAGATATAAAGTTAAACATTAGCAAAAAGATTCCTTAAGTACCTTCTTTTTAAGTCAATACTCCATTTTCAAGATCCAGCTACTTCTCTAATACTCCCTATGCCCCGAAAAGATAGTATCATATTAACTTTTTATGGTCAAAATAAATGAACTTTGACCAAACATTGATGTTGATCTAGTCATTCCAGTGAAATTGTAACCGACAAATCATTAAGTGATTTATCAATAATATTTTTAAAATTTCACTGTGATCATTAGATTGACACTAATGCTTGGTCAAATATTATTTTAGTTGACCATAAAAAGTTAAAATAAGACTAACTTTCTGAGACAGAAGGAGTATTTGTTTTTCCTTATAAGCTTTGTTTATTAGCCAGACAGGGATAATCAGTATTATTAGTAAAAGGATATTTAAGCCTTCCATTATTAGTGATGGGTACTAATACTCCAATTTTTAAGGAGAAAATGGTGTTTGGTGGTAGGAACGGGATTAATCATTTATTAATGTACATAAATTATTTATTTTCCAACGATAACCCTAAATTCTAACTCACATTTATCAAATTATCTCTTGATTCAAATTACATTAGCATTTTCTTTATGAGCAAATGACAAATAAGGGTCTAAAGTTTGGGTGTCATTTTGTAGAAAGGGGCCCGATGTTCTAAAACTCGCAGATTATGGTTAAAAGATGACGAAAAATAACAACTAACGGTTTTTTAACGGAAATGTTAATTTTTTAAATTAAATCAACATGTGACGTGCACATGTGGGCTAAACTGCATTTAATTTTACTTTTAAAGGGGGAAATGAATATATTAAAGTTTGAATGACTATTATAATTTTGCCACTAATATATGTAATTTTCACTAAATTATTTTTTTATTAAATATTTTTAAGTAGTACATATGGATGATAATTTTCTTCTCTCTTTTTTTTCCAAATAAAAATTGAGGAGCATGCTAATATGAATATTTCTTTTATTAATAATCGGACTTGAGCTTTGCTCTAAAATTATTATTTGAATTTATAATTAGAACAAAAAAGTTATAATAATACATATAAATCTAATATAATTTCTCATACAAATATGTTAGATTTATTCGCTCAAAAAAATATATGTTAGATTTATATAGTTATTTAATTTATTAAATGAAGATAGCTAATATATTTTTGATATAAAGTAAAAGTAAATTTTCCCATTTATTTAGATAAAGTGGATAAAAGAAAGTAAGTGAGACGAAACGAAAATTCAATGGGGCAGTGAGATTTAAGATTTGTTTGAACCTCAGTGGTGACATTAACCTGATTTTTAAATATTGAATCTCTAGTAATTATTTGGAATATATTTAGTGTTTCTTATAAGTTATATTATTATTACATAAAGAGAAAGTTACACTTTCACTCGTGTATTTAGCAATCATAAAAGATACTGATTTGTTTAAATCAATAAAGATACCAATAATAATAAGTATTCTGTTTAAAAAAAAAAAAAAAAACTCTACTTCACGTTTGAAGTTAAAGAGAAAAAAACTCACCTTCCATCTAAACAAAAAAAAAAAAATAAATAAAAACTCAATCTCTCTCCTTCCTTATTTTTCTCCCTCTATCAACTATTTTCAATGAAGGGGCTAGCTATTGTCACTACAATTTTTTATTATCCACTACATGCATTAAAGTTTTAATTAATTAATCAACATTGTGACACAATTACTCTTAAATTCATCTTATTTAAATTAAAATTAGTTCCAATGTTATCATTAATTTATAGTTCTTTGGATTTCAATTTTAATTTATAGTTTTTCAAAATCAATTAAGACGCGTGATTAATTAAGAAAACAAATTATTTCTTATGTACAGTAATAAAAAATAAGTAGCTAAAAGAAAGTTAGCAAAAAAAATCATACTATACATGTCGCGACCCCGACCCCGCGGGCCGGGAGCTCGCGAGCTGGACGTCGACTTAAAACAATAAAACACCAAAATACTGAAGATAAAAAAAAATTCCTTTGATACCAAAAGATGATAATACACGGTTTTAGAAATCCAAATCTTAACAACATTACTAAACCACAAGTATAAGCTCCACAAGCTTACACCAAAATACAAAATTTTAGGACTTCTTAATGACGTCACAGTTTGGTAATACTATCCCAAAGGTTATACATTTAAGTAATGCAAACCGAACAACAACCTGCCCAAAAGTCACGATCCCTCTCGACGTCCTTCTCGTGATCAGCGAGTCCTATTACTTTCCTCCTGGGGGGGTTAAGGAAAAACCAAGATAAAAAGAAAGGGGGTGAGATAAATCTCAATAAGCCACTTATGCAACTACATGACATGCTATGATGCAATAAACAATAATAAAACTCACATAGCACGTAGCAATTAGCAGTTAACAGATGGCAGCGGAAATAAACAAGTAACAAAGGATATTGAGCCAAGGTTTCCCCCAAACGTATATAATAAGAAAACCCTGCGCAGCTTCAATCGATCGACCAATCAACCCATCTTCATAGAAGCATAAACAGCTGAAGATAATAACCCAGTACCGGAACCATGTAACAACGATAAAGTAACAAGGGGAATATGACATAAAGTCATAACCCAAACGACTAGCTAGAATACTCACCAAAGGGAGCTAGCTCATCCCAACCAAGGCCAATCTGGAAGGGGAAAGAAGGACCAATGGGCGATACTATACTGGACTTGGCTCGTGCCATTATAATATTATCCATTGCCTGACTCGAACACAAGTACCAGCTGGACTTTCAAATAAAGGCTAAGTAATAAAGTACTAGCTCGATAAACAACCAATGATTCCAAAGTAGGGAACCATGCCAAATAGTCATCATAAAGATAAGCCAAACCACAAATGCATCAAGAAGATGTTCCAAACTCCCAATTAACACTTAATCACATTTCATCACATTTTTATCACAAAGGACCCAATTCCAACACTAGAGTGTTCCAAGATGTTCAATAAGGTCAACAAGGATCGTGCCCAAAACCTATACCAAAGCACATTCTTAAATCACACAATAAGAACAAGTATAAATTTTCAGAACCACTGTGCGGCCGCCCATAAATGGTTGTGCGGTCGCCCAATATTCCTATAACCAAGACAAAAACCTTCCAGCAAGGTTTGCGGCCGCACGCCCCATTTTGGGCGGTCGCCCACGCCTCTGTTCTGCCGGAAATCGGCAAGATGAACTGGGTTCTTCTAAAATTTCTTACCCATTCACAATCAACCAAAATCTAACACTTCTAACTAGTATACTAAGGTACTAAAACAACTTATAAGCCTAAAAGGACTCATATAATCACATCTAAACAACTCAAATCAAAGAATGATTCAAACATCAAATTCTCACAAAAATGAATAAAATGTCAATCCACTCCAAAACAAACCAAGAAGCAATATATAGTAAACATAGCATCATATAAGCTTAGTATGAACATTTTAGCATAAAAAGGGGGAAAGTAACTTACTTGGAAATTTATGAAAGGAAATGGAATTTGGATTTTCTTGGCTATAAACGATCCTAGAGACGATCTAAACATTTTATATAAAAGGAGTAATAAGAAATGATGAATAAAAGATGACCAAAATGAAGGAATAAGGGAGAGAGTTTCTTACCTCAACAATGGAGAGAGAGAGAGAGAGAGAGGAGATTACTCTGTGTGTGTGTGTGTGTTTGGTGAGGAAGAGAGTGAGGGAGAAGGGAGGTTAGGGAGAGATATTTTAAAATAGTTTCACAATTAACCCCTCTACTTCTACCTTGAACACATAAACCCTTATAACCCTCTTTCAACTAAAGCCCCTAACTTCACACTTAGCACAATTGATCAATTAAAAAGCTAGGCATGACATATTATAAAACACAAAATGCACACATAAATAAATAAATACATAAATAAATATTTACTACTAAGAAAACAGGTACGGGTTTTCAGGTCGCGACATTCACTCCACCTTAAAAGAAAATTCGTCCCAAATTTTAGAAATATTTACCCGAATCAAAAAGCCACGGATATTTCCGTTCGATCTCTTCTCGAAGCTCCCACGTTGATTTTTCGACATTGTGATTCCTCCATAGTACTCTCACCAACGCTATGCTTTTATTCCTCAACTCTTGAACTTTGGTATCAAGTATCTGAACTGATCGTTCCTCGTATGACATGTCAGGCTCTATATCCTCTGGTACCCTCGGTAATACGTGAGATGAATCGTGCAAATACTTCCGAAGCATAGAAACATGGAAGACGTTATGCAACCGGTCTAAAGAAGATGACAACGCAAGTCGATAAGCAAGAAGCCCCACTTTTTCCAAAATCTCAAACGGTCCTATATACCTCGGAGCCAATTTACCCTTCTTCCCGAACCTTCGAATTGTTGGTGTTGGTGCCCTAGGCACGGTTGTTAAACGTTGTATAAGTTATCATTTTATTCATAATGATAAAGAGATAATAAGATTATTATTATGGCTCGTGTTTGCTTATAATAATCTCCGTCCCTAGAGCTTGTTAAGCACTAGTATAAAGGCTAAATGATCATGGGATGATCATGTTGGATTTATGGGTACTTGTTTGGAACAAGGTACTGGACATGACCCGCTGTATGAGATTTATGTCATGGTCTATGTCATATATAAATCTCATATTAGTTATGTCATTTGAATCCTTAGACATGAAGTTATTATAGTCTTCCACTTGATGAAGATTATGTTTGACATATTCAAACGCTGCCTTAACACGGTAGTTATAAAGGGTATGATTGGCATGATCGGATTCACGTAGGGAAGAATAATAAGCTAAATGAATTTGTCCCTCTTCGGAGAGATGTCAAGCTTGGGCCCCTCGAAGGAATGATGTTGGTGAAATGTTTGGCCAAACTCAAATGGATTGATTGGATCAATGTCATTTGGATTATCAACATATTCGGAATCGAGAAAGTATTGAACAATACAAGTTGACTTATTGACCATGACTTGTGTTCAATGACATCGTGGACAAAGGGATTATGATATGTTCTAAAGGAATGCGAACTTGTATCTAGTTATACTATTTGGGTAGGTATGACGGTTTGCTAGAACCTAATCATATCTTATGGTTTCATGTTTGAACCCATTGCCAAGTTAGTATAATCCTAGAGGGTCACACACAATAGAACGAATCTTAAATAAGGACTATATTGGAATTTTGGAATTTCTGGAAATCTGGACAAGTGGGCGACCGCACAGTCTGGGTTGGGCGGCCGCACAGTTTTGGTCAAATAGTACCAGAACCTTCCAGATAGATGTGCGGCCGCACAGGTGGTTTTGGGCGGCCGCACACCATGTCGGGACAGGTTTCCTCATTTGATTTGAAAAAGAATTTTGGACGGGTTTAGACACAAGTTTCCTATTTGGAATAGGTCTAACTTGTATATAAACAGCCAAATTCGGCCAGAATCAAGGCTAATGTTTTTGTGCAAATCTCAAAGAGTTTGAGAGAGGTTTTATTTTGTTCTAAGACATCCTAGATTGAAGAACAAAATAATAAACAAATAAAATTCCATATAGTTCATATTAATTGTGAAAACGTGTTTCACAATTTTGGTCTAGCAACCAAGATCAAGTGTTCTTGATATTCGTTCGCGTGTGGATACCGCTAGAGGGTGAAATTCATCATCTTCAAAGTTCGTGATTCTTGCTTTGTTCGTGATCAAGATTTCAAGCTTCTATCGAATTCAAGGTTGCAAATTCAAAGTCATCAAGGGTTAGTTTTTCTAATATTCATATTGTTGTATTTGACTTAATCATATGAATGGATCTATGGGCTTTGGGTTTCATTAAATTTTAAATGCTTAATTCCGCTGCGCATGTTACTACGAAACCCAACAGTGGTATCAGAGCCCCGTTCATGTTGATTATTTCAATACCTAGATCATGTTGTGAGTATATAAATAGTTTATGTGCTTTACATGATATGAATATTGGAATATATGATGTTTATGTGTTATGTGATTTCATGTGGTTTATTGTTTTGCAACTTTAATCGCACGATTCAATCGCAATAAATATTATGATGGATTCTGAATTGTTTGATTATTAATTCTGATTGGATCATGGTTTTAATAATCGGGGAAAAACAATTTTGAGACAAATTTTCGAACTTTAAAATTGCCTTCTGATCCTACTGTGCGACCGCACAGAATCACGTGGGCGGCCGCACATGTTTGGGCGACCGCACAGTGCTTTTTGGGCGACCGCACATACTGATCAGATTATCTGATTTTGTTAAAATCGGAATTTGGAATTTTCGAGAGGTCCAACCAAACCAGTAACAGAACTAAGCCAGACCTGCTGATCTGGAATGGGTTTTGGGTAGTTGGTTTGGGTGTGGATGTCGCGACCCCGGACCCCGCGGGCCCCGGGACCGCGATCTGGACGTCGACTCTAAAACCAAAACTATGAAATACCGAAGTTAAAAATTCCATTTGATACCAAAAGGTAGTAATCCAAAGTTTTACAAATCATTTTGAACAACAAGGTAAAACTAGTACAAACTCCATAAGTTTATACACCAAAGTTACAAAATACACAAATCCTAATGACGTCAATGTTTGGTACAAATATCCCCAAAAGGTTACACATTGATATAATGTAAACCAACCTATACAACTTTCCCCAAAAGAATGGATCCACACTCGACGTCCTCTTTCTCGTGATCAGCGAGACTAATCCTTAGCACCTGGGGGGGGGGGTTAAGGAAAAACAAAGATAAAAGAGTAGGGGGTGAGATAAATCTCAATAAGTTACTAATGCAACTACATGACATGCTATGATGCAATATACAATAAGCAATAATAAATATCACATAGCACATAGCAATTATCATATAACAGATAGCAGCGGAAATAAACACATAACAAAGGATATAGCCAAGGTTTTCCAAACCGGAACATCCAAATAAAGGATTGCTGCGCAGCTTCAATCATCAACCAATCAACATCTTCATCATAGCATGAAAGCCGAAGAGAAACCCCGGTACCGGAACCAATAACATAAAAGTGTCACAAGGGACAAGGACCATGACACAAAGTCATGCCCGCTAGCCAGATACATTCACAAAGGAACGCTGACTTATCCTTTCCAAGGCCAATCTGGAGAAGGGGTAAAGAAGGGGGCAAAACAATGGTCAACATTATAATGGACTTGGCTTTGCCATTGTAATCTTTCCCATCGCCCAAACACACACAAAATACCAGCTGGACTTTCAAATAAATGCTAAGTAATAATAATTTAGCATGAATGAACAACTTAAGGTTCCAAAGTAGGGAACCAATCAAATTAAGTTACCACAAAGGTCAACCAATGAAAACAGCACATCAAAGATGAACTACATTACCAAAACGGTACTTAAATACATTTCACATCATATTTATTCATGAAAGAATCAAATCCACACAATAAAGTGTTCCACGGTGTTATCTTAAGTTAATTAGAAGGATTAAACCTAAACTAGTTAAGCCTTAAGTCTTAAACCAAGCAAAAGGGCAAAATTCCTGGAACAGGGGCGGGCGGGCGCCTGGAAAGGGGGCAGGCGGGCGCTTGAATGTCCAGTAAGTTTGGTCATCAAAAATGACATGTAGGCGGGCGCCTGGGAAGGGTCAGGCAGGCGCCTGGTCTACGGACTGGGAAGAAATCTCAGTTGGGTTTACCATTTTCGAGCCAAAACACAAACCTTCCATAAATGCTCAAAATCGAAGCTTTCAAAATGGTTTCCAAGGTACCAAAACTACATATAAACATCTAGGGAACCTAAACAACACCATCTAACAACCCAAAACCAAGAATCACACCCAACATTCCAAAATCACCATTTCTTCCCAAGAACTCAAATAAATTCAAAATAAATTCAAAACTCAATCAAACTTCGAAAATAACACATCAATCATCACATGAACATGATATGAACATTTTAGCATCAAAATGGGGGAAAAGTAACTTACTTGAAAATAATGAAAGTCGACGGAATTCGATTCTTTTTGGCTCTACGCGATCCTATCGACGCTCTAAGCAAGGTTTACGTTTGAAGAAATGAGAGAAGATGAGAGGAAGAAGGAGTAAATGAAGAGAGAAGGAATGAAAGAAAACTTACCCTTTTCTACCTTGGAGAGAGAGATGCTGGGAGGAGAAGAATGGGGAGGGTGAGGGAGAAGGTGAGGGGAGTAGGGGGAAATAAGGGAATTATTCAAAAACTTGCACTTAGGCCCCCTCCACTACACTACCCACAAGCACTACACTCCCTACTAACAATTAAGACCCAACACTTCCACACTAGCCCAAATAACTCGAATACAAAGCTAGGCATAAATAATTATAACACATAAATTGCACACATAATTATTTAAATAAATAATAACTTTAAATAAATAAATAAGCAAATAATTAAATAAAAATCATTTAATTACTAATAAAATAAAGCATAGATTTTGGGTCGTGACAGTGGATCTTGGGGTTTGATTTTCCTATTTGTTTTGATCTTGTGATTCTAAGATTGGTTCAAGGTTTGGATGGCTAATCTACGTTCATCGAGATTGTGTTTCTCAAACTTGATCGCATTCAAAGTTTCAAAGATAAAACGAAGTTAGAATTATGAAGAGTTCATAATTTCTAAAATTGAGAAACAAAGTTCTTGATTCAAAGATTGGAGATCCATGTGGAATTGTGGATGCAATTGGCCTACGTTCATCGAGACCATCTATTGCTTAGTTTCGGCCACATGGACTACTTTCTTGGTTTCTTGAATTAGTGCGGGATTGTGGTTGCCTAATGGCTTAGTTCGACCGCACTTCTTGTTGTCTTGATTTGGAGATGATAACCAAAGTTCAAATAGTCTCATCCTCATAATTATAGAGAAACTAATGACACATAAATATTATGCTTAAATTAATGATTATTAATTTAGTGGCTAAACTTGATGCGTAACATGTTTATCTTGTGTGCTCATAAATGTGTTGTATGCTATATGGTGATGAACCTTCAAGAAAGTTTTAAGTCCTCTTGCCATGCCATGATTAAAACACTTGTTAGTGCATGGGTAATTTTAATGTGAGTTCGCCCTAGCGAGGTACATTGACTTTATTCATGTATGAGCAAGATGGATGATGTGGGCACGCCCTAGCGAGGCACATTAACTATACGTTTAAAATGGTTGGACTTAATAAGGCGTCAAAACAGTTTTGGGCCTAGGCAAAGATGAGATTAAACATGCTTTTGAAATTGGATCCCTAAGAATCATATTGGATATGATTGACAAGAAATTGTCTACCTAATTAATTTGATTTTGAGCGGTGCGCCATAGCGTACTTGAAATTAAATTAAAGTTGGATCTTAGCCCAATTTAAAAGAATCTCAGAAAAAGGATCTAAGAGTCATATTGGATATGATCGACAGGGTTGTCTACCTAATTAATTTGGTTTTGTGTAATCCGCCATAGCGGACTTGAAATCAAATTAAAGTTGGATCTTAGCCCATTTAAATTATATTATACATTGGATGTATGAGAAGGTTATATAATTTAGTGGGAGCATTTTTTGGAAAATACATTATTTATCTCTTTAATGAGATTGGTACTTGTAAAATTTTGCAAATTTTGCATGAGTTGTAGATGACAACTTAAAATCGTTGCGATCAATCCTTGATAAGGATAAAGCTTCAAAAGAATGGTACAAACTTCATGGATTGGATCCTGAGCCTAAGAATTGTTCTAAGGCAAGAAGATGTGTTGTACATTCTCGATGGGCCTATTCCTAAAGAACCCAATACCGGAATAGACAATCACAAGAATCATGAGTATGATTCTAGGAATGTGAGTTGTCTCAAGCTCGCGATTATGTGCTCAAAACTCCAAACAGAGTTTGGAACTTATGAAAGCCTATTGGATAGGCGTGGAGTTGAGTTACATGTTTCAAAGAGCAATCTAAGCAAGAGAGGTATAGAACCATTGTTGCATTCACTCATTAGTAAAGGGCAAAGAATGGAACCTCACATGCTTAAGATAAAGGCTACGTAGAGCATCTTGAGAAACTTGGTTGTCCAATTGGATTGGATCAAGCCACGGATCTCATTCTTGATTCATTGTTCAAATGTTATGATCACTTAGTGATGAACTATGACATGCTTAGAATGAATAAGAATCTCTTCGAATAGCATTAACATGCTGAAAAACTGCGATGATGAAGATATTAGAGAATGGTTCTCCAATGCTCATGGTTCATGATGGAAAGGGGCCAAGTGCCAAATGAGAGGTAAGACAAGTGTTGTCAAACCTAAAGGAAATAATTGATGCAATTTGGTAAAGTGGCAACTGGATTGACCATTTAAAATTGTAGTCAAAAGGTAAGACAAGAGTTGTCAAACCTAAAGGAAATAATTGTTGTTAAAATTATAACTCTAATTGATGCAATTTGGTAAAGTGGCAATTAGATTGACCATTTAGAATTGTAGTCAAAAAATTTGGACGATCAATAAAAGAGAATGGTAGTGGGACTACCACTCGGAATATTTATGTTATCAATCAATCTTTCTAAATTTAATTATTGGGTATTGGATACCGGATGTGAATCCCACATTTGTAAAATGTGCAATAATTAATAAATTGAAAGACTACTTATAGTAAAGGTTGATCTATGAATGATAATGATGCAAGAGTTGCAACATTATTCATAGAACACTTGTAAAGTGGCTTTACTAATGAAGTAGGAAATATTATTTTGTTATAAGATAATGAAAGGATATTTATTTCTTATTTGGAATAAGAAAGGTGCTTTATTTATTATGATTTACTTCATTGTGTTATCATATAAATAAATTTTATATCCTAAATCTTGAAGAACAAAGTAATAAAAGCTATAACATAAATAATTAAAATTCTTTATGCATTATTGTTTTGATCAAATAAATGAGAAGTGCATATCTAAAATTCCATGGAACGGAGTTTTGAGTCATATGATTTGGAATCATATGATTTATGCAAACTTATTTACTTGGATCAAGACATCTTTTACTATGATTGGTAAAAAGCTAATATCTTAGTCGACCTAATACATTTTGATGTATATGGTGCATTAAGTAGCAATGCTAAAAGAGAATTTTGGTTGCACTTGGAAAAATTATTCAAAGATTCTGATTAGATCAAGATGATGAACAGTTAAACCGAGAATTTGACAGTCATCGTCAAAACTGTGAAATAGTTTCATAATTAACATTCACTAAGAACACCATTCTAAATGATGTGTCTACGTGGAAGTACAAGAACCTTATTGGATATGGTTCATTAGATGATAAAGTCAGAATGATCTTCCATTATTTGTTTTGGGGTTATGTATTTGAGACCGCTATGATTACACTAATTTGAGTTCCATCAAAAGAGGTTAAATGATGAAAGAAAACTCGGTTTGTCTTTCATAAAGATTTAAGATGGTGAGACTTTTTGGAAAGGAGTTGTCTGGGACACACTCACATTTAAATATAATAAATATATATTTTCATGGGATATCCTAAGGAAAATTGAGGATAAAATTTTACTCATAAGAAACAAATGGTTTGTTGCTTATGATGATACTTTTCTAGATAAAAGGTTTATCTCTAAAAGAATCAGTGGGAGTAAAACATATCTCGAATGGTTCGAGACTTAGAAAATAGTATTTAACCTATGAAGGAAGTTGAACAAGTTTTCACAAGGGGTTGAGAAAATCCGTTCAAGATATACAAGTACTTGCACACATGATAAAATACAATCTATTAGAGGAAATATTGGATATTTCAAAATAGAAAGTATTGAGGTAAAGTTCATTTAGAATGAAGTATTTACCACCTATCAAAGATGCAATATCAACTCCACATTTAGATTAATGGCTTGGAGTCATAAAATCTAAAAGGCAATTCATGTATAATAATCAAGTTTGGAACTTGAGCATTCTAACCTAAGGTGTAAAAACCAAAGGAGATGAATGACTTTTCTTGGAGAAAAACTTACATGGGTAGCAAGAAACTTATTAGAATTTTCATAGTCACATGTTCATATTTGGAATATGAAATTTGACAAAATGATGTCAAAACAAGCGTTCCTCAACGGGAACTCACTTAAGGATGTATTGGATACAACCTAAAGGTTTTGATAGTCAAGAAAATTCTAAAAAGTATGAAAGTTGCGAAGATTCATTGGATGGATTGAAGCAAGCTTTTGGGAGTTGGAATCTCCGTTTTGATAAGTCATAGAGTTTGGCTTGATCAAGAACGAAGATGAATCTTGTATATACAAGAAGATTAGTGGGACCATGGTGCTATTCCTTATCTAATATGTGAATGACATATTGTTCATTGGAAACGACATTCTTACACTTTAATCTGTAAAGATTTGGTTAAGAAAGTGTTTCGCAATAAAGAATATGGATGAAGCCACATAAGTCATTGGCATTAAGATCTATAGAGATAGATCAAGGAAGCTAAATGGTTTAAAGCCAATGTACATACATTGACAAAGTCATAAGAAGATTCCGCCAGGAAAATTCTAAGAGAGGACATTTTTCAGTGTTACATGGAGTTTCTCTAAGCAAGACTCAATGTCCTAAAGACAAAAGATGAGCATGAGAAAATGAATGAGATGCCATTTGCTTTGGCAATTGGATCCATGATGCCATGATAAGTACTAAGTCGGATATATCTAATGCTTGGAGCATGACGAGTAGATATCAATCCGACACCGGTGAGATTCATTGGATGGCTATGAGAGCGATTCTTAAAGTACTTTAGAAGAACTAAAGATTCGTTTATGATCTATGAAGGTATGGAAGATGATCTCGGATGCATGCTTCCAAACCAACAAAGATGATAATAGATCGCAATCAGGTTTTGTGCATATGTCGAATAGTGGAGCTGTAAGTTGGAATGTTTCCAAGCAAAGTACAGTCACTAATTCTACAACTAAATCTAAGTATATTGCCGCATTGGATGCTGCAAAGGAAGTGGTTTGGATTAAGAAGTTCATTGTTGAACTTGAGATGGTTCCTAGTATTGCTAATCCAATAGACCTTATTAGTAACAATAGTGGTGCTATTGAATCAAGCAAAGGAACCAAGAGCACATCCCAAATCCAAACACATACTTAGGCGTTTTCTTATCGTTCGAGAAATCGTTGATAAGGGAGACGTAAATATATGCAAAGTACCAATTAATGATAACGTTGCAGACATGCTAACAAAGGGACTTTCACAAGCTAAACATGATGGTCATGTTAGGTCCATGGGTATTAGATACCTAGAGATTGGGCTTAGGGCAAGTGGGAGATTGTTGGTGTTGGTGCCCTAGGCACGGTTGTTAAACGTTGTATAAGTTATCATTTTATTCATAATGATAAAGAGATAATAAGATTATTATTATGGCTCGTGTTTGCTTATAATAATCTCCGTCCCTAGAGCTTGTTAAGCACTAGTATAAAGGCTAAATGATCATGGGATGATCATGTTGGATTTATGGGTACTTGTTTGGAACAAGGTACTGGACATGACCCGCTGTATGAGATTTATGTCATGGTCTATGTCATATATAAATCTCATATTAGTTATGTCATTTGAATCCTTAGACATGAAGTTATTATAGTCTTCCTGTGAGAGCCCGCGCCCGAGATGATCGGATCACCGTGAAATGACCGCCCGTGAAAGCGGTTCGCGCCCGTCTCGTACTGATGCGCTTTTGGAAATGCGCTCGGTTCTCACACAATGGTTTCCTCTTGATGCTGTGATTTGATTGCAAGAGTCGCCACCTCATTTTGATTTTAGGAAAAAATGAAGAAAAAACCTTTTTTTGAGAAAATGGGTTCGGGGGCTAAGTTACGAGAAGAGAAGGGGTTAGGCACTCTTCTCGCCCGTGATGGTCTCTATATGCGTGCCACTTATATTCAATTTTATGGCTTTTAATTTGGATTTTATGCCCTACCAAAAAATGGTGATGAAATATATGTGGAGGTCTTCCTATTCTAGGAAGTTTCATTTTTATTCACAACCGGGAACTCGGTTTGAGTGGATTCCCCGATTGGTTTTCAAGAATGGTTTTGATCATATCAAGCAATAATACATCCACGGGAGGGGAGATTACACAATTACACATATACAAAAAATAGGGGAGACAAATCCCACAAATAATAATAAATATCCTCGACGGTGCTTTTGTTGATTTCGGTGACACTTTCAGTCCCCGAGCCGTCGTACCTGTCCTAAAATCAATCCAATTCCAAAACTAAAAATTGGGGGTTAATACCTGAATACTAGGGATCACAAGGGAATTTTTTTAGACTTTTTGGACCAAGTTTAGGCCCCAAACACATGCAATAAAGTTGATCACAAAATTCAGCCCAGAAAAGGCAAACAGAAACCTTAGCATGTTTTTCACCAATTTTCACCATCTTAGCTTGGGAATCTGAAAAAACCCAAAGAACAAAAGTTTAATACCACTCATAAAACATGAATATACCAAAATTTTGAGTTCATAGGATGATTTTTAGTGGTTCAAAAGGTTTCTGACATTTCAATGTCAGAAACTGGAAGTGCAGAATCTGAATTTTTGAGTTTGAAACATATGTTTGAAAGGAGAACTTCAAATGATCCAAAAAATGTATAAAAAATATGATAATCATCCTGAGTTCGTGTAGAAAAACATACATGTTTTGATCTTTGTCCAGAAAATTATTTTTCATCAAGTTTGAAGCCCAAGAACACAGCAAGGTACCACAGTGAATAAACAACTCAGAATCACTGAGACCCAAATTTATGCATGAAAATATGATCTAGGCATGTAATATGAACATGAAACTTTAGGATAATATATTTCAACATGTTATGAACAACTTTTGTTCTTTGAGATAAACCAGAAAACTACTCTAAGATTGATTTACAAGCTCATCAAAATCAAGACTCTATTCAGAAAGTAAAAACTGATTATATGAGGCATGATTATAGACCTCAAAACACTACTATATCTTCAAACCAAGACATGAAACTCAAGGACTTTGATATTTAACATGTTAACAACATTATCCAAGAGCTATTTCTCAACAAATAATGATTTTCACATGCATGATCATGAAGGAAAGCCAAAGAGGGCAGATTTACGCCCTTTGAGAGAAACATGAAGATTTTCATACACAAATTAAAGCATATGAATATTATGACTATTATGAACATATATAAACATAATAAACTGAGTATTAGCATCACATGATCATCATTTATATACATAAACAAAGCTTTACAAAGCTAAAAAAAACATGAAAGATGAAGGAAACCTAGTCATTATTTGACTAGGTTCCAAACCACTCCCAATATTGCTTACATATCTAAAGAGCCAAGGTTTACATAGAGTTTTACCTAGCTTTTGAGATTATGGGTGCTCCCTTTGTCAACCAAGGGAAGACTTTTTCTTTTCTTTTTGCTTTGTGTTTGATCAAAGTTTTGGCTTTGATGTGTTTTTTTGTGGTTTGTTTGGTGATTTATGGGTGGTGTAGGGGTGGTGTATGAGTGGTGGTGTGGTGATGGTGTGGTGGTGGTGTTCTTGTTGAGAGAGAATGAGAGTGGAGGATGGTAGGGTTTTTTTTTCTTTTTGTTTTTGTGTCTCTTTTTGAAATGGATGAGAGTGGTGTATATAGGAGGAGGGAGGTTGTAAATTGGTTGTAACTTGGAGGGGGGAGGTTGTAAATTGGTGGATTCATCATCTATCCTTCTTGACTAAGGCTTAAAGTCATCTTCCTTATCTCTGTTCCGGCTTTTCGCTCCGCAACTGCTCCGTTGTGCGCGTCTCCGGTGTCCCGGTTGTCCGCGAGTCCAACATGAAAGTTGCTCGGAATATTTTTCTGGTCAGGCCGGTATATCTGAAATATTTTTATGAGCAAGGAACGACAATAATATATTTTTTCCTCTTCTTGACCAATTGATAAGATATTTTGAGATATTTTCCAATTTGGATAACCATCTTTCCGGCTCCGGCTTTTCGCTCCGTAACTGCTCCGTTGTGCGCGCCTCCGGTGTCCCGGTTGTCCGCGAGTCCAACATGAAAGTTGCTCGGAATATTTTTCTGGTCAGGCCGTTATATCTGAAATATTTTTATGAGAAATGAACGACAATAATATATTTTTTGCTCTTCTTGACCAGTTGATAAGATATTTTGAGATATTTTCCAATTTGGATAACCATCTTTCCGGCTCCGGCTTTCCGCTCCGTCGTGCGCGCTCCGGTGTCCCGGTTGTCCGCGGGCCCAACATGAAAGTTGCTTGGAATAATTTTGTGGCCACGCCGGTATATCTGAAATATGTCAATTAGCAAGGAAAGGTAATAATATATTTTTAATGTACAGAATGGATAACAGCGAGCAGTTCGGGGGGTTGCGGGCCCCGTTTCTGGTCCCGCACCTCGAAAAACGAAATTTTTGCTTGTTTGCTCGTTTTTTTGCTCTGATCATGAATTTGAAGTCCGTTTATCCATTCGATGCACCGATAAGGCTCACGGCAGTCCCGCACAGCCAAATCGAGGGTTTTAGGTCAATTTTCGGGTTTAGACCGATTCAAGGTGGGTTTTTAGGGGTGCGAGATCAGGGTATCTACACTTCCACTTGATGAAGATTATGTTTGACATATTCAAACGCTGTATTAACACGGTAGTTATAAAGGGTATGATTGGCATGATCGGATTCACGTAGGGAAGAATAATAAGCTAAATGAATTTGTCCCTCTTCGGAGAGATGTCAAGCTTGGGCCCCTCGAAGGAATGATGTTGGTGAAATGTTTGGCCAAACTCAAATGGATTGATTGGATCAATGTCATTTGGATTATCAACATATTCGGAATCGAGAAAGTATTGAACAATACAAGTTGACTTATTGACCATGACTTGTGTTCAATGACATCGTGGACAAAGAGATTATGACATGTTCTAAAGGAATGCGAACTTGTATCTAGTTATACTATTTGGGTAGGTATGGCGGTTTTCTAGAACCTAATCATATCTTATGGTTTCATGTTTGAACCCATTGCCAACTTAGTATAATCCTAGAGGGTCACATAATAGAACGAATCTTAAATAAGGACTATATTGGAATTTTTGGAAATCTGGACAAGTTGGCGACTGCACAGTCTGGGTTGGGCGGCCGCACAGTTTGGGTCAAATAGTACCAGAACCTTCCAGATAGATGTGCGGCCGCACAGGTGGTTTTGGGCGGCCGCACACCATGTCGGGACAGGTTTCCTCATTTGATTTGGAAAAGAATTTTGGACGGGTTTAGACACAAATTTCCTATTTGGAATAGGTCTAACTTGTATATAAACAGCCAAATTCGGCCAGAATCAAGGCTAATGTCTTTGTGCAAATCTCAAAGAGTTTGAGAGAGGTTTTATTTTTTTCTAAGACATACTAGATTGAAGAACAAAATAATACTCAAATAAAATTCCATATAGTTCATATTAATTGTGATAACGTGTTTCACAATTTTGGTCTAGCAACCAAGATCAAGTGTTCTTGATATTCGTTCGCGTGTGGATACCGCTAGAGGGTGAAATTCATCATCTTCAAAGTTCGTGATTCTTGCTTTGTTCGTGATCAAGATTTCAAGCTTCTATCGAATTCAAGGTTGCAAATTCAAAGTCATCAAGGGTTAGTTTTTCTAATATTCATATTGTTGTATTTGACTTAATCATATGAATGGATCTATGGGCTTTGGATTTCATTAAATTTTAAATGCTTAATTCCGCTGCGCATGTTACTACGAAACCCAACACGAATACCCACCTTCGGAGATACCTTCAAGAATACAAAGTCTCCGGTCTAAAAATTAAGATCCCGTCTTCGATGATCGGCATAGCTCTTATGTCTACTCTGGGCTGTCTTCAATCGATCCCGAATAACTTTGACTTTCTCAACTGAATCCTGAATCAAATCAATACCCCATATCTTCGCTTCCCCGATCTCATCCCAACAGATAGGTGATCTACACTTTCTTCCATACAAAGCCTCATAAGGAGCCATCTCGATACTAGCCTGATAACTGTTATTATAGGAAAATTCCACTAAAGGTAAATGCATATCCCAAGAATCAGAAAAGTCTACCGAACATGCTCGTAACATATCTTCTAGAATTTGAATAGTCCTCTCGGATTAACCGTCAGTCTGAGGGTGAAAAGCCGTACTGAACCTCAAATCTGTACCCAAAGCTTTCTGTAATGCCTTCCAAAATCTAGAAGTAAATCTCGGATCACGATCTGATACAATGCTAACAGGAACCCCATTTCACAATCTCATTAATATAAAGGGTCAAAGCTTTTCCATCGAGTATCTAATATCAATCGGTAAGAAATGAGCAGACTTGGTCAGTCTATCCACGATTACCCAAACACTGTCATACTTCCTACGGGTACGAGGTAGTCCCGTAACAAAATCCATAGTCACATGTTCCCATTTCCACTCCGGAATCTCTAATGGCTGAAGTAGTCATGCGGGTCTCTGATGCTCAGCTTTGACCTACTGACAAGTTAAACACTTCGATACATACTCAGCTATTTCCCTCTTCATGTTGTTCCACCAGAAATGTTGTTTCAGATTTTGGTACATCTTCGTACTACCAGGGTGAATAGTATATCTTGATTTATGACCCTCATCCAAAACTTGCCTCTTTATACCGTCAACACCGGGCACACACAAACGTCCACGAAAGGCTAACACTCCATTCGAACTGATAGAAAAATCCTCAAAGTTCTTCTCCTTCATTTTACCCATTATTTTCACTAACTCTAGATCTTCTTTCTGAGCTTCCTTTATTTTCTGAATTAGGGTTGGGGATACCCTAATGTTCGCAAAGATAGCCCCATGTCTCGATTCACGAGGACACCAGTCTCGAACATCCTCAAGCATTTTCCACTCTCGAACCATCATCGAAGCCACATAAGATTTTCTACTAATTGCATCAGCTACAACATTCGCCTTTCCCGGATGATAAGATATTTTACAATCATAGTCCTTCAAAAGTTCCATCCATCTGCGCTGTCGGTTATTTAGTTCCTTCTGTGAGAAAAGATACTTCAAACTCTTGTGATCCATGAAAATCTCAAATTTTGCCCCGTAAAGGTAATGCTTCCACTTATGAAGAGCAAATACAATAGCTGCCAATTCCATGTCGTGAGTAGGATAATTCTGTTCACTCGGACTCAACTTCCTCGAAGCATACGCGATAACTTTCCCATTCTGCATTAAAACACAACCCAAGCCTTCCTTCAATGCATCACTATAAATCACTAGGTCATCGTTCCCATTAGGCAATGCCAATATCGGTGCAGTAGTCAACCTCTTCTTCAGCTCTTCAAAACTGTTGTTACACTTCTCGGTCCACTCAAACGGAACATTCTTTCGGGTCAACTGAGTCATCGGTGTAGCAATCCGTGAAAACCCTTCTATAAACCTCCTGTAATACCCTGCTAACCCCAAAAAACTCCTGATCTCACTCACTGTTTCTGGTCGCTTCCAATCAACAATAGCTTATATCTTCGAAGGATCCACAGAAATACCATCTTTAGAAATAACATGACCCAGAAATGAAACTTTTTCGAGCCAAAATTCACACTTACTAAACTTCGCGAATAGCTGTTCTTTTGCGAGTACTGATAAAACTGTCCTCAGATGTTGATCGTGCTCCTCCCGAGATTTAGAATAGACAAGTATATCATCAATGAAGAGCACTACGAACGTATCAAGATAAGGATAGAAAATTCTGTTCATCAAGTCCATAAACACGGCTGGTGCATTAGTCAACCCAAACGGCATAACCAAGAACTCATAATAACCATATCGGGTGCGAAAAGAAGTCTTCGGAATATCCTCCGATCGAATTTTCAACTGATGGTATCCACTCCTCAAATCAAGTTTAGAAAATACCACTGACCCCTGAAGTTGATCGAAACAAAACTGGTGCTCCCCACGGTGAAACACTAGGTCGAATAAATCCTCTATCAAGCAACTCCTGTAACTGAACCTTCAGTTCTTTCAACTCTGCTGGAGCCATTCTATAAGGTGCTTTCGAGATCGGAGTTGTACCTGGTAATAGATCTATACAGAACTCTATCTCTCGATCGGGCGGTATACTGTACTCTGAAGAGAAAACATCAGGAAATTCTCTAACTACCCGAACACTCTCTAACCTAGGTGATTCTTTCTTGGTATCTAGCACACTCGCCAAATAACCCTCACAACCACGATGCAACAAATTCCTCGCTTTCACATAAAAAATTATGCGAATATTTCTACCCAAAGGAATAGCCTCAAACACAAACTTAGGCACATTAGGAATAGAAAAAGTAACGACCTTCTTACGACAATCAACTAAAGCATGATATTTGCTCAGCCAATCCATACCCAAAATGATGTCAAAGTCTTGTATCGGAAGAACTACCAAATCCGCACACAAAACATGACCACCAATAAGCACATCACAAGCACGAAACACTTTATCAGTCACCAGACACTCTCCCATAGGAGTTGACACCTCTAACACATAAGGTAAGGACTCAGATGAAGCATTTAGCAAAGAAGAAAGTGCACAAATATATATGAATGTGATGATCCTGGATCTACTAATGCACGGGCGCTCACACTAGACACAGAAATAATACCTCCTATCACTGAAGGATCATCAGTAGCCTGCTGCTGGTTCATAGCAAAAACTCTTCCTTGAACCTTAGGCTTCCCTGTTGCATCTCTCTTCTGGCCTTGTGAAGTACCAGCTCCTATCCCCGATGGATGATATTTGGATCTACGACAATCTTTTACGAAGTGCCCCAACTGACTGCAATTAATACACTTCCCTTGCTTCTTCCAACATCGATCCTCAGAATATCCTTCCTCTGACAATAAGAACAAAGTCTTCTATTCTGATTCCCTTGGTTTCCCGGAGTAGTGCCAGGATTCCTTAGGATTGGTTGTCCTCTGAACTGAGAATGTCCTCTCGAATTTCCTCGGTTATCCAAACGTTGTTGTGGTTGTGATCTGTTCTGACCTCCTTGTTTACCCGTGTTAACTACCTCTGTTTTCCTCTTGTGCTCTCCAATGTCTTGCTCTACCAAGTAGGCACGGTCTACAGCATCCTGAAAAGTCTGAATCCTCTGAGCTATTAGCTGAGTTCTGATAGCTATCCTCAAACCTCTAATGAACCTCATCGCCTTCTGCTCTTCTGTTGATACAAGATAGCCACAGTACCTAGCTAATTCTGTGAACTTAGCCGAATACTATGCTACCGTCAACAAGTTCTGCTCCAAGTTTAGGAACTCGATCTCCTTCTTGTTCTGATCAACTACAGGAATAAAGTGCTCCTTGAATTTCCTTACAAACAGTTCCCAGGTATACGGTACGTGAGTCTCATCCCAACTCGCCTTAATTGCCTTCCACCAATGTTCAGCAACTCCCACTAGCTTATAGGCTGCAAACCGAACTCTGTCTTCACCCGTACAACCAAAGACATCATAGATCTTTTCCATTTCTTCTATCCACAATTCAGCCTTTTTCACATCAGGCTCTCCATCATACTCTATCGGTTTCAATTTCAAGAACTGTTCCAACCCATACCGTGGAGGTGGTGCTTGTTCCTCTCTCGGCACTTGATCATGAATGGCTTTCATAGCCGCTTCGAACATACCCTGAAACATCGCACGATTTTTGTCACGACCCGAAATCTAGGCTCTATTTTATTAGTAATTAAATGATTTTTATTTAATTATTTGCTTATTTATTTATTTAAATTATTATTTATTTAAATATTATGTGTGCATTTTATGTGTCATACTAAATTGTGCCTAGCATTTTACTTGAGTTATTTGGGTTAGTGTGGTATTGTTGGATCTTAATTGATAGTTGGGAGTGTAGTATTTGTGTGTAGTGTGAGAGAGGGGGCCTAAGTGTAAATGTTTGAAATTATTTCCCTACTCCCTCCCTATTCCCCTCACCTCCCTCACCTCCTCCCTCACTCATTCTTCTTCCCAGCACACAACTCCCTCTCACTCTAGCTTTTGGGGTAAGTTTTCTTCTCCTTCTTCTCTCTTCATTTAAACCTTCTTCCTCTCATCTTCTCTCATTTCTTAAAACGTGAACCATGTTTAGATCGTCGATAGCATCGTAGGAAGCCAAAAAGATTTGAAATCCATCAACTTTGAGAAAATTCACGTAAGTTGCTTTTCCCCCATTTTAATGCTAAAATGTTCATATCATGCTTAGATATTGTTTGATATGTTCCATTTGAAGTTTGGATGAGTTTTGAATTTGTTTGGAATTTATTTGGGTTTTGATAAAAAATGGTGAAATCTTGAATGTTGGGTTTGATTCTTGATTTCGGTTGTTAAATGTTGTTTTAGGAGTCTTTTTAGACTTATAAGTTGTTTTGGCACTTTAGTATATGAGTTGGAATGTTGGATTTTGGGTTGATTGTGTTTTGGGTTTGAAAATGGAAGAACCCATGTTGTTCTTCCCGATTTCTGGAAATCCAGAGCATTGTACGACCGCACAAGACTTCCTGGGCGGCCGCGCATCTTTCTGAAAGCTTTTGTTCTTGTTTTGAGACTTTTTGGGCGACCGCACAACCCACTTTGGGCGGCCGCACAGTCCTCTGAAAATTTACATTTTGTTAATTTGTGTGATTGAAGAACGCGTTTTGGTCTAAGTCTTGGGTGTCCTTCTAGTGGACCTTAGTGAACATTGTAGTACACTCTAGTGGTAGAATTGGGTCCTTTGCGACTAAGTTTGTGTTGGAAATTAATTAAGTGCTAATTGGGAACATTGGAACACTTTAATTGTGCGTGATTGGTACATTTCACTTTCTTGGTGATTACTTGGTATGGTTCCCTACTTTGGAACCTTAAGTTGTTTATTCATGCTAAATTATTATTACTTAGCATTTATTTGAAAGTCCAGCTGGTATTTTGTGTGCGTTTGGGCGATGGGAAAGATTATAATGGCAAAGCCAAGTCCATTATAATGTTGACCATTGTTTTGCCCCCTTCTTTACCCCTTCTCCAGATTGGCCTTGGAAAGGATAAGTCAGCGTTCCTTTGTGAATGTATCTGGCTAGCGGGCATGACTTTCTGTCATGGTCCTTGTCCCTTGTGACACTTTTATGTTATTGGTTCCGGTACCGGGGTTCTCTCTTCGGCTTTCATGCTATTATGAAGATGATGATTTGTTGATTATTGAAGCTGCGCAGCTATCCTTTATTTGGATGTTCCGGTTTGGAAAACCTTGGCTATATCCTTTGTTATGTGTTTATTTCCGCTGCTATCTGTTAAGTGATAAATGCTATGTGCTATGCGATATTTATCATCGTTTATTGCTTATTGCATCATAGCATGTCATGTAGTTGCATTAGTAACTTATTGAGATTTATCTCACCCCCTTTCTTTTTATCTTTGTTTTTCCTTAACCCCCCCCAGGTGCTAAGGATTAGTCTCGCTGATCACGAGAAAGAGGACGTCGAGTGTGGATCCGTTCTTTTGGGGAAAGTTGTATAGGTTGGTTTACATTATATCAATGTGTAACCTTTTGGGGATATTTGTACCAAACATTGACGTCATTAGGATTTGTGTATATGTTGTATTTTGTTGAGCATAAACTTGTGGAAGTTTATGATAGTTGTAATTGGTTCTTATTAAACTTGGTTTTGTAAAACTTTGGATTATCACCTTTTGGTATTAAATGGAATTTTTAACCTTGGTATTTCATAGTTTTGGTTTTAGAGTCGACGTCCAGCTCGCGGTCCCGGGGCCCGCGGGGTCCGGGGTCGCGACAGTTGGTATCAGAGCTATGGCATTAGCTCTAAGTATAAGTCTAGGTGGATTAGTATGACCTAGGTGGGTAGTAGAGTGCGGAGTGATTAATGGTTGATGTTTTATGCAGGTAATTACTCGCGATGTCTGGAAGAAGAAACAGAGGAGGTACTAGTGGGGCACAGAATCAGAATGATACAAGGGAAGAAGCACGTGCCATGTTTCAAGGCATGTTTGAGGCGGCCATGAAGGCCATACATGATCAAGGTCCAAGGGTAGAACAAGCACCACCCCGTTATGGTTTGGAGCAATTTCTGAAGTTGAAACCGGTTGAATTCAATGGGGAACCCGATGTTCGGAAAGCTGAGTTATGGATTGAGTCAATGGAGAAGATTTACGATGTGTTTGGGTGTTCGGATGAGGACAAGGTCCGGTTTGCGGCTTACAAGCTTGTGGGTGCCGCCGAGCATTGGTGGAAAGGTGTTAAGGCTACTTGGGATGATACTCACACGGTGTATGCGTGGGAGTTGTTTGTGCGCAAATTCAAGGAGCATTTCATTCCGGTTGTTGATCAAAACCGAAAGGAGATCGAGCTACTCAACTTGGAGCAAGGTGTGTTGTCTATAGCACAATACTCGGCTAAGTTCATAGAATTAGCCCGGTATTGCGACTATTTGGTGAGGACCGAGGAACAAAAGGCTATGAGATTTATTCGGGGATTGAAGACCTCCATCCGTACTCAACTGATTGCTCAACGGATTGTGACTTTCCAAGATGCGGTGGACCGAGCCTACTTAATAGAGCAAGATATTGGGGAGCATAAAAGGAAGACCGAGGTAGCTAACCCGAGCAAGCAAGGAGCGCAGAGCAAGTCACAACCAAGGATTGATAATCGAGGTAACTTTGGGGGACAATCTCAGTTCCGAGGGCAACCGGCCCCAAGGAACCCGGGTACCACTTCCGGGAACCAAGGGAGCCTAATGAGGAAGCCTTGTACCTTTTGTCAGAAGGTAGGCCATGCGGAGGATAGGTGTTGGAAAAAGCAAGGCAAGTGCACCAATTGTGGTGAAATGGAGCACTTTGCGAGAGAGTGCACGAGGTACCGAGGTCAAGCATCCGGGTCAGGAGTTGGTATTAATCAGGGTCAGAAAAGGGATGTTAATGGGAAGCCCAAAGTCCAAGGGAAGGTTTAAGCTATGAATCAACAACAAGCTACCGATGATCCATCCGTTATTGGAGGTATTGTTTCTGTGTCTAATGTGAGCGCACGAGCGTTAGTAGATCCAGGATCATCTCATTCATACATTTCTGTGAAATTTGCTTATATGTTAAATGCTGCATTCGAGTCTTTACCGTACGTGCTAGAGGTGTCGACCCCTATAGGAGAATGCTTGATTTCTGATCGAGTCTTTCGTGCTTGTGATGTGGTTATTTGTGGTCGTGTCCTTTGTGCGGATTTGGTGGTTCTTCCTATCCAAGACTTTGATGTCATTTTGGGTATGGATTGGTTGAGCAAGTTTCATGCGTCCGTTGATTGCCGTAAGAAAACTGTTACTTTTTCTATTCCCGATGTGCCTAAGTTTGTTTTTGAGGCTACTCCTCTGAGTAGAAAGGTTCGCTTAATTTCTTTTATGAAAGCGAGAAAATTATTGCATAGTGGTTGTGAAGGGTATTTGGCTAGTGTTCTTGATACTAGGAAAGAATCCCCTAGTTTTGATAGTGTTCGGGTAGTTCGGGAATTTCCCGATGTTTTCTCTACCGAGTATGATATGCCTCCCGACCGTGAGATTGAGTTTTGTATAGATCTTTTGCCGGGTACGGCTCCGATTTCGAAGGCACCTTATAGGTTAGCTCCCGCAGAGTTAAAGGAGTTAAAGGTTCAGTTGCAAGAGTTGCTTGATCGAGGGTTTATCCGCCCTAGTGTTTCCCCGTGGGGAGCACCGGTTTTGTTTGTGCGAAAGAAAGATGGTTCGTTGAGATTGTGTATAGATTACAGAAAGTTGAATCAGGTTACGGTGAAGAATAAATACCCTCTACCCCATATCGATGATTTATTTGATCAGCTTCAAGGGTCCGTGGTTTTCTCTAAACTTGATTTGAGGAGTGGGTACCATCAGTTGAAGGTTAGATCGGAGGATATTCCGAAGACTGCTTTTCGCACTCGGTATGGTCATTATGAGTTCTTGGTTATGCCGTTTGGGTTGACTAACGCGCCGGCCGTATTTATGGATTTGATGAACCGAGTTTTCCATCCCTATCTTGACTCGTTCGTGGTGGTTTTCATCGACAACATTCTTGTTTATTCGAAATCTCGAGAGGAGCACGAGCAGCATTTGAGGACAGTTTTATCCGTTCTTGCGAGGGAGAAATTATTTGCGAAGTTCAGTAAATGCGAGTTTTGGCTCGAGAAGGTGTCGTTTCTGGGTCATGTGGTTTCGAAGGATGGGATTTCTGTGGATCCGTCAAAGAATGAAGCTATAGTGGATTGGAAGAGACCCGAGTCAGTGACCGAGATTCGTAGCTTTCTGGGTTTAGCCGGGTATTACAGGAGGTTTATAGAAGGGTTTTCGAGGATTGCTACTCCGATGACTCAGTTGACTCGGAAGAATGTTCCGTTTGTGTGGACCGAGAAATGTGACAAGAGTTTCGAGGAATTGAAGAAGAGGTTGACTACCGCACCGATCTTGACTTTGCCTAATGGGAGCGATGGCCTAGTGATTTACAGTGATGCTTCGAAAGAGGGTTTGGGTTGTGTGTTGATGCAGAATGGGAAAGTAATTGCTTATGTTTCGAGGAAGTTGACCCCTAGTGAGCAGAACTACCCGACTCATGATATGGAGTTAGCGGCTATTGTATTTGCGTTGCACAAATGGAAGCACTACCTTTATGGGGCGAAGTTTGAGATTTTTACCGATCACAAGAGTTTGAAGTACCTTTTCTCCCAGAAAGAGTTGAATAATAGACAGCGTCGATGGATGGAATTGTTGAAGGATTATGATTGTACGATTTCCTATCATCCGGGGAAGGCGAATGTGGTAGCCGATGCGATTAGTAGAAAGTCTTATGTGGCTTCGATGATGGTTCGAGAGTGGAAAATGCTTGAGGATGTTTGGGATTGGTCTCCTCGTGAATCGAGACATGGGGCTATTTTTGCGAATATTAGGGTATCTCCGACCCTAATTCAGAGAATAAAGGAAGCTCAGAAAGAAGATCCCGAGTTAGTGAAGGTAATGGGTAAACTGAAAGAAAAGAATTTTGAAGATTTTTCATTGAGCTCGAGTGGAGTGTTGACTTTCCGTGGTCGTTTGTGTGTTCCGGATGTTGATGGAATTAAACAGAGAGTTCTTGATGAGGGTCACAAATCGAGGTATACTATTCACCCGGGTACTACGAAGATGTATCAGGATTTGAAGCAACAATTTTGGTGGATTAATATGAAGAGGGAAATAGCTGAGTACGTATCGAAGTGTTTAACTTGTCAGCAGGTCAAAGCCGAGCATCAGAGACCCGCGGGATTACTTCAGCCGTTAGAGATTCCCGAGTGGAAATGGGAGCATGTGACTATGGATTTCGTTACGGGACTGCCTCGTACCCGAAGGAAGTATGACAGTGTTTGGGTAATAGTGGATAGATTGACCAAGAGTGCCCATTTCTTGCCTATTGACATCAGATATTCGATGGAAAAGCTTGCGACCCTTTACATTGATGAGATTGTGAGATTTCATGGAGTTCCGGTTAGCATTGTGTCAGATCGAGACCCGAGGTTTACTTCTAGATTCTGGAAGGCGTTTCAGGAAGCTTTGGGTACAGATTTGCGATTCAGTACGGCTTTTCATCCTCAGACCGACGGTCAATCCGAGAGGACTATTCAGATTTTGGAGGATATGTTGCGAGCGTGTTCGATAGACTTTTCTGATTCTTGGGATTCACACCTACCGTTAGTGGAATTCTCTTACAACAACAGTTATCAGGCTAGTATCGAGATGGCACCGTTTGAGGCCTTGTATGGAAGGAAATGTAGATCGTCTATTTGTTGGGATGAGATCGGTGAAGCTAAAATTTTGGGTATTGATTTGCTTCGGGATTCAGTTGAAAAGGTTAGAGTTATCCGGGATAGATTGAAAACAGCCCAGAGTCGACATAAGAGCTACGCAGATAACCGAAGGCGAGATCTTAGTTTTCAGATTGGTGATTTGGTGTTCTTGAAAGTGTCTCCAAAGGTGGGTATTCGTAGGTTTGGGAAGAAAGGTAAATTGGCTCCGAGGTTTATTGGTCCGTTTGAGATTTTGGGAAAGGTAGGGCTTCTTGCGTATCGTCTTGCGTTACCGCCATCCTTGGACAGGTTGCACAACGTTTTCCACGTTTCTATGCTTCGGAAGTATGTTCATGATCCGTCTCACGTGTTACCGAGGATACCGGAGGATATTGAGCCCGATATGTCTTATGAGGAACGACCGGTTCGGATTCTAGATTCTAAAGTCCAAGAGTTGAGGAACAAGAGCATTGCGTTGGTTCGAGTTCTTTGGAGGAATCATCTTATCGAGGAGTCGACGTGGGAGCTCCGAGATGAGATCGAGAGGAAATTTCCGTGGATTTTTGTTTAAGGTGAGTCTCGTTAAAATTCGGGTCGAATTTTCTTTAAGGGGGAGTGAATGTCACGACCCGAAATCTAGGCTCTATTTTATTAGTAATTAAATGATTTTTCTTTAATTATTTGCTTATTTATTTATTTAAATTATTATTTATTTAAATATTATGTGTGCATTTTATGTGTCATACTAAATTGTGCCTAGCATTTTACTTGAGTTATTTGGGTTAGTGTGGTATTGTTGGATCTTAATTGATAGTTGGGAGTGTAGTATTTGTGTGTAGTGTGAGAGAGGGGGCCTAAGTGTAAATGTTTGAAATTATTTCCCTACTCCCTCCCTATTCCCCTCACCTCCCTCACCTCCTCCCTCACTCATTCTTCTTCCCAGCACACAACTCCCTCTCACTCTAGCTTTTGGGGTAAGTTTTCTTCTCCTTCTTCTCTCTTCATTTAAACCTTCTTCCTCTCATCTTCTCTCATTTCTTAAAACGTGAACCATGTTTAGATCGTCGATAGCATCGTAGGAAGCCAAAAAGATTTGAAATCCATCATCTTTGAGAAAATTCACGTAAGTTGCTTTTCCCCCATTTTAATGCTAAAATGTTCATATCATGCTTAGATATTGTTTGATGTGTTCCATTTGAAGTTTGGATGAGTTTTGAATTTGTTTGGAATTTATTTGGGTTTTGATCAAAAATGGTGAAATCTTGAATGTTGGGTTTGATTCTTGATTTCGGTTGTTAAATGTTGTTTTAGGAGTCTTTTTAGACTTATAAGTTGTTTTGGCACTTTAGTATATGAGTTGGAATGTTGGATTTTGGGTTGATTGTGTTTTGGGTTTGAAAATGGAAGAACCCATGTTGTTCTTCCCGATTTCTGGAAATCCAGAGCATTGTGCGACCGCACAAGACTTCCTGGGCGGCCGCGCATCTTTCTGAAAGCTTTTGTTCTTGTTTTGAGACTTTTTGGGCGACCGCACAACCCACTTTGGGCGGCCGCACAGTCCTCTGAAAATTTACATTTTGTTAATTTGTGTGATTGAAGAACGCGTTTTGGTCTAAGTCTTGGGTGTCCTTCTAGTGGACCTTAGTGAACATTGTAGTACACTCTAGTGGTAGAATTGGGTCCTTTGCGACTAAGTTTGTGTTGGAAATTAATTAAGTGCTAATTGGGAACATTGGAACACTTTAATTGTGCGTGATTGGTACATTTCACTTTCTTGGTGATTACTTGGTATGGTTCCCTACTTTGGAACCTTAAGTTGTTTATTCATGCTAAATTATTATTACTTAGCATTTATTTGAAAGTCCAGCTGGTATTTTGTGTGCGTTTGGGCGATGGGAAAGATTATAATGGCAAAGCCAAGTCCATTATAATGTTGACCATTGTTTTGCCCCCTTCTTTACCCCTTCTCCAGATTGGCCTTGGAAAGGATAAGTCAGCGTTCCTTTGTGAATGTATCTGGCTAGCGGGCATGACTTTGTGTCATGGTCCTTGTCCCTTGTGACACTTTTATGTTATTGGTTCCGGTACCGGGGTTCTCTCTTCGGCTTTCATGCTATTATGAAGATGATGATTTGTTGATTATTGAAGCTGCGCAGCTATCCTTTATTTGGATGTTCCGGTTTGGAAAACCTTGGCTATATCCTTTGTTATGTGTTTATTTCCGCTGCTATCTGTTAAGTGATAAATGCTATGTGCTATGCGATATTTATCATCGTTTATTGCTTATTGCATCATAGCATGTCATGTAGTTGCATTAGTAACTTATTGAGATTTATCTCACCCCCTTTCTTTTTATCTTTGTTTTTCCTTAACCCCCCCCCCAGGTGCTAAGGATTAGTCTCGCTGATCACGAGAAAGAGGACGTCGAGTGTGGATCCGTTCTTTTGGGGAAAGTTGTATAGGTTGGTTTACATTATATCAATGTGTAACCTTTTGGGGATATTTGTACCAAACATTGACGTCATTAGGATTTGTGTATATGTTGTATTTTGTTAAGCATAAACTTGTGGAAGTTTATGATAGTTGTAATTGGTTCTTATTAAACTTGGTTTTGTAAAACTTTGGATTATCACCTTTTGGTATTAAATGGAATTTTTAACCTTGGTATTTCATAGTTTTGGTTTTAGAGTCGACGTCCAGCTCGCGGTCCCGGGGCCCGCGGGGTCCGGGGTCGCGACAATTTTCTTCCCGTACCTCTTCATGATTCGAAGCCCCAATGTGACCTTCACCAGCCCTTCTTCTAGCCATTTTGAACAAGTACCTGCATAAAACACCAATCGTTACTCACTCCGAACACAACTACCCTCCTAGGTCATTCTAGTCCACCTATACTTAAACTTAGAGCTAAACCATAGCTCTGATACCAACTGTCGCGACCCCGACCCCGCGGGCCGGGAGCTCGTGAGCTGGACGTCGACTTAAAACAATAAAACACCAAAATACTGAAGATAAAAAAATTCCCTTTGATACCAAAAGATGATAATACACGGTTTTAGAAATCCAAATCTTAACAACATTACTAAACCACTAGTATAAGCTTCACAAGCTTACACCAAAATACAAAATTTTATGACTTCTTAATGACGTCACAGTTTGGTAATACTATCCCAAAGGTTATACATTTAAGTAATGCAAACCGAACAACAACCTGCCCAAAAGTCACGATCCCTCTCGACGTCCTTCTCGTGATCAGCGAGTCCTATTACTTTCCTCCTGGGGGGGGGGGTTAAGGAAAAACCAAGGTAAAAAGAAAGAGGGTGAGATAAATCTTAATAAGCCACTTATGCAACTATATGACATGCTATGATGCAATAAACAATAATAAAACTCACATAGCACGTAGCAATTAGCAGTTAACAGATGGCAGTGGAAATAAACAAGTAACAAAGGATATTGAGCCAAGGTTTCCACCAAACGGATATAATAAGAAAACCCTGCGCAGCTTCAATCGATCGACCAATCAATCCATCTTCATAGAAGCATAAACAGCTGAAGATAATAACTCGGTACCGGAACCATGTAACAACGATAAAGTAACAAGGGGAATATGACACAAAGTCATAACCCAAACGACTGACTAGAATACTCACCAAAGGGAGCTAGCTCATCCCAACCAAGGCCAATCTGGAAGAGGAAAGAAGGACCAATGGGCGATACTATACTGGACTTGGCTCGTGCCATTATAATATTATCCATTGCCTGACTCGAACACAAGTACCAGCTGGATTTTCAAATAAAGGCTAAGTAATAAAGTACTAGCTCGATAAACAACCAATGATTCCAAAGTAGGGAACCATGCCAAATAGTCATCAAAAAGATAAGTCAAACCACAAATGCATCAAGAAGATGTTCCAAACTCCCAATTAACACTTAATCACATTTCATCACATTTTTTATCACAAAGGACCCAATTCCAACACTAGAGTGTACCAAGATGTTCAATAAGGTCAACAAGGATCGTGCACAAAACCTAGACCAAAGCACATTCTTAAATCACACAAAAAGAACAAGTATAAACTTTCAGAACCACTGTGCGGTCGCCCATAAATGGTTGTGCGGTCGCCCAATATTCCTACAACCAAGACAAAAACCTTCCAGCAAGGTGTGCGGCCGCACGCCCCATTTTGGGCGGTCGCCCACACCCCTGTTCTGCCGGAAATCGGCAAGATGAACTGGGTTCTTCTAAAATTTCTTACCCATTCACAATCAACCAAAATCTAACACTTCTAACTAGTATACTAAGGTACTAAAACAACTTATAAGCCTAAAAGGACTCATATAATCACATCTAAACAACCCAAATCAAAGAATGATTCAAACATCAAATTCTCACAAAAATGAATAAAATGTCAATCCACTCCAAATCAAACCAAGAAGCAATATATAGTAAACATAGCATCATATAAGCTTAGTATGAACATTTTAGCATAAAAAGGGGGAAAGTAACTTACTTGAAAATTTATGAAAGGAAATGGAATTTGGATTTTCTTGGCTATAAATGATCCTAGCGACGATCTAAACATTTTATATAAAAGGAGTAATAAGAAACGATGAATAAAAGATGACCAAAATGAAGGAATAAGGGAGATAGTTTCTTACCTCAACAATGGAGAGAGAGAGAGAGGAGATTACTGTGTGTGTGTGTGTTTGGTGAGGAAGAGAGTGAGGGAGAAAGGAGGTTAGGGAGAGATATTTAAAAATAGTTTCACAATTAACCCCTCTACTTCTACCTTGAACACATAAACCCTTATAACCCTCTTTCAACTAAAGCCCCTAACTTCACACTTAGCACAATTGATCAATTAAAAAGCTAGGCATGACATATTATAAAACACAAAATGCACACATAAATAAATAAATACATAAATAAATATTTACTACTAAGAAAATAGGTACGGGTTTTCGGGTCGCGACAATACCATTGAAAAGTAAATATATCACTTGAGTTCTATTCTTCTAAAAGTACTCTCTCCATCCCGTTTTAACATTCTTAGTTTGACTTTACACGCTTATTAAAAAACCAATGCAAAAACAATGAAAATGTGTCAATCAAAAGTTGGGAGTTGAGGATATAATTGTTCAAAACACTATTTATAAAGCAAATGGGTGAAAAGTAAGTTACGTAAGTAATGTTTTTTTTTTTTTTTTTTTTTTGTAATTAAATGAACTTATGATGAGAAGATTGTCCAAAACACTGTTTACACTTTGCCATTTATAAAATAAAGCAACTAAAAACTATAAATTGAGACAAACAAAAAAAGAAAATAGAACTTTAAATTAAGACGGAGAGAGTATATACTTGTGATGAAAAAGAGTGATATAGTTTCTTAAATAAATAGAATGTTTTATTGACAGATAGATAATAGGTATTCTTTTTTGCAATTTTTTTTATTATGTTATAATCATAGAACTTGTGTCATCCTTTTGTTTATTTAATGGAAAACAGTAAAAATAAAATAAAAGCTAAAATACTTTGTTACATCTGTTTATTTTTATTTTCTACTATTATGCAAAAAAAATATTTTATTTTCTAAATCACGGCTCATAAAATTGATTTTGAAAACTATAAGAAAATTCAAAGAATTATATTATAAATAATAACACTGGAAATATTTTTAAAGGAACATGTATTTAAGGGCAATTGTGTCCATATGTTAATTCAATGATTAAAACCCTAATGAATGTAGTGGATAATCAAAATTTGTAGTGGCAATAGCTACTCCCTTCAATGAATTGTAAATAAAGAATGATCACCCGCCGATAATAACGGTTCATTTTGAAATGCCAAGGTCAGTAACATAATCAATTCACTTCCCTATCAAAATGTTCTAGAATGTTTATTTACCATGTTTCTATTTTCAGATTAGCTGTTTTGGAAGGAAACCTATTTAGAAAGGGGCTCCATCTACTTGAGTCATTATATATATATATAGATATAGATATAGATATAGATATAGATATATAGATATAGATATAGATAGATAGATGGATGGATTCACTATATTTTCTCTTTCTCACTCGTGTATATTATAATTATTTTAGTTACTTGTATTATCAGAATGATGAATTATATATTCAATTATAATTTTGTTTATTATTAATAATAATAAATAATTTTATAAGTATAATTATTTTGATTAATTTTTAAATTATTTAATGAAGTTAAATTCAGTGACACTTGTCAAGTTTTTATTGAATGTCAACAAAAATACCAACGAGTAATATGGATTTTGGGTTGAATTGATTGGCTTATTGAAAAATGTATGGCCCACATGTCAAATGCCATCCATGGCGTTGTACAACCAATTTTTCAATTGTGTCATGCATGCCATGTTGAAATGGTACGACTGTGGCATAGCCTCCATCTAAGCACATGCCATTTGAAAATGGCATGAATGGAGATGCTCTAATACGAGCTACCAAACGGCTCCTTAGTGGTTGGAGTTCACCCCATAATTGCCATATGCCAATATCTCAATTCTCTTGTTCTCTCTCTACAACAAAATTTTGGGGGGTCAAAATTTCTATTTTAGTCTGTCTCAAAAAAAATATTGCATTTCTAACATTAACACTGACACTTATTAACACACACTACGTCACTTACATTTCTAAACACTAACATGATATATATTAACAAGTGCTTGATGGAGATAAATATAGGGATAAATTTAGATTTTGGCTCTAATACCAACTAAATGTAGGACATCGGAAGTATAAAAATGATAAACACTATAATTGTGTTGATTGTCGCAACAATACTAGAAGAATAGTATTAAACAAGACCTAAATGGCTGAACGGCTAGGCTGGCTCATGGCTTAGCTCCCGACCCCGGGCCTTCTAGAACTTCTATGCTACTACTTCCCAAAAACTTGGCCGAATAAAGTCCAGGAACCAAACCCTCTTTCTCTCCCATGACTTTCCAGACCAACCAACCGTTCAAAAAAATAAAACCCTTTTCATATTCTTATTGAATCGCGCATGATTAGCGGTAAAAGATCCTCAATTGTCGTTGATTCACGCACGATTATAAAAAAATTAGCATCAACATGAACGAAATCTATACTTATAGTATTTTAAAGTTGGTGAAACCTACCATAGGAATGACACATAAGCCACAAATGAGTTATCTTGATTTAGAGGATGCCATGTAATATGACACTAGTAGTACTCCCGTGCGATGCACGGCGTGATTAATTTTTTTATTTAATATTTAAATTTTAATATTAAATAAGTAATTTTACAATCAAACTAATAAATTTTTAAACACACAAATGTGTATAAACTAAGTAGATTATTAAGAAATACTCCCTCCGTCTCTCTTTAGTCTATAAAATTTGTCATTTTGGTTGTCTCACTTTAATCTACAAAATCCCAAAAAAATGTTTTAATACTTTTAAAATAATGGGACTCACTTGTCATACTTACAACAACTATCCAAAATATACTCCCTCCGCCCCAACTCACTTGACACTTATTTCTATTTTGGTCTGTCTCAGCTCACTTGACACTTCCCAAAATAGTCTACTTTTTATAATTTTATATTCACTCTACCCCACCACTCATTCTCTCTATTTGTTTTCCACCACTAAATTAAAGAGGGACGGAGGGAGTGAATAAATATGAGTAAATTTTGTTTGTAGATAGTAGTGATCAAATTAAAGGAAAAAAAAGAAACCCAGTTCAATTCCACATATCAAACTATCAATCTTCCTCTTAAATGCAAAATGTTCATTCATTTAAGACTGAATGAATTAACAAATTTCTTCTTAATATGATATGAATCGTGTGAAAACAAACATTACTACATCTAATTAACTTTACCTACTTTTAATTTTAGAGATCACACTCATTAAAATAATTACGGCTTCCACACACACACATACAATAATGATAATATAGGGATACATTTTCTTGTTTATTTTCTATTCCTTGTCCCATATGGGGCATCACAATGTGTTCAAAAGATTAAAATTAAAAGAAATTTAAACTGAAAATATTATATACATTATTAAAATAGTAGTAAATATCTAATTATGAGTTTTTAATTTATTTATTTATTATTATTTTTTTTTGGAAAATTACCAAAGCAACTGATATCATAGATTAAAATAAAATAAGGTAAATATAATAACTTACGGAAAATACATAATCATATATTCACATGAATAACGTTTTTTACTCCCTCCGTATTATATGTTAATATTTCTTTAATAGTCTGTTCCGGAGTATATGTTCACTTCTTTAAATAAGAAAGAATCTTTGCTATTCCTTCTACTCATTTTCTCTCCTACTTACTTTTACACTCACAATACCAATCAACTTATTATTCCCTCCCACTCATTCCCTCCCATACTTTACTTTTATACTCACAACACTTGCATCACATCCACCATTTTTTAATCTCCGAGTAAATGGGTGGGTGGACATATACTCTGGGACAAAGAGAGTATAACTTTGTACTTATAATGCTTACTTTACACACTTGTATTATATATTGTGTTTAGACAATTATAACCTCAACCGGCTTGCAATGTTTATCATTATTCATTATTCTATAATTTTCTTAATAAGCGTGCAAAATCAGAATAGGATATTATCATATTTTTTTCTTAATAAGTGTATAAAACTACTCTTACTCTATACGGAAAAAGTAGTATAATTTTTATATTAAAAAATTACTAATAAAACCAAAAAAAAAAAAAAATATGAACCAAGACTTAATTTCACATTAATGATTATCTATTTTATATATTAAATATAAATTATAAAATTATAAAATGATACGATGAATATAAATAAAAAATAATACTCCTTTCGTCTCAAAATACATATCCATTTTGTTATTTTGAGTGTCCTATTGAAATATATTCCTGTAAAGGAAAATATATATTTCACTTTCTCAAATATATTATTCTTTTATTTTTCCTACTCCACTTGTCATACAAAGTTAATTTTGAGCACCACTTGTAAATCTCAACTTATCATATTCACAATCTCTTTCTCACTATCAATACTTTTGAATATATATATATACACCTTCCTAAATTCTTGTGCATTCTCACCGAGCTAAATCAAAAATATTTGTTTACAATATTGTAAAAAGTATTTTTATTAATGTAAATAAAGTATATATTAATGTACACTAAAAGTTTGCTTATTTCCATTAGAGCAATGCTAGGGGAACAAAATATGGACACAAAATCTTGCTCACACAATAAGATGGCGATAATTTATTGGTTGTATCGATAATGGACCCGCTACACTCTAATTAAAATCACCATTAAAATCTTTACACCTAAGATTTTTTGAGCAATATTTTTGTGACTTTTTTTATGCCCCTAGTATTATTCCTACCATTAATAGTTTGTAGCAAAGTGTAACTTTTAAATTTAATGGTAATGAACAAACTTTTTACTATTCAAATACTTTATTTACAATATTTTAGTGAACATTAATAAAAATAAATAATATATTTAGTTACCTTTGATTTTCTCTCTCTCTCTCTCTCTCTCTTTTATTTAAAAAAACGGTTTTTCTAACATGTGCCCTAAGGGCACATGTTAAGATTTTAAATAAGGCAATTGATACATTTATTAAACTTACTTTAACATATTTATTCCTTAAATAAAACAATCAATATATTTATGTGCTTCCATAATTATGTAACTTTACATATATAAATAAATAAATAAATTATAATTTTGGAATGAAGAGGTTAAAGTAAGTTTAATAAATACATCAATTACCTTATTTGAAATCTTAACATGTGCCCTAAAGGCACATGTTAGAAAAACCGAAAAAAAAAAGATTCATTTTCTTGGTAACCTATCCTCCCAAAATTAGACCCTCCCCCAAATATCACCATAAATATGCAAGTATCTCTTTGATCTTTCCATTCACCCTTATTTTATCTTACTATCCAAAATAAATATAAAAAATTCACTCGGTGGAAACTTCCTCTAAACTTCTTCTCTTTCTCATTTTTTTTTGAAAAAGATTCTCTCATCTTTAGTCAATTATTATTCTATCTGATCATACAATAATATTCCATCAATTCTAAAATGATAGTTCTATTTTATTTTATGTTTCAAAAAAATAATCTCATTTGAAAACTTGAAAGTTTAAAAGTTACATTATTTTTAAAACTCACAATAAATTTAATTTTTTTTAAAAAAAATAAAAAGATTGGGGAGCATAAGACAATGTTTATCACATTTTCTTTTTCATTTAATAGTCAAGTCCATAAATAGGAATTCTTTTTATTAACATACTCCCCCCGCCCCAAAATGATCTTCTCATTTGCCATTCCTCATTGTCCTAAAAAATTATTCCCATTTCTATAATCTATATATAAATAAAGGGTGAAGTGCATCAAGCACTTTCCGTCCAAAACTTGTACCTAGCCAGAATAATGGCCAAGTACACCTATTAAATATTCTGTCCTAATGTAATAAATGAAGTAATTGTGACCACACAATTCAAGGGAATAATTAACTTACTTCAAATTTTCTTAATTACACTTTCTCTTGTCTATTAAATTACATGCGAATTATATTTAACTGTTTTTTTCCAGCCAATTACTTCTTTTCTTTCCCTTCGTCTTTTAATTCTTTTTTTTTGCTGCTTAAGAAAAATCTCCTTATTCTGCTAAAACAAATCTCCTCATTTTTTTTTAGCTTTTATCCTCAACCTATAGTAATTGTTTAATACTTGAAGCTAACAATTTTTAAGAATTGGGGTGTATTTCCAACATAGTTTTAAATTTATTTGATAAATGATAAAAATAGTAATTAATAAATTCACATCTCAGGTTTTTTTTTTTTTTCCTAAAATGCATAATTACTATTTCAATCTATAGTTTACTAACAAGTTCTTGTAGGCCATCTTCTCATATATTAACAAATCAATACTAGGTTAAAGTAGAAACCAAATTAGCGGGAAAAAAAAGAAGAAGATGTAATTTATTGCAAATAAAAGTACAGGGTATTAAACAAATACATTGCTTTTCTATTTAAAAATTTCATTTACGTTTTATAATTTCTTATTCATATATATTTTACATCATGATTAAAATGAATTAAGTTGGAAACCATAGAAAAAACCCTACCTAAATTAGAGTTATATATGTTTGAAATATAATTGTGTAAAAATAATTTGATGATTATTAATGAGTATAGTAGAGAAACAAATCTTGTAGTGTTAATAGTCAATTATTAATGGATGTAGTCGATGAGCAATTGTTGTAGTGACAATAATTTCTCTCTTTTTATAAACGTCTTTTAATTTCATTCCTGTTATTTGTTAAAATATTTTTTGCCGTGCGTTTAACGCACGGGTGTTACTCTAGTTTAGGCATAAAAGTGTATAAACACAACATGGCTAGTGAAGGAAGTATTCATATCCTTAAAAAGTTTGAATAATCAAACGTGAAAATCATTTTGGGACGGAGGGAGTATTCATTGGTTTTAAAAGAAAATATTTATTTCACACATAATAACTACTCCCTCTTGTTTGACAAAAAAAAAAAAAAAAAAAAAAAAAACTATTTCGGAAGCCTTCCACACTGGAGAAAGAAATGAAAGTGGGGATCCATCCCCAAAATTTTAAGCCATGTGAGATTAATTAACTTTCTGACCTATTACTTATCCAAGCCCACTAACCATTTACTCATCCAAACCCACTAACCATTCACTTACTCCTCACTTACCAGAAAACCCTAGAAACATCCTTCCTCTATACCAAACCTAATCTCACTCTTTCTCTTGCTTTCTCTCATCTCCCTCCCTCACGCCTCCGCCGCCGCCACCCTCTGACCTTCCGACCGCCTTTCCGCCACCCATTTCCCTTCCCCAGCACCCATTGCCTCCACCTTCCCACTTCTTCTTTCAAACGCCTTCGTCGCCCTCGAAAAAGCCACCCTCGCCGCTCACAGAAAATGCCGTCGTTGCCGCTCACAGAAAATGTCGTCGTCTCCGCCGCCGCTGCCTTCAACTTCAGATAAGTTTATCTCTCTCTCTCCCTTTCACTCTTTCTCTCACTCTGTCTCTCTTTCTCTCTCTTTCTTTTTTTGCGTTCGAATCTTTCTATTACAGATCGATGTGGATCGGCTCTATTTGTTCGTGTGTGTTCGTTTGTGTTCAAATCCACTTACAAATATTATGCATGGATCTGATGTGTTTTTATGTGTGTGTTAATCTGGGTGTGTTCGTGTAGATCTAATCTGGGTGTGTTGTTAATTCTTATTTTTGTTTATGATTTCAGATACTATTGTTTTGATTTTTAATTATTGTTGTTTGGTCAAAGTGGCAAGAATACTTGTGGTGGGCATGGCGGTGCTGATGAGATGATTGAGGCAATGATGTTCTGAGGTAGCGGTCTAATTCTAAGACGGTGGCGGCGGAGGCGCCGATCATGGTGGTGGGCCGATCGTGGTGGCGGCGGCTAATTTCGACGGTTATCAGCGGCGGACAATGGTGGTAGGTTGTGGTCTGTTGAGTGGTCAGTGGTGGTGGTGGGGGGGTGGTCTGCTGAGCGGTCAGTGGTGGTTAGTGGTGGTCGGCGATTATATGGAGAAAATAGATATGGAAGATAAAAAGAGTGTGTGTGGAGTGTGTTTTTTTAGAGAGATATGAGATAAATGAGGAGGGAGCAGAAGAAGTATGATTTTGAAAAAATTGAATGACCAGCTGTACATATCCATCTATCATTTTTACATTAGCCAAAAAAGATGAATCTATTTACAATTCTGCCACCGATATTTTTGGCCAAAATTTTGGCGCACATACTGTTCAATGGATGACCTGCTTTAATATATTTAGAGATTTGCAATTGTTAGAGCAATTGAACAAGACTTGATGAGAAAATAAAGCAATCACAAGAACACCGATTTACGTGGTTCACTAACTTGGCTACGTCCACGGGGAGGGGAGAGAATATTATTATCACTGGAGAAACAATTACACAAGATCACACTAATCTACTTTGCACGGATTTTGATCACAAAATTCCTGACTGTGCAAACCATAGATCTAGAATTATTGATCTCTTTTTTTCTGTGTAAACTGAGCAAAACTTCTGAACTGAATTAATTTAGAACAGAGGGAGTATATTATACGTATCCCCTAAGTCTACATTAATTCCATAAGTCATAAGGATTCCTAATCCATTATCTTAGGCAGCTAGTCAATAGGCCAATCAAACCAAACAAGGCAAAGCCCAAACTGCCGTGGCCCACTCGCCAATATGGCATTAGCTTAAGGAATTAGCTTAAACAACTGGGACCAAGTCGTGTGTATGCATAATATGGCTAGCTCCTCAAGCCTTAGCCATAATATCTGCACCTTCCGTCTCTTTATACTCCTTCTGTCTCGTAATTACGGATTTGTTAATGAACGACATAAACCAAGTTGGTTAATGGGGACCCATAAACTCTGGGCTCACACGCCGTAAGGCCCATCCACAGAGGCCCACAATCTTATATGCCGAGATACATCAGGCCAAACAGGCAGCCCTTGCCTAGGCCGAGTTCAAGAGGCCCAATCCTTAGCCGGTCTCCGGGGCGAGCCGAGTGGGATTACAGGCCGACATACGCCAATAATCTTCCTTGTTCACGGGGGTCCACTTACAGAGTTTGGTTACAACTCTAACAGTGAAGATCCTTATCTAAGCAAGGATATCTCTTATACCAGATAACAGGACATCATCCATCCTTATCCGGAGTCTATCTCCAAGGAATGCGAGTCCTACATCAACACGGGCATCCTAGCTTCTCTAACAAGCTAAGATTCATTCACCCACGCCTATAAAAACAGGTCTTCACAACAGGAGAAGGGTAAGGAACTTTTGGCTCTAAATTAGTCAATTGGTTTCTATATTTCTAATCACCCATATTCTTACTCTCACGCCGGAGGGCCTTCGCCGGTGAAGCCCCGGTGTAGTTTACGTTTGTTTCGTGTGTGTAGCTCCGGCCATCAAGAACTGTCGCTGGGATTATCCGAACCGCTAGACGAAGGCTGATCCAACCAGATTTTGGCATCATCAGTTTGGTTCCATTGCCGGGAAATCGATTGGTCAGTTCTTTAGCAAGATAATTCCAGACCATGGCCGGAGAATTGGTTGACGGGTAAGAAGCCAGCCCTTCAAAAGAAACTGCAAGAGATGCACCGCCCCCCGAAAACACGAACGCTGCTGCACAAAATCAGAGGCTCCCACCTACAGCACCTGCACAAGGGGGAGGAATGCATACCCGTTCAAAGGGACCGGCCCCCAATGTTGTTAACCAATATGGGCGCCGCCGACGGACAGGATCCCGAAACAATGGACCAGGACCATCACAGCCGCTGCCATTGGACAAGATAACATTGCTTCAACAGAATGTTCAAACACTCCAACAGCTGGCCGACGCACAGCGGGCTCTGTTAGAACTTGACCCCGAAAACTCCTTGGCTAACATGCTCCAGCCGTCTGGAACGAGGAGGACAAATCTGGATGACAGAGCAAGCAGAAGGGAGCCCCTACAAAATCGTGGACGGGATGCGCCCCCCAGAAGCCGTGCAAGTCGCCAAGACGGACGGCTAGGAATACTCAATATCTATGGGGACCTGAGGGACCACATAAATCGCCGCCGGGGAGAACAAGAAGATGAATCCCCAGGAGTGGAAATTGTAGAGGAAAGAAGTCGTGGGGACGCCCGACGTCAATCACCTCCCAGGCAGGATCCACCAAGGCGCACACCACCCCGGCACACTCCACCTCGCCGTACTCCTTCAAGGCACCGTCTCGAACCAAACCAAGGTGAAAGGAGACGCCGAGACCGAAGCATAGTCAGTTCCAGTCACACCTCGGCATTCAGCACAAGGGACATTGTCGACCTTAGAGAAAGGCTCGACAACATTGAGATGATGAATCAGGGGCACAGGAGACCCAATAATGACTACGATGCTATGCGCCCTTTCGCGCAGAGGATTAAGGATGCACCACCTAATCCACAGTTAAAGCTTCCACACCTAGACAAATACTCCGGCAACGCCGATGCTTTGGATCACGTCCAAGCCTTTGAGGCCACCATGGCCCTAGTGTCCAATCAGGACGACGTACTGTGCAAGGCCTTTGCAAGCACTTTAACAAAGGCAGCTCGGTCCTGGTTCATGGACCTTGAGAAAAACAGCATCAATTCCTTTGCCAAGTTGAAATCACAATTTTAAGAGTATTTTGCTACCGCTGGGGCGAGGAAGAAAAGATTGTCTGACCTAGCCAACATGGTCCAGAGCAAAAACGAGTCGACCCTAAGCTTCTACAACCGGTTTAGGGAACTTGCTGACTCAATAGAAGAACGCCTGACCGACAGGGGGATCATTGTATGCTTCACGAATGGTCACAGGTCAGAGCAGTTAACTTATGAACTGTCGGTCAGAGAGCCCCTCACAAAAGCCGACTTGTACCACGTTGCTTACGCCACGGCCATCGCCGAGGAGAAGAAAAAGACGTTATATGGTCATAAGGAACGGGAACGAGATCATGACAAGTCGCATAACGGGAACTCGTCCCAGGGGAACAACGGGGGAAACGGCAAAGGCAAGAAAAGGGCCAGGGGGACCGAGACATTCACCACATTCAATAAGCCGATCTCTGAGATCATGAATCTGGTGGATCTCCCCAACCCCAAGCCTCTAAAAGATAACCCGAAGTACCCGAGGGATACCACAAAGTATTGCTCCTATCACAGAGATAACGGCCACGACACCGAGAACTGTTTTGCTCTGAAGAAGATTCTGCAGAAATGGGCCGATCAAGGCAAGCTCAATCAGTTCATGGCCAAGGACAATAAACGCCCAAGGGAAGAAGACAAAAATAATGACCAGGTAGACAGGCCACCTCGGGCCAGGTTGATAGGCGTGATCAGAGAGGAAATTCCATCAAACAAGAAACTCAAGGAGTAGATTTACGAGCTAAGTAAAGTCTTACACATCCCTCCTTGGATCCATGAGAGGGAGGAAGTGATTAGTTTTTCTCCGAATGAGTTGGCGGGAAACCGTGCGATGAGACAACAACCATTGGTTATCACAGGCCGCATTGATAATTGCGAGTCAGACAGGCTCCTCATAGACTCCGGAGCGGCCAAGGATGTGCTATACTATCGCACTTTTAAAGAGATGGAACTTCCTGATTGTAGATACCCCGGGAAACCACAACTTGGCTAGAGCGGTGAATTATCCTAGGATGTCTAACTTGTTTTAGAGTCGCCACCTATGTTTTGAGGAACATAAGAAAAACCTATCGATTATAGCCTAAGTTTGATTACGAAAACAGAGATTCTTTGTTTTGAGGTTCGGGGGTTAGATTACGAGATGGGAAGTACCGAAACACCCATCTCGCCCAACTAAAGTTGGTCTTGCTTGATCAAAATCTACATGAATAATAACGTTCTTCTTCTTCTTCTTTAAGTCATAAAAGGGAGGGGGGTTTAAAATAGAGTTTCGAATGTAGGAGATAACTCCTGAACCAACCTCAATGAGATGAGGTGATCATTAGAGTCATGTCCCAAAATGATTTGGGTGATTGCACATTTGATTAGAGTAAAAGAGAGAGAGGAGATGAAGTAGAAAAGAAAGGAAAAGATGGACTTTTACCTACAATTTGAAGACCTTCAAATATTGCTTGATGAGATCCTTGGAGAACTTTTAGAAAGTGGTTTTGGTATAGTTTTTGTAAGTTCAATTTCCGATCCTTGAAAATGGAGGTAAAGGGAGCTTTTTATAGGTGAAAGAGGGGTGTTTTTGGTGCCAAAACTCAGTCACCAAGAAATCCTTCCCGGGCAAAATCCTGTAAATTGAGCAAGGGAGAGAATCCTGGCTAGAAATCTGTAACTGACGCCCAGAGGCGCGCGCTTCCTGCTTTGGGGGCGGGAGGCGCGCGTGCCTGGCTCCTCCTGTCGGAGGCGCGCGACTCAGAGAAGGCAATTTTGACAGAATGGACTAGAAAGTCAGCCCTGTTATTCAGTTTAGTCTCTGGACTTAACGAAGTTAGTCAGGAACTTAACGAAAGTGACAGAAACTAACGAGAAACACTTAAAATGGGGAGAAACACAAAATCAAATGTGCAATCGGGGTGAGCGGTCCAAGGCGGGGTGTCTACAGAGCCCCTCGGCGACGTGGATTGCAAAGCAAAGCGCGTCGACGAAAGTTAAAAACACCCGCCGAGGACATCACCAAGAAAAAGCAAAGACTCGATGAAAGCAGGAATTTAAAATTGCGAGAGATAGTGGTGCGCTCCCTGTGTGAGCGGCTTTTGTTGATAGAGGGGGTGGCGTGATTCGTTAGGTGAACCTGCCGGCTGAATATGTTGAATGAGGCCGTTAGTGAACCTTTGAAGAGGCCGTTAGTGAACCTTTGAGGACGAATCCGTTAGTGAAATCCGTTGATGAGGCCGTTAGTGAACCTTTGAAGAGGCCGTTAGTGAACCTTTGAAGAGGCCGTTAGTGAACCCTTGAATGAGGCCGTTAGTGAACCTTTGTTGACGAATCCATTAGTGAAATCCGTTGATGAGGCCGTTAGTGAACCTTTGACGAATTGCTGCTTTGAAGCTGTGTGCTGTTTGGCGTTGCAGTTGACTTTTGCGGGGATGCGGGCATGGTTGACTGTGGACCATTTTTTGCTGGGGATGAAGTGCCTTGAGTAGCGGATGCTGTTGACTTCGTGGTGATACCTGTTATGTGTGTGCTTGGCAGGTATATGTGTTTGTGCAAGAAGATGCATGAAGAGAGAAATTGTGCTCGTGGTGCAATGTGATTTGAGAGCAGTTTTGCATGAGAGAGAGCTTTTGTAGGAATGGAGAAAGTGATTTTGTGTGCGGTGTGATTTGAGTAAAGCCTCGGATGCATTCATACCTTCACTTACCATTGCCGCTTGATTGGAGATGGATTGCCGAAGGATGTTGATACTTTTGATGAAGATGATGAACTGCCGTTGGCTTCGATGGAATGTTGTTGAGATGACATTCTGAATGATGGGTTGGTCGTGCCAAAGGCTGCCTACGTATCCTTTGAAGGGAATCAGACCAGCGTAGTTCAAGGATGATGGAGAATGCTGTAGGAGAAGCTAGGAGCAAAGCAAAGTAAAGCACATACTTTTGCACATAGAAGGAGAAAAGGAAAAAGAAAAATCTTTTTTTTTTTTTTTTTTTTTTTTTTTAAGAAAGGAAAGAATATGCACACATGTGAGGAAAAGATTTTTTTTAGTTCGTTGGTGAACCATTTTAACCATTGTGTGCTTGTGAAGCCAACCCAAGATCAAGTCATGTTCAGTCGAAGTCCGGATTGCCTCGCTTGAATTCTGTTGTCGCCTGTGTGCCCAACGAAGATTGATATCTAGCCCCAAGAGATTTGTCGATTATGGGGCTTCAAAAGGCTTTTGATGCCGAGATGAGGGGTTGCTGATTGTAAAGCCCCTAGAATGCCTTTGATGCCAAATTTTGAGGGACTTGCATAGCTCCAAGATAAATCAGCTCTTGGCCCATTCGAGTAAATCGCCCTTTGTTGTTGTAGTGAGCAAGCCCCAAGAGGAGATCGTTGATGCCAAGCTTCGAGAGATTGCAAAGCCCCAAGTGTCGTGGGCTTGTAGATGGCGGGATGTGAAGACCTTTCATTGTAAAGCCCAAAATTATCTCGTGATTGGCTCGGCATTGAGAGCGGATGTACCGTTTGGTAGAATTCTTGATAGAGATCTCCTTCTTGCTCTTACTGGGGAGATGAATGGCCTCATTGTGGTCGATACCCAAATGGCTGAGGGCTTATGTCAAAGGATGCAATAATGTCTTGCGGTGCCGTCGAGGTCGCGGAGGATAAGGTCTTGGCGTGATAAAGTCTCAAATGAGTATGCTTGCTTGACTCTTCTTGAGTTGAACTAATGACGGATCTTCGGATGCAACTAGTGCTGTGGCCCAACTTTATCTGAGCTGCACCTTGTGCTTTTGATCTTGGAGAAGGGGGTGCTGAATTGCAGAAACATTGGGATTGGCCGTGGCATTTCCCGCTATAACCATGTTTTGATTAGAGTTTAGCATATTTAATCTTTTTCCTTTTCTCTAAGACTTCCTTCAAAATCTCGCTGTGAGTTCTAACAAAAATCATCAACTTCATTCATAACATCGAAGTCTTCATTTAAAACCAAGAGGCCTTTGACTTGAAGTGTTGAGAGACCCTTGAATCTTGATTGTTCTCATGGAGCCATAAGACTACTCCACATTGCACTTGCTCGAGTATTGTTGCCCAAAAGACTGTCGGTCGCGAAGCCCTAATACTGCCCTTTGCTTGAGTTACTGTAATGCCGTAGCCCAAAAGATTGTAGATTGCGAAGCCCGTTGAGACCTTCGGTGCCGAATTGAGGAAGCTTCCAATGTTGCACATGACTTGGCTGGGGATACTGCTGGGGAGTTAATTGCTCTTTGCCGAGGGAGCCTTTAAGACTTGACCGTAGCCCCTAGAGTGCCATCATTGATTGCGAGAAAGGTCCATCCTTGATTGGGGGAACGAGTACGGGCACACATGACAAGAGGGCTTTTCGACATCCCTTTTGAGAGACTTTGAGGATAGTCTCACACATCTTTTTCGAGCATAGCCCCTAGGGCTTGTTGATTGTCAAAAGAAGCCCTTGTTCTCGGGTCATATAGCCCCTAGGGCGTCACCATTTGTTGAGCAAAGAAAGAGTGACTCATCCTCGTGCGAGGGAACAAACATGAGAGGACATGGCAAGAGCTACTCCATTTCTCAGGAGCCTTTCGGCATACTTTAGAAGCACATACTTGAAGAAGCTTTGAAAACTGAGACACATGTTGTTGCTATTTGCTGCCCAAGCCAATTGACTAGCTATGGGTTATTTGTGCAACCTCGTGCCCTTTTGTGATGGGCTCGTTCTTGGATGGGTCTTGGTTACCACGGGTCTTCTTTTCATGAACCCAAGAATGCATACTGCTGGAGAATGATACCAATAACCCAAGACAACCTTTGATGGTGCCATACTTGTCGAGCTTTTTGCAATCCCAAAGTTGACTCGGTGGGGAATTGACTTGCTGAGGAGATTCAATGTAGAACTTGTCTTCTTTAGAGGCCGGGGATCTCCATTTCTCTTTCCCTTCTCTCTCTCACTCTCTCATTTTTTTTATGACGCACCTTGTTTTTTGCCTAGACCGCCCTTTCGGGTTTTCAATCTAGCGGGCATCTCTTTTGCGTCTTCATTTTTGACTCGATTAATGAGGAAGTGTGCATTGACTCTAGCTTAGGATGAGAGACATGTGATTTTGCGGTGGAAACCTTTTGTCACTATAGATGAGTGACATTGACTCGACTAGGGAAGTGTCCCTAGTATTGACATTTTTTTTTATTGAATTGAATGACTCACGAAGGCAAGTAAGTCATTAAGAGAGAAGAGAAGGAAAGCCCCAATTTGATTGCAAGAAATTGGGAGTATGCAGAAAGAATAGAAGTCCTTCGACAAGGAACGCGAAATGATTCCAAATATAAGAAAGTTGTTCAATCTTTTTGGTGATTAATTCATTGGCAAATGAATCGTACAAAGATGTCTTGACAAGTTCGAGATGAAGGCCGATCAGCATAACGCGCTAGGACTAAACATTTCTTCTTTCTTGCATGAGACCGGACCCGAAGGTTGCCTACGTTCCTCCATTGTAGAGGCTCAGGTCACCGTAGTTCTTATGAATTCTCCATTCTTCGTGATGGAATTGTTGCTTCGTCGTGTAGCTTCGTCCTCCTTTGGTGGATGGAATGATGTTGATCTTGATGTGAACTTCTTTGATTGAGGGGGATTTTTTTTTTTTTTTTTGTGCTCTAACTTTTGCCTAGGTTGATTTGAAGAGTTCAACCTAGCGAGCATTTTTTTTTTTTTTTAATCCACCATTTGAAACATTGCTTGATTTTTCTCCATGGTTATTGCTTCACCTTTGATGTCTTGGCTTTGTCTTCGTCGTTGATGATGTTGCCTTCGTCACAATGTTTAGCCCCTAGGCGTTCAAGTGATGGCCTTCATTCCAAAACTCGTTTAGACATCTTTTCATCATTTTGCCAAGAATTAAATTGAACAACTTGGAATTGTGTATGAGGACAAGAACAACTTTTATTTGATAAGATCGTCTCAAACATTGACATGAGAAGGAAGAAAACTTAATGCACACTTAAGAGGACTTTTGACTCTTTTTTTTTTTTTTTTAATCCTATTTCTAGGTAGAGAAAGAGAAACGGAGATTGTTGTCGTCATCCCCCATGTCGTTGTAGTCCTCATTGTCGTTGTAGTCTTCCATGTCACTACATTCTTCCATGTAATCACTTGGGAACCCTTTGTCGTTGAAGCTTGTGTCATAGGAGGACTCGGCCACTTCTCGGAGCAAATCGTCAATTCTAACCCCCGCATCATACATGCTTGAAAAATCGGAGTGAAAAGCCCCACTAAGATGAGTGCGGTAGTCCATTTTCAAACACTTCAAGAAGATGTCCATTTGTTCCTTCTTGAAAGGCCTATCAACCATCTCGGCTAGCTTGTCATTCCAACGGCGATAGAAGTCCCCAAATGATTCATCACCCATTTGCAAGGTGCTCTCCAATTCCTTCTTGGTGGGGCGGAATATGGAGTTGCCTTGATATTGTGACTTGAAGGCAAGCATGGCGGCATCCCAATTGAGGCGGGTGGAAACTGGAAGACCCATATACCAATCTTTTGCGACCCCCTCGAGAGTAAGCGGGAAGCATTGTGCCATTATTTGAGGAGACACTTTCTTTTGTAGCATGGCCCAAACGTAGGAGTCAACATGAGCGTCGGGGCAAGAGTTGCCGTTGAACTTGCCAATATCGGGCATCTTGAACTTTTCGGGAAGAGCCTCCATTGTGTTCATGAGGAGAGAAACTTGATGAAGATTGGTGCTTTGGCCCTTGTGCAAATTTAGCCCACTAAGCCTTTGGTCAATGTAGGACATGAGAGTGTTGGCCAAACCGGTATCAATGCTTTGGACATTTGTTTCACTCGTGAGCCCTTTCAATTGGTTCTTGAGTTGAGCAACTTCTTTCTTGTGGGCTGTTTTCACATGCTCGTAACGGGCTCGCCATAAATCATCCTTGCGGCGGACATTCTCGGCTAGTGTATCAACTTGCTCTTTCAATGCTTCCACCATGCGGAATAACCCTTCGTTGGACACGGGAATGCCATTGTCGTTGCCGTTTGAAGCCATTGGACCTATTGAGAGAACACGGTCGATCTTAGGATGGCCCCACAAACACCTTTTGAGTGAAATGATTTCACCCACAAACAAGAAAAGACTCAACCACATAAGAAAATGACTTTTTTTTTTTATTTACAAAAGTCGGAAGGATGTGGTCCTTTTTGGGGTTTCTAGAAAAATAGTGGAATCGTCACACTAGTATATAGACCTTCTCGTGGTGCCATATACTCATCGGATTCCACCACGCTTGTGAATCCTACATGTGTCGGGATTAAACTAAATTAATGTAGTAAATCATACATGCGGGGACGGATTTTTTATTTTCGTCCAAGATAGCCACTTTTGGGGACGGAGTTTTATTTCTTCCATTTCAACAAGTTGACATGTATGATTTGAAGACATTAGTTTAGGGAAATCTCGGTACATGAAAACCGACTTGAGTCACGGAGTGTTAGACCCTAAACTAGAATTGTGTGGCTTGTGCTCGGCTTGAATATGAGGCTCAAAGGTCACCCCCGGCATGTAGTCATGAACTACGCCACGGGCTGAGGTTTACCGCTTCGAAAGAGCCAAGGTCGAGTGGAGCTTGAAACTTTCTAGGATGGGCCTCGACGGGTTTGTGGTTGGACTTGTGCGACTCGATAGTGAGCAATTGATAAGAAAATGTGCATGTAGTGTGAGGTTTAACATGTGACAAAACATTTTTTTTTTCAAAAGAAATGAAAAAACAAATAAGCACATAATTACAACTTTCGAATCACCCGTGTGACCGATAAAACAAACAGAAAATAAAAGAAGTTCTGTGCAGGCCCGGTGCCCACACATTGTCATTCTGCTCTGTTCTGTTTTCTGTGCACTGTTCTGTTCTGGGAATGCGCCCAGAATCGCGCGCATTGGGTGGCCTTTGTGGACGGCGCGCGCGGTAGACAAAGAGGGGCAGAGGTGCCCGATTCTGGGCAGTACCTGTGAATCAGTGGGTTTAAGGGATTGCCTTGACCCTAAATAAAAAATTCTTTCCCCTGCAGTAATTGTTAGCACAGAAACATGGAATGGAAGGACAAGAAGGAAGACGGGCGATTCTGGTAATTGGGGTCGGACGCGCGCGGTTTAGGCCAAGAAGGGCAGAGGCGCGCGCTTCCCACCCTTTTTACCAGAATGCCCAGAAAACAGTAATAAGAACACCAAAAGTTAAGAACACAAGTTTAACCCTCTAATAAGTCCCCAGCAGAGTCGCCACTGTAGATACCCCGGGAAACCACAACTTGGCTAGAGCGGTGAATTATCCTAGGATGTATAACTTGTTTTAGAGTCGCCACCAATGTTTTGAGGAACATAAGAAAAACCTATCGATTATAGCCTAAGTTTGATTACGAAAACAGAGATTCTTTGTTTTGAGGTTCGGGGGTTAGATTACGAGATGGGAAGTACCGAAACACCCATCTCGCCCAACTAAAGTTGGTCTTGCTTGATCAAAATCTACATGAATAATAACGTTTTTTTTCTTCTTCTTTAAGTCATAAAAAGGGGGGGGGGTTTAAAATAGAGTTTGGAATGTAGGAGATAACTCCTGAACCAACCTCAATGAGATGAGGTGATCATTAGAGTCATGTCCCAAAATGATTTGGGTGATTGCACATTTGATTAGAGTAAAAGAGAGAGAGGAGATGAAGTAGAAAAGAAAGGAAAAGATGGACTTTTACCTACAATTTGAAGACCTTCAAATATTGCTTGATGAGATCCTTGGAGAACTTTTAGAAAGTGGTTTTGGTATAGTTTTTGTAAGTTCAATTTCCGATCCTTGAAAATGGAGGTAAAGGGAGCTTTTTATAGGTGAAAGAGGGGTGTTTTTGGTGCCAAAACTCAGTCACCAAGAAATCCTTCCCGGGCAAAATCCTGTAAATTGAGCAAGGGAGAGAATCCTGGCCAGAAATCTGTAACTGACGCCCAGAGGCGCGCGCTTCCTGCTTTGGGGGCGGGAGGCGCGCACACCTGGCTCCTCCTGTCGGAGGCGCGCGACTCAGAGAAGGCAATTTTGACAGAATGGACTAGAAAGTCAGCCCTGTTATTCAGTTTAGTCCCTGGACTTAACGAAGTCAGTCAGGAACTTAACGGAAGTGACAGAAACTAACGAGAAACACTTAAAATGGGGAGAAACACAAAATCAAATGTGCAATCGGGGTGAGCGGTCCAAGGCGGGGTGTCTACACTGATACAATGCTGACCCCATATAATGGAAGGCTAGAAGGGTACACTAATTATAAGGCCGATGCCAAAGGAACCGTCGACTTACTCTTGGAAGTCGGCACTCATCCCTACAAAACCTCGGCCACGGTCACCTTCATAGTCATGGATCTGGACAGTGATTACCATGCTATCCTAGGTGTACCCAGTCAAGGAAAGTTGGGTCTGGTTGCCTTTGAAGTTCCCCACCCCGGCTGGAATTGGGTGCGTCCCAGGCTCGCCTAGAGATTTTTTGGAACATGTGATGAAGTCCAGGAAAGCAAAGGCCAAGATGGAGATTGATACTCCAGATAAAAGAATAACGGCTTCAAAATCAACCACGGTTACAACCTCGACGCCACATATCGGTGTTATATTGGCAGCTGTTGACGATGAACCTGAAGAGTGGGTTATTCTTGACAACGACGTCCCAACTAAGGCCGAGGTTACTTATGGTTTAGACGGCTTCGGCTGCATCTCGATGAACACAGCTTCGAATGAGCCGAGTAACTTGGCTCTCGCCATCGTCCCAAGCTCGGGGGCCACACAGCCGACTGACATGGAAACCGAGATTGAGAAACTGTTAGACATGAAAAACCTAAGTTTGGAAGGGGAGACCAAGGAGAAGGTCAAGCATATCATTGTCAAGACCCTAGAGTTCAGAGACGGCCCCGAACTTAAACTTGTGGATCAGTTAGACGAGGTCGTCATCAACCCAGACTATCCAGATCAGAAAATCAAGATTGGGAAGCAACTCTCCCAACAAGAACGAGAAGAGCTCATCTCCCTACTCCAAAACAACTTGGACGTATTTGCCTGGAAAGTAGATGACATGGTGGGAGTAAAGGAAGCCGTCGCTCTCCACAAACTGGAAGTCGACAAGTTCTTCAAACCGGTCAAGCAGACGAGACGAGTCTTATCTACCGACAAGGAAAAAGCAATTGGGACCGAGGTTGACAAAATCCTCAAATCCGGCATCATAAGAGAAGCAACATACCCCGAGTGGCTTGCCAACGTCGTCATGGTAAAGAAACACAATGGCAAGTGGAGGATGTGCGTGGACTTTACAGACCTGAACAAGGCCTGTCCCAAAGATAGCTATCCCCTCCCCAGGATTGACAAGCTCGTAGACTCTATTGCCGGCCATCAACAGTTTCTTGGACGCCTACTCCGGCTATCACCAAGTCAAAATGGCCGAGGACGACACAGAGAGGATGGCTTTTCAAGCTGCAGGCGGCATATACTGCTACGTCATGATGCCTTTTGGCCTAAAGAATACAGGAGCCACGTATCAGAGGATGGTGAACAAGGTCTTCAAATCTCAGATAGGCCGGAATATGGAGGCCTACATTGATGACATGGTGATCAAGACCAAGATCGGCAGCCATGTACCAGTTCTGAAAGAGACCATTGACAACTTGAAAGCTAACGATATGAAGCTCAACCCTGTTAGGATTCATTGTTAGTACACACTCCTTAATTTGATTGATCCATGCCACGTGTCTCTTTATGGACTTTAGGACCGCATGTAATGAAGTTCTACTTCAATTTTTATATAAGTCCATTTCGAGATTTTTGATTGTCTAGGCTGAGTATAGTTCGGTTTTATACCTTAGCGGTTTAGTGCTTCAAGCCGTCATCTTGAGACCGCCAGCATGGAGTCCTTCAGTTTTCATCAAACTGCAGTCTGCATGTTTGATGAAACTGCCCATCAAGATCATTCTTCAAACCGCTCCTATGCTTGGTGAAACCGCAGAGCAATTATTGAATAATTAAAAATATGTCATTTATTCCTTAGACAAACATTCCCTTTTTAAACGTAAAGGGATGTTGTTATGTCTTGTCAAAATAACTCTAAGTTAACTTGGAGTTTCTGCAAGGAATGTCGGTTTGTCTATCAGTTTGAATTATTTACCGTTAGTCCTTTCTACAACAAAGGACAAATGTCAGGTAGTGGTGCAACAACTACCTAGGACTACAAGACAAAACCAAGGACGAAAATGACAGCTCAACCAATGGGATTTCGACAGCACTGTACCCTTCAGATTTGATTCAAATCTTTACCCAACGGTCACAAGAGTGCTCTGCCTATAAATAGCCTCCATTATTCAACAATGAAGGCTGCTGAGCTTCAAGAGATTCATTCCCAAGTGTTCAAGTTTGCTTTGAAGATTCAAACCCAGATATTCATATCTTCAAACCATCTCCTTAGCAAACCCAGTTTTCTTCATCAAAGCTTCAAGCCTAACAACCTTTCATATTCAGCCTTTACACCAAAAGACTTCCATTTGCTCAACCATCATTTAGATACTTAGAGCATTTGATTTCTTTTCACACACACACCCGATTTATATGATCACATAGATTATATACTTCGAATACACCGGTTGTTATTATAGCTTAGGATAGACTTATTGTTTAGAGTTTAGATTCATCTTGTAAAACCTCCTCTAAATTAATACAAGTCTCATAGCTATTAGAAAATCCTAGACTAACCATCTAGGTAGAGGACGTAGTTCATTTAAGAACGAACCTCTTCAATTTGTGTGTTTGATCTTTATTTTCTGTCTTGGTATTTATCTTTCTTGTTTGTGGTCTTTAACTTGTCTCAATATACGAAATGACTTGAAAGATGAATTGTGTTTTCCTTTGAACTTTAAGTTTAACTATTTAGTTGCATCATAGTGTTTTCTCAACCTGAGTCAAACCGCCCAACACTTTAACTAACCTTCTTGGCCAAACCTCAAACTCCGCTGTGCATTTTATCAGTTCGGTTCTTTTGCTTTGAACCGCAGTTGGCCAAACTGATAAGTACTCGGTTGATTTTAAGGGTATTTTTGAAAAAGTTTTGGACCGCTATTCACCCCCCCTCTAGCGGTTCTATACCCTTGTTGCCCTCTGGGACCAACAAGTGGTATTAGAGCATATCCACCAAACTTGTTTTTACAAGCTTAACCGCTTGGGTGCTGATCCAATGGCAAACACAAACACCCATATGATGCAAACATCCAATTCGAATCACTTACCGATTCTGGATGAAGATAGTTTTATCTTTTGGAAAGATAGGATGATGAAACACATGATTTCATGTGATCATAGACTGTGGACCGCGGTTACTGATGGACCATATGTTCCTATGAAAGCTAATCCACGTGCAGGAACCGCAGGAGAAGAAGCTGAAGTTAAGAAGTTAGAAAGTGAATGGACTGATGCAGACCGCATCAATGTGGATTTTGATGGAAGAGCTATGTCCATGCTAGTGTCAGCTATTGACTTGATGACTCATTCTAAGGTGCTTCACTGCAAAACCGCAAAGGCTACCTGGGATGCTATAGTTGACTTTCTGGAAGGAGATTCAGATACTAAGAAGAACCGCCTCTATCAACAGAGAAGACTCTTTGACTATTTTGTTAAAGATCCTAAGGAATCTCTTAGACAATGCTATGAGAGGTTTATTGATATTGTTAATGTGTGTTTTTCTCTTGGACATGTCTATTCTAATACAGATTTAAACATGAGATTCATGCACGCACTTGGTAGCAAATGACTGATCAAAACTACTAACATTGAAGACAACAAGGACTTGGAAGCTCTTGATCTTCGACACTTGTATGCCATGCTGAAGGTTTTTGAATTCAAGCTTGAAGAGGTCCATGAAACCGAAAGCAGATTTAAGACACTCTCTCTAGCTGCATTCAATAATACCTCATCTCCCAACCATCATCAAACCGCTCCTCACCTCCACTTGCAAACTGCTACTCCTGACCAAAATGCTCCTAGATTCAATCCTCAAACCGCACCTCCTGAGTATTACCAGCAGTCTCACCAATCCTATCATCAATCACATCAACCATATCCTCAACCTTATCAATCCTATCAGCAATCTCATCAACCCTATACTCCTAATCAAAGTTCTTATGCTCAGAGTGTAGGATCACAATCCTCAAGTTCTACTCAAGTTGATTTTGATGAAATGGATGATGAAGAATTTGCTTTGTATGTGAAGAAATACACCAAGTTCAGGAAAAACAATAGATCTCAATTTCCATCCAAAGGCCCAGCAAAGTTTGTCCCTCCAACCAGATTCAACAAAACTGCAGATCCCAAGACAAGGGATGACTTGGTCTGTTATAACTGCAGACAGCCAGGCCATTTTGCTTCAAGTTGTCCCAAACCGCGCCGGCAAAGAAACCATTCAACAAGAAGTTCGTGAAAAGAAGAGGAATGGTAGCTGACCAAGGAGACCAACCTCTGACATGGATGGGTTCAGACTCAGATGAAAGTGATGATGAAGAAACTGCTAATCTCTGTCTCATGGGATTTGAAGAAAGAATTGAAATTGACGAAAGCCTTCCACTGCCAAATCAACAAATGAAGTCGGTCTCACCTAAGACCCCTGAGGCTAGATTAAGCAAAGCTCCTACAACACCAAAATACACTCCTGAGGTTCAAGCAGACCAAAGTCATGATGACCAGGTACTAGAACGTGCTAATATTATATGTCAACAATACACTGTGCTTAAAAAAGCATATAAACTAATGGCTGCGGAACTTGAAGAATCCCAACGTGTATGTAAATCCCACAAGGAGGAAATTGAAAACCTCAAGCTCCAAATTGCTGGGATATCTACTATTGTGGATGAAAACCGCTATTTGAAGGACAGAACCGAGGTACTTCTCACCCAAATCCATGAGCTTACCATACAAAGGGATGACCTTCAAAAAGTGACCGATGTATGGACTAAGTCTGGTGTCACCGTGGAAAAAAATCCTAAATTCACAAATTCCTACTTCGGATAAAAGTGGATTGGGGTTTAAAACCGATGATGGGTGTAAGTGTCATTGTTCTGTGGCGAAGGTGGTGTGAAACCTACTGAACAAACCAAAGAAATTTCTATGGTTAATCATGCCGGTAAAAAGGGCTCAAAACAAGAAATTAAAAGGAAAAATTATTTCTTTGAGTATCCTAAAAACCAGACTGGGAGAGATTCAAAGTGGAAAGAGAAATCCATAGCGGCTGAGGCAACCAAGGAAGTATTGAGTGATGAAACCGCCCTAGTCGATTTAAGGAAATTTCTATCATTTTCCCTAAAGCCGCACCTAAGAGGAAGGTTGAGCTCAAGAAGATAATCTTTGTTAAATCCAAAACCACTGACCCAGTAAAACATGAAAAACCGAAGGTCAGTAAAGGGTTTGTAAAACCGCAACCAAAACCTGGATTTATTCATTGTGCTATTTGTGCTGATTATGGTCATGGTGCTGGTCATTGTCTTTTAAGGTTCACACCCAATGCCAAGGGACATAAAAATCCTAAGGTCAAACAGGTGTGGGTCCCAAAAAGCTGCTAACCCTAGGACCCAAAAGAATAAGGGGGACCAAAATCTTTAATGTTTATTTTTCAGATCTTATGCTTTATGGCTGGAACCGCAAAGAAGAATAAGGATCTTTGGTACTTGGATAGTGGTTGCTCACGACATATGACCGGAGATAATGAACTTCTTTGTGATTTCATCAGTATGAGAGGCCCCCCAGTAGTGTTTGGAAATAACAAGAAAGGAGAAACAATAGGATATGGAGCAATCAAACGTGGAAAAGTGACCATTGAAAATGTGTCACTAGTAGAAGGACTCAAGCACAACCTTCTCTCCATATCTCAGTTTTGTGACAAAGGAATGAACTGCAACTTTACTTCAACTAATTGTTTCATCAAAGATGCAACTTCCGGAGTTACTCTACTGATTGGCAACAGAACAGGTGATGTATATATGATAGATTTAAGTAATATTGTTTCTATTGCTGACCTCTGTTTTGTAGCAAAAAATGTTAGTGAAAGCAGCTGGTTATGGCATAAGCGGCTCAGCCACTTGAACTTCAAGTATCTAGCAAAACTGCAAAGGGATGGTCTTGTCAAAGGACTACCCAAAGTGGCTGACCATCATGATAAGAAATGTAAAGCATGCCAGCTTGGTAAGCAGCCCAAACAGTCATTTCCAAGCAAAACCGCTTCTTCAACGAACCGCTGCTTACAACTGCTTCACATGGATTTATTTGGACCTGTCCCAACCGCCAGTATAGGAGGAAACCGCTATACCTTGATGGTTGTTGATGACTTTTCAAGATATACATGGGTGGAAATGATGGCCTCAAAAGATGATACTTATGGCATCGTAACCGCTCTATTTAGACAGCTCCAAACTCAGAAATTGGATGACATTATTGCTGTGCGTTCAGATAATGGAACCGAATTTACAAACAATGGTGTTGCCCAATATTGTGATGATCATGGAATTGATCATAACTTCTCTGCCGCTGGGGTTCCACAACAGAAAGGAGTTGTAGAAAGAAAGAACAGGACTTTGATTGAAGCCGGGAAGACCATGATTGCAGAAGCAAAGCTTCCCAAATACTTCTGGGCCGAAGCTGTCAATACCGCATGTTTCACCTAGAACCGCTCCCTAATCATCAAAGTACACAACAAGACTCCTTATGAATTGTGGAGAGGCAGATCACCCAACATTGCCTTCTTTAAAATATTGGGATGCAAATGCTACATATTATACAATGGTAGAGAGCATCGAGGCAAATTTGATGCTAAGGCCGATGAAGGTATTTTTGTCGGTTATTCAAAACACTCTAAAGCTTTTAGTTGTTTCAATAAAACTTCATTAAAAATTGTAGAGTCAGTCCATGTTACATTTGATGAACATGATCTTCTTAAGCCACATATGGCTCCAAATGTTGCTGATGATTTTAGTGGTTTTGAGACAGGTACATCTTACCCTAATCATGCAACCGCAAATGACCAACCTACTCAAACCGCTCCATCAGGTTCTCCAGCCGTTCTAAATCAAGCCGAAGGTGTTGCTGTAGAACCGCACTCTTCTGATCCCATTCAAACCGTTGATCCAGTTCCAAACATCACCTTCAATGAAGATTTCAATGATTATCAAGAAGAGCCTCCTCTAGAAAATCTTCAAGAGATAGTGGTTCATGAAGACCTCCCTCCAAAAATCAATGAGCATAGAGACCATCCAACAACCAATGTTATAGGTCCTATCAGTTCTGGTGTTCAAACAAGAGGAAGCTTAACTCATAGAGATAACCACAGTTTGTTCTCAACCGCACTGTTATCTCAGATGGAACCGAAGAAGGTAGATGAAGCTCTAAGTGATCCAAGTTGGGTAGTTGCAATGCAAGAAGAGCTCAATCAGTTTGAAAGATGCAGAGTTTGGACTCTAGTTTCAAGGCCCAGAGATCACACTGTAATTGGAACAAAATGGGTATACAGAAATAAGATGGATGAAAATGGTACTATAACAAGAAACAAAGCAAGGTTGGTTGCTCAAGGTTATAGGCAACCCTGTAGCCAGACTTGAAGCCATTAGATTGTTTCTGGCCTATGCCTCCTTCAAGAAATTCAAGTTATATCAAATGGATGTGGAGAGTGCATTTCTGAATGGTGAACTACAAGAAGAAGTTTATGTAGCTCAACCGCCAGGATTTGAAGACAACAAATATCCTAATCATGTCTTCAAGCTCAAGAAGGCCTTGTATGGACTCAAACAAGCTCCAAGAGCATGGTAGACACTCTATCTAAATTTCTTATTGAACAAGGCTTCTCTAGAGGTAAAATTGATACAACCTTATTTATTGCTAAACACAAAGGTCATTCATTATTAGTTCAAATATATGTTGATGATATTATTTTCGGTTCTACTAATGAAACTATGTGTGTTAAGTTTGAGAAGCTTATGAAAGGTAAATTTGAGATGAGTATGACGGGAGAGTTGACATTCTTTCTTGGACTCCAAATCAAGCAATGTTATGATGGAATCTTTATCAGCCAAGCCAAATACACCAAAGACTTGATCAAGAAATTTGGGCTTGAAACCGCTAAGCCAGTTGATACCCCAATGCAAAAGGCCTGCAGTTTGGATCGAGATGAACAAGGTAAGAAAGTGAATCAGACACTCTACCGAGGTATGATTGGCTCTCTTCTTTACTTAACTGCAAGTAGGCCAGATATAATGTTCAATGTGTGTGTTTGTGCTAGATTTCAAGCTGACCCTAGAGAATCTCATCTTATAGCTGTTAAACGTATTATTAGATATTTATGTGGCTCTGTTAACCTTGGACTTTGGTACTCCAAAGAATCTTCATTTGATTTGTTAGGTTATTCAGATGCTGACTTTGCAGCATGTAAGATTGATAGAAAGAGCACTAGTGGTACATGTCAGTTCCTTGGATCTCGGCTTGTATCATGGTCCAGCAAGAAACAAGCATCGGTTTCAGTCTCAACCGCTGGAGCTGAATACATAGCAGCTGGAAGCTGTTGCTCTCAAATTCTCTGGATGAAACAGCAGTTGGAAGACTATGAAGTATTTGAAAAGAATTGCCCTATCTACTGTGATAGTACTGCTGCAATTTCTATCTCCAACAATCCAGTTCAACACTCAAAAACCAAGCACATTGACATAAGATATCATTTCCTCAAATATTATGTTGAAAAGAAGAATATTTTTCTAGCAAAGGTGGGAACCGATGATCAAATTGCTGATATCCTCACCAAACCGCTTGAAAATTCAAGGTTTTTTCATTTACGAGGAGAAATGGGTATGCTGGAACTAACTTAATATATTTCATGCCTATTTATTTCTTAGTCTAATAATATTTGTTAAGTATTTTGGCTCTATTAAGAAAAAGGAAATAGTGTTCGGTTCTATCAAAATTGGAAACCGCTATATAAGTTCGGTTGAAGATTCCGGTCAAACCGAAGAGTCAAGAAGAATAATTTCAGTTTGAACCAAACCATAAGGAGAAAGCAAACTATCGGTTTAATCTAGTGAAACCGAAGCACATCTGAGAGATATCGGTTTCATAAAAACTGAGAATGAGAAAAGGTAAGTCGGTTTACTCAAACCGCTCAGGTATGATATTGCAATTTAGTCCATACTTTATGTCACTTCATTCTTTAAGGATCTTTATGAAATTATCTCTGCCGCATTAAATGCAAAATGACAGGTACACCGACGGTTGAGTTTCCTTCAGCCGTCATGCCCGCTCCACTACCCGAGGTGGTTAATTGAGTATAAAAGACAAACTAAATTTTAATTTAACTTTTTACCTTCTTACTCTTTTCAGCAAAATCTCTTTCTTTCTCCTCTGCACTCTCTCTGCACTCTCTTTGTCCTCACTCTAAAAATTTCATACTTAAACGATTTTCTAAATGGCACCAAAGAAAACCATCGATCTTGCTTCTACTTCTACATTGTCCAAACCATCTAAGCCCGATATGGTATGAATTTCTGAACCCTAACTCAGTATTTTTTTATCCGCCATTGTTGCTTGAAAAAGCTTGTTCATCTTCCTTAGTCATTTTATGCTTTTTCTTCATGTTTTTTGTTGGGTTGAACTCGCATTTGTTTTTTTTACTGATTGTTTACTTTATTTCTTGATTTGTGTTCAATTTTGAGCAAAATCAATTTTTGGATCTTTTGGCGTTCTTGCGCATATTTGCAGATTCTGGGTTCTAGTGTTGTTATTTGCCTTAGCTTATTTAGAACTTTGTTAGAATCTGCCCTTTGTGATTGTTTTGGTATAATTTTTTTCATATTTTGATTAAGATTTTGTTTTGCATGTTCATACTCTGTTCTCTGTGTTCTTCGTGCATTCAAACTCTTTTTCAAAATTTTCCCTCTTTGATCCATTTTATTTTTACTGTTCATTTATTTTTTTGTTTTTACTCTTTTACCCTTACTTTTCTTAGAATGCATCTTTTCATTGTTAGGATTACTTGTTACAGTTTGTAAGTCTCATTCAATCCTCTATGTTTATTCATTTCATTGAACCACTCAGTTTGATTAATTGGTATGAACCGCTGTTTGCTTAAGATTTCAACTGTTAGTCTTCAAATTACTTCTAACTTTGAATATTTTTTTAGGATCCATCAAACTTTGTCCCCGGTTCTAGAATTCTAAATGAGGAATTCAAGCAAGATGCAATTGGGAGGAAGCTACTCAAACTGCTTGGAGATGCTAAGCTTCTGCCCTTGTTCCTAATGGATGAACCCCAATTTGTGACAATTATCTGTGCTGAATTTTTTGAGAATGGGATCTCCACAAATGCTGCCTTGCTGGATGTAAGAGGAGAACCGATAAGGGATCTGGAAACCGGAGAAGTGAAATTTGAAGATGCTATCAAGTCCACGGTTTGTGGCAAGCCTGTGGTCCTAACCGCTTCCAAGATCGCAGTTCTAGCTGGTCTTGAGAACTCTGGAGTTATGGGGATCAAACCAGAACTTCTGAGCAGTACTACAATGGAGCTAATTGGAGTTAATTCTTTCTCCACCAAGAATTCCTCCAAGAAGGATTTTGGAGAGGTTATGTCACTGCTATGTGATTTGGTAGATACTGGGGTTATGTGCAAAAATGGAAACCATAACAACTTTACCAGTGAGCAGTATGCTTATTGTGTGGCAATCCTTAAAGGGAAGAAACTGCACTGGCCCAAGGTTGTGATGAAGGAGATCATCAATGCCCTAAACCGCCTCCATGCCGCTAAAGCCACTGGGAAGTCTAAGATCAGGACCCACTGCAGGCTTCTGACCAAGTTCTTGCATCAAGATGTGGATATCTTCAAGTTTTCTACAGAAAACAAAGAATATTGGTTGGATCCAATTGAGAAGTCTATTTTTGGATCGTCAAAGTTTGATGCATTCAGAACCGCATTTGGATGGCGGTTTGCACAGGCAGTATGGAATGAGGATCCCCTGCCTGAAGCCAAACGTGGCCCTTTCCCTGAAGCTCGGCTCAACAAGTCAAACAAACCGTATGCTGGTGCCATTGCTGATCAGGCCCATGCTACGATGTTAAGGAATGAAGGTCAGACTGCCACTTTGAACAGATTGGGGTTGAGTCAGTTAGCTCAAACCGCGGTACAGACTGAGGGGGAGCCTACGGTTGAGGGGGAGCCTGCAGTTCGGTCTAGACATGCGGCTCGTCCCAAGGAAACCGCTGCTCCAAGAAAAAGGAAGGGAACCGTCCAAATTCCCTCAGTTATTACTAAGGCAGACCTAGCCAAACCTCCCTCTAAACCCTCATCCAAACCGCTCTTTAAACCTTCATCTTCATTCCCACCAATCAAACTTTCCTCTACCTTTTCAAAACCTCTAATTCCCAAACCTCAAATTAAACCTCTCTCTCCATTACATCAGAATGTGGAGAAATCCCTTAACTTTGCTATGGATGCCTCCTCTCTCAAAGCTGCCAAAGCCAAATCCATTCCAGAACTCATTCCTTCACCTCATCTTTTCCTCCCTATCTCCTCTCCTCCTAAACCTTCAACTTCTAAACCGTCATCTGTTCAGTTTTCTGAAGAACAGTTGGTTGAGATTTATAAAGCATTTCCCAACCTTAAACCTTATACTCAAACCGAGCCTAAGCAGACCGAAGAGTCTGAGGCTGCGGTTCGGCCTGAGCAGACCACAGTGTCTGAGGCTGCAGCTATGCCTGAGCAGACTGACATGTCTGAGGCAAATGAACCTGAGCAAGCTGTTTAAATTCTTGAGGTTCAACCGCCAAAGAAGAAAAGAAAGTTGATAAAGAAATATGAGTTTGTGGAACACTGGCAGACAAGGCAACCGGGTGCAGTAGACTTCAGTAAGGCTCATGACAAGAAGGATCACTCACCTCTTGAAGGTGCATTTGCAAAAGAATTAAGAGAAAGTGCTGAGATGAGAAAGGCAGGTATTGACCCAATGATGGTTGAAGTCTCCCCTCCTTCACATAAAAGAAAGCTGAACTTTGATTCACCAGAGCATACTCCATCCTCATCTCCTGATTTACCATATCCTCCTACAACGGTTTTGCCAACTCCGGTTTTGCCATCTACTTCTTTGTCGGTTCAACCTCTGCCTCTTCCTTCAGTTCAACCACAGGTTATGACTTCGGTTCAGACTTCAGTTTCCTTCATAAAACCGACACCAAAGAAAAGGAAGAGTGCCACAGAACTGGCATCTTATCTGAAGAGGTTCAAGACTGAAACTTCTAGGGAAAGAAGGGCTGGAGCTCGTGCCCGTGCCGCCGCCAAAGCCGAAGACAGATTTTTAAAGGCTGGCCGCCCTAATCCTTATGCCATCTTTCCAAAAGAAGAAATGGAGGCTGTTGTTGATCAAACCATTCTTTCAGCTGCAGATCAAATAATGGCTGAGATTGCTTATCAGGTTCTCTTGGATCCTTCTCTTGCCTCTCAATTCTTTCTATACTTTAACTGTCACTGCATTCCAAACCTATACCGCCTATTCATTGTTCTTTCCCCTTCCATTTTTCTTTATAATGATTACATGAGGTATCCTGTTCCTTCACCTCCTTCTCAAACTGCCATTATTCCTATTCATTCTGCTGATCAGTTTGATCCCATTGAATTTGAGATTGCCCTTAGAGTTTCAATGGGTGACTCTTTTGAGGAAGCTCGTACTAAGGTCAAAGGCAAAGCCAAAATGCCTTCATCTTCTTTCCATTCAACCGAAAAGGCCATCCCAATCTCTGATGATGCCATCTCCATCTCTGATGATGATGATGATGAGCCTATGCATGACTACACTCCTTCTGATGAACCTCCTCCCTCAGTTTCTTCCTATCCAGTTTTACCACTTCGTGCCTCAACCGCCGATTTGATAGATGCGGTTAGGAACATTCAGTTTCATCAGCAAGCCGCCACTTCTCGGTTTGACACTCATCTCCTCACTATTCAGTCTGATCTTGATGCCATTAAGGGGGAGAGAGTGAATGATATTTTTGAGATCAAAAAATATGCTGAAAGGAGTTTTGGAAAATCAACTTGCCCTTCAAGACATGGTCAGAACCAACCATGAGATTTATTCCTTAAAGCAGCAGGCAGTTGATACCAGGATGGACTCTATAGAAGGAAAGCTTGACATTCTGGCTCAACATTCTTTTGACATCACTGAGCACTTAATGCTTAGAACCGGCAGATTAGTAAGACAAACTGCTGCCATTAAAACTAGAATCAACGAACCTACTGTGGTTCGGCTTCGTGCAGCAGATTTGATTGTTGAAACCGTTCATGCCTCTGGTTCAGGAAATGCTGTTCCAACCGACAATGCCAATGTTGATCAAGCCGCCCCAGATCAAGCTGCAGTTGATGATCAAGCCGCACAAGCCAATATTGCTGAAAATGCTGAAGATGTTATAGCTCCTGCTGCTGGTGATGAGATAGACTAGATTGTAATTTCTAGGTCTTTTGTGTTTTCTCTTATAATTCATATACTTTGTAAGTTTCAAATCTTTATGATTGAATTATAATGAGAATGACTGCATAGCATTCTGTTTCCAAAACTTTGTTTATTCAAACTGCTTGTTTGTGAAACAATGCTTGCATTTCTTAAAACCTCATGCACTACATTCATCATGAAAATACTTTTAAGTGCATTGTGTTTTAAACATTCAGTTTAAACATGCATTTCTGATTCTCAAAATCATATCATTCTATATGCATCTGAATGTATTTCTTTTCTATCTTTTCTTCATTTCCTTTGTTTTTGATAGATTAGAAATCTATGATCTAGCATAATGTGTGCATTGACTTGGGACATGCAATTTCATGAAATTTATTTCGGACATGTTCTTACCAAGTACAATGTTTTGCTTTTATCATAGTGTGGTAATGGCATCAATCAAATAGGGGAGATTGTTAGGATTCATTGTTAGTACACCCTCCTTAATTTAATTGATCCATGCCACGTGTCTCTTTATGGACTTTAGGACTGCATGTAATGAAGTTCTACTTCAATTTTTAGATAAGTCCATTTCTAGATTTTTGATTGTCTAGGCTGAGTATAGTTCGGTTTTATACCTTAGCGGTTTAGTGCTTCAAGCCGTCATCTTGAGACCGCCAGCATGGAGTCCTTCAGTTTTCATCAAACTGCAGTCTGCATGTTTGATGAAACCGCCCATCATGATCATTCTTCAAACCGCTCCTATGCTTGGTGAAACCGCAGAGCAATTATTGAAGAATTAAAGATATGTCATTTATTTCTTAGACAAACATTCCCTTTTTAACCGTAAAGGGATGTTGTTATGTCTTGTCAAAATAACTCTAAGTTAACTTGGAGTTTCTGCAAGGAATGTCGGTTTGTCTATCAGTTTGAATTGTTTACCGTTAGTCCTTTCTGCAACAAAGGAAAATGTCAGGTAGTGGTGCAACAACTACCTAGGACTACAAGACAAAACCAAGGACGAAAATGACAGCTCAACCAATGGGATTTAGACAGCACTGTACCCTTCAGATTTGATTCAAATCTTTACCCAACGGTCACAAGAGTGCTCTGCCTATAAATAGCCTCCATTATTCAACAATGAAGGTTGCTGAGCTTCAAGAGATTCATTCCCAAGTGTTCAAGTTTGCTTTGAAGATTCAAACCCAGATATTCATATCTTCAAACCATCTCCTTAGCAAACCCAGTTTTCTTCATCAAAGCTTCAAGCCTAACAACCTTTCATATTCAGCCTTTACACCAAAAGACTTCCATTTGCTCAACCATCATTTAGATACTTAGAGCATTTGATTTCTTTTCACACACACACCCGATTTATATGATCACATAGATTATATACTTCGAATACACCGGTTGTTATTATAGCTTAGGATAGACTTATTGTTTAGAGTTTAGATTCATCTTGTAAAACCTCCTCTAAATTAATACAAGTCTCATAGCTATTAGAAAATCCTAGACTAACCATCTAGGTAGAGGACGTAGTTCATTTAAGAACGAACCTCTTCAATTTGTGTATTTGATCTTTATTTTCTGTCTTGGTATTTATCTTTCTTGTTTGTGGTCTTTAACTTGTCTCAATATACGAAATGACTTGAAAGATGAATTGTGTTTTCCTTTGAACTTTAAGTTTAACTATTTAGTTGCATCATAGTGTTTTCTCAACCTGAGTCAAACCGCCCAACTCTTTAACTAACCTTCTTGGCCAAACCTCAAACTCCGCTGTGCATTTTATCAGTTCGGTTCTTGTGCTTTGAACCGCAGTTGGCCAAACTGATAAGTACTCGGTTGATTTTAAGGGTATTTTTGAAAAAGTTTTGGACCGCTATTCACCCCCCCTCTAGCGGTTCTATACCATTGTTGCCCTCTGGGACCAACAAACCCTAGTAAGTGCGTCTTCGGGGTTACCGCAGGCAAGTTTCTAGGTTTCAAGGTTTCTCAGCGAGGCATCAAGGCTAATCCAGAAAAGATCCAAGCCTTGATTGACATGAGGGAGCCGATTTGTATCAAAGAGGTTCAAAGGTTGAACGGGAGAGTAGCGGCACTCGGTAGGTTTATCGCCAAATCGGCAGAAAAATCCCTCCCCTTTTTTAAAGCCTTGAAGGGAACGAAGGATTTTGCTTGGACGCCTGAGTGCTCGACCTCGTTCCAGCAACTGAAAGACTACCTCGGCTCTCCACCTCTACTCAGCAGCCTGGTTATGGGAGAGACATTGTACGTCTTCTTAGCAGCGACCGACCGAGCCGTAGCAGCTGTACTCGTTAGAGAAGAAGGCGGCATCCAGAAGCCGGTCTACTACGTCAGCAAGGCACTGTCAGACACCGAGAGCAGGTACTTCAATGCCGAGAAAATTGCTTATGCCTTGGTAATTGCGGCCAGAAAACTACGAGCCTACTTCTCAGCTCATCCAATCACGGTCTACACCGACGCTCCTCTTAGAAAAATACTTAACAAGATGGACAGCTCAGGATGCCTACTTAACTGGTCGATCGAACTGACCGAATTTTACAAAACCTACAAGCCGAGGAAGACTCTTCTGGCCCAACCTCTTGCCGACTTCTTGGTCGAGACCGCCTTCACAAGTGAACATACGCCGACCACCCGAAAGAGGAAGTTCCCTATGGATAGAGAGCCCTTGGAAGAGTTACCTCCCAACTGTTGAGCCCTATACACCGACGGGTCAACTACCCAAGGTAGAAGCGGCGCCGGAGTCTACTTGACTAGCCCTGCCGGCGAGCATGTTGCACGCGATTTTATCAGGTTCAAGTTCCCTGCCTCAAATAATCAAGCTGAATATGAAGCCCTAATCCTGGGACTAGAAAGAGCCAAGTTTTTTGATGCAACGAGATTGGTAGCATACAGCGACTCCCAACTGGTGGTGAATCAAGTTAAAGGGGAATACAACACCGAAAATCACATGCTGACCAAGTACAAAGATCTCGTCCTAAACCTGACCAAGAACTTTGAGTTCTGGGATATACGGCAAGTTGGTAGAGATACAACCTAGAAGCCGACCTGCTTTCAAAGATGGCAACAGCTGAAGACTCGGATCCCCTAATCATTTATGCCGACCAGCTTGCTTATGAAAGACTGGAGATCTTGCTCCTGGATGACGAGGAAAGGACATGGATCGATAACTACAAAGACTACTTGGAGAAGGGAAAGCTTCCTGAAGACGAGTTAGAGGCCAAGTCGATCAAAAAGAAGACGGTAAGATACATAGTCTGGAACGACATCCTGTACAGAAGGTCATTCTCCAGACCTCTCCTTAGATGTGTTGCGCCAAAAAGTACCGAGAAACTCCTCGCCGAAGTACATGGGGGAGTTTGTGGGGGACACCTGGGGGCCAGAACCCTTGCCGACAAGATCATCACACTTGGCTACTATTGGCCAAATATAAGGGAGGATGCCCAATCCTATGTAAAGAAGTGTGACAAATGTCAACGCTACTCCGACTTACCCAAAGTACCTGCCATAGAGCAAAGCCTGGTCATACCGACATGGCCATTCGACATGTGGGGAGTCGACATCATTGGACCGTTCCCATTAGCCAAAGGGAGCAACAAATATGTAATGGTGGCAGTCGATTACTTCACCAAGTGGGTAGAGGCGAAACCACTAGCAAAGATCACTGAAGAGAACGCCATCAACTTTATCCATGATTACATATGGTGTCGGTTTGGCGTGCCCCACACTATAGTAACAGACAACGGCCTACAATTCTCTGATGCTTTCACCGAGGAGATGAATAGGTTGGGAGTCAAGCACAAGAAGTCGTCAGTCAGCCACCCTCAAGGCAATGGACAAGCCGAGGCCGCCAACAAACTTGTCTTAAGAGCACTCACCAAGAACTTAGAAGGCAGACAAGGAAAGTGGCTGGACGAACTCCCCCTAGCTTTATGGGCCGTCCATACAACCACTCGGGGGGCCAACTGGGGAGACACCCTTTGCTATGACTTACGGTTCAGAAGCAATGGCACCAGCCGAGATAGCCTTGCCGACTTTCAGAGTAACCAACTATGACAAGGTCGTTAATGAATACAACCGACTACTGGACCTAGACCTAGTCGACGAAAAAAGGCTAGCTGCCCAACTCAGAATGATCAATTACAAGAAAAGAACCAAGTCCTACCATGACAGCAAAGTGAAAAAGAGAACCTTTGAAGTCGGTGACTGGGTACTCAGAAAAATTGAGTCGACACACTTGAAGGCACAACAGAATAAGCTCTCGCCAAACTGGGAAGGCCCTTACATCATCACCCACATTATACGGGAAGGGACCTACATGCTCAAAACTCCGGAAGGAAAAGAGCTTAAACACCCATGGCATTCCGAGCACTTGAGAAAGTACTATCAGTAGCACCTCGGTTAACTATTTATTCTTTTTATCAGATTTTCGGTCTTAGATTCTATAGTTGATATCTAGTTGTTTCTTAGTTTGATTTCATCGATAAAATTTCCTTTATTTTATTTACATCAAGCTTTGATTATAGTACATAACACGGTCTTAGCGTTATTTACAATGCCGAGATCACCTAACGAAGTCGATGAGCACACTTAAAGCATGACTTCTAAAGCCTAGTTTCAATAACTAGCACCCTAACGAAGTTGACGAGCACACTTATGCATAACTTCTAAAGCCTAGTTCTAACAACTAGAACATAAGACGACTTGAGCTGGTCCTAACGGTTAGACTCAAATTTGGATAGTAAACTCCCAACGATTTGAAACTAATCTCGAATGCTAGTTCCCCCGCGTATCAAAACCGAGCTCCTAACGCTCGTCACGGCCATAACGGTGAACGACCACGGCCTACAAACGTAGCCTAACTCGGCTACAATCAAAACCTATTTTTGTCGGCTAGCGCTCTCAAATTTGGGTTAAGATTAATACATCTAGTTCCCACGACAATTTGAGACTAACCGCGGGTTAGTTCTTACAAACCGAGCTCCTAACGCTCGTCGCGGCCCATAATGGTGATCTACCACGGCTGGTAGCATAACCTAAACCAGCTGGCATGTCTCGTCACTTCAGACTAATGACATCTCAAACCGAGATAAAGTAATACGAACAGAACGAGATAACACTTGCGCAACGAGCTATGGAAACGGGATAAACACCTCAAACCGAGGTATACAAACCCATACAAATAACAAGTGTTTAGACTCCCCCAAGCACTCTGGGCCGAGTCACTTAAATACTTAAGACAAAAAATATATATATATTGTTTTAGCCTACCCGGCTTACAAGGACATTCCAAAGTTTAACTAATCAATACCAGCATCGGCTTCCTCCTCAACTTGGGCAATCAGATCATCAAGATTCCCTTCCTCAACTGGCGGAGGTACCCATGGGGAATTACCCTCTTTCCGATCTCGGCTATGAATCACCCTCAGGCCCTTGTCAGGATACGGAATCAAGGAGTGGGCAGCCCGAGCTTCAACACCGTAAGCATCCTGATTGTAGAGGCGTGCAAGCTTGTCAAGAGTTATATCAACTTCGGGGTCTATCCAGAGAAGGCGAGACAGACTTAACCAAGCATCATTGTAGGTAGTGCCGACTTCATCTTGAATGGCCGCCTTCATTGCCGCACCCTTCTTGAAAGCCTCCACCGCCCGCATCTCCCGACTCGGAATGCTCTCCTCCAGTTGGACCAGCCTCTCCTCCGCAGCATTTTTCTCTAACACGAGGCCCTTCGCTCGTTGACGCTCTTTCTCCAAATCGGCCCTCGCCACAGCAGTCTCCTCCTTGGCTGTTCTCATCACTGTCTCGGCGCGACGAACCGTCTCATTAGCCTCCGTCGACATGTCTGCTGCCTTCTTTAACTCCGCTTCAAATGAGGCCTTCTCCTTCTCAAGGGCTTCCACTTTGGCCTTCAGCTCAACATTAGAGGCACGAAGAGGCTCGACCTCATCCTCACACTTCCTAGCGTTGCTTATGGAAAGCTGCATCAACGCATATTCATGCTGGGCTATGGAGGCAAGCTACAAAGAAAAGATAGACGTCAAAAGCAGGACATTCACGGTCACAACAAATAATGAAATACCAAGTACCTCACTGATAAGTAGGCCCTTGCGGTTCCGAAGCTGTGTGGAGGTCGGTCTGGTCTCCACTAACCTTTGAATAGTCCTTTGATTCATGGCCCTTTTTATGACGGCCGCGCCGAGTTTGAGGGCAGGACCGGAGCGAATGGAATCATCAATATCCGGTATTATCACTACATTGCCAAAAGCATGAGCCAGATCATTGATCTCGACCTCAGTAGAACCCGAAGCCGAAGCTGAGCCACGAGTTGAAGGAGTTCTCTTAGACGGGGGCTCTAAATCATCCTCACCTTCTGCTCTCGGCCTCTTATCCCGACGACCCGCCTGATCGATTTCCTCCTCAACATGTTGACTTTGACTATGATCCTGTAACGGATCAACATTCTCCATCCCGGTTTCCTTTTCAAGAATCTCGACCTCCACCTCTTCTCCGCCGGCTCCAACTTGGATGACAGGGGGACCCGTGGGAATGTTGGCGACTCCTAGGGCCTGCAGAGCCTCCTACCTGGATGTCATGTCGGCATGACGCTTTTCAATACCCCGGGTACACGATAATTGTTTTTTCCTTCTTGCCGCCATGGCGGGGTCGAGCTCCTCTTCGTCGATAATCTGGACATCCTCCATGGAGAGATCTGCACGAGGAGAAAATTAAAAGGACAGCTGGAAACAATCAGGGAAAACAGAAAAATACAAGCGCGGAAAGGAAATTACATCCTATAATATCTTTGGCCTTGAGACACTTGTCGGCCTCGGTCTTGCGCACCAGGCAGTCAGAATAAAAGACGAGATCTGGGTGAATAACCCAATCCTGGAGTCGATGACCCCTTTCCACCACAACTCTCGGCCTAACACCACCAATCGACCCCCTCATCAAACCGGCCTCTACATGGAATTTGAAATCAATCTCGGTCCGGGACCAATCCAGTGTAGCAGTAGCAGCAAACAACTCCAACCTCTTTATCAAGGCGGCGCTCCAATCTGGACGATGAACCACCTTAGGCTTGACAGGATCTCGGTCTGGGCCTAGGAATTCCCAACCCTGACGGCTCTCCATTTTGATCACATGCCTATTCCAGCCCGTCACCTTATTCACGACACTCGAGATAGGAACCATGAGCTTGGGTTTGTTGGGATCAGACTTGATGGTAATAGTTCTGGTGGAGGAATTATAGGACGATTGGAAGAAATGGAAAAAAGCGGACATGCAAGGTTCGAAGCCAAGACCTCGACAAAGAATTATGAAGCCGGTAAGATACCTAACCGCGTTTGCACCCAGATGGGCCGGCACAATGTTCCATCCCTCAAGAAATTCATTAATGAAGGGGTCATGGGGGAGCCGGAGCCCGAGCTGAAACTGTTTGTAGAAAAAAGGGAGGAGGGCATCGTCATAATAAAATTTAACCTCGGCATCAGAAGAGAAGGGTCAGGCTTTGCTATAGAACAATTTGAACTCTCGCCTATCTACCCCAAAATTCTCATAAAGGTCCCTAATCATAGCATCCCCACCAATAGGATGCCTGGGCCGATTTGATCCAGAAGGACCAGCCCCATCCCGACCTCCCTTAGAAGTCACAGCTTCATCTTCAAACCGATCAACTATCCTCCCAGAAGCACCTTCCTCGGCCATACCTGCAGCAACCAAGGGGTTAGAATCATCCCGTGACGAGGACGAGGTGACCTTCCCCCCCCCCCCCCGATTCGACTACTGGGGCCAAGGAAGGACCCTCAAAACGAGATCGAAAGGCCGATTTATCTTTAACATAGTGAAGAAAAATGTGGTTTATAACGGCATCAAGGGTATTAAGGAGTACGACGCCATCAGCATAACCTGGGAGGGCCCTAGGGGCAAACAGACCTGAAGGATACCTCAAATCGTCCCTAGGGGTCTTATTAAAAAACAACAAGTCACTTATTGCCATTAGAGACAAAATTTTCCAAATTCCTTCTGACAACATATAAATCCTATTATTCCGCTCGTAGAAGCCAAACATGGCATCGGGATCAAGGTGTGGGGGACCAAGCATATCAGGGGGAATGGCTAGTTTTTTTTTTTAAACCTACTCACAAGTACGAAAAATCAAGCACGAAAAATAGGAACTTCAAAGCCCTAGAACCTCAACAATGGCAGAAAAAGGGAAAAAGGCGAGAAAGTCAGAACAGTACCTTTGTCGGAAATATGATCGGAGGAAAAGGGTTAGCCGACAGAGTAAATGAAGATGACCGGAGCGGAACAAAGAATTTTGCAATGGGAATCGATGACTTTGAAGACTCGCCGGAAACGGGGACACTGTTTCTCTGTTGGAAATTTGAAAATGTGAAACTTTGAGGGTTTTTGGGTGTGTATATAGGGCGGGTCAAATATGTATGATTCGGGCTAACCCGGTTGTAACCCGTGATCCATGGGTTGCACGTAAACCCATGAACCCATCATGACTCGCATTTAATGGGCCACGTTTTCAAGGTAAATGTCACATCACCAAGACACGTGCACCAATCAATATAAGGGGAAGACAAACGATTGAAGTGACCCAACCGCCGTTTGAAAAGCACGAGCAGACTGCCAATGCTAGATCGACACGTGGCAAACCGAGACCTACAGCAGGAATGCCAGTCGGCTTTGAAAATCACAAACATTTCGGACGTCTGGATCGACATTGAAGAGTTCAGCACATGGGCGTAACCGACACCACAGCTATGGACCGACATCCTTAATGGTATCAAAGAATGAGACGAGACCGAGATGAGAAAAGGTCAGGGGTAGGTCGATGTCGGGCGGTGATTGAAGTCATGGTTGAACGACAAATACAAATGCCTTCCATGCCGACATGTCAACTAAGATCAAATGATCGGCATTACATTAAGGCGACATCATAAAAAATAGGTGGTGTTAACGAGAACAAATCCAAAGTCATGCAAGATGCAAAGAATTCAAGCTATGAAGTCAAATCAAAATCAGAGCAAAGATGGCAAAGGATAAAACCCCAGTGTATATATATATAACAAAAAGACCCCCACAGCAAGGCCGGGGGCCTGGCCTATACAAAAAAAGGAAAAAAGAAACTACCGAGTCATCCTAACTAAGGATTCAAAAAAGATTATAATCTTGATCTTGGTCTTCATCATCCTCCCACTCAACGTCTCCATCATACCCATAATCATCAATGATGATAGGTTCGGGATCATCCTCACTATCATCTTCATCATCATCATCCTCGTCCTCATCCTCTGACTCTTCTGCACTAGAGTCGTCGGAGAATTCATCAACGGGGTCCGGCTCCGAGTATTCGCCATTACTATCGGACGGTGATTCTTCCGCCGGAAAAGATGAACGTATCTTGGATGGGAACAGTGAATCATCGCTGCTTGAAAAATCATGATAAACTTAATTTTCTGATCCTGTACTCACTTCTTCCGGGAATGCATCATCGTATTTCCTCTTTGGAGCCATCTTGGAATTCTTCGCAAAATTTGGGATGTTCTTGGAGAATTCTAGAGGATGAAGGTAAGATAGAGGGTAACCAATGGACAGACCATCTATTTATACCCCTGGAATATGAGGGGGTGGGGAGTTTATCAATGCTACTCATAATTGGGGTGCAATTAATGAAGCCTTCGATTTCCAAGAAGGGCAATGATTCCACCTGTATCAAATCCACAGTGATGTCAGCAAATCCAAGCAAAAGAGGATTTTTGGCGGCGGCAGGTCAAATCAACATAAATGAAGTGCGAAGCAAGTACAAGGGCACAGTTCCTACTCGGCATGCCGAGATAGAAACTCGGGGGCCACTGAACGACATAAACCAACTTGGTTAATGGGGACCCATAAACTCTGGGCTCACACACCGTAAGGCCCATCCACAGAGGCCCACAATCTTATATGCCGAGATACATCAGGCCAAACAGGCAGCCCTTGCCTAGGCCGAGTTCAAGAGGCCCAATCCTTAGCCGGTCTCCGGGGCGAGCCGAGTGGGATTACAGGCCGACATACGCCAATAATCTTCCTTGTTCACGGGGGTCTACTTACAGAGTTTGGTTACAACTCTAACAGTGAAGATCCTTATCTAAGCAAGGATATCTCTTATACCAGATAACAGGACATCATCCATCCTTATCCGGAGTCTATCTCCAAGGAATGCGAGTCCTACATCAACACGGGCATCCTAGCTTCTCTAACAAGCTAGGATTCATTCACCCACGCCTATAAAAACAGGTCTTCACAACAGGAGAAGGGTAAGGAACTTTTGGCTCAAAATTAGTCAATTGGTTTCTATATTTCTAATAACCCATATTCTTACTTTCACGCCGGAGGGCCTTCGCCGGTGAAGCCCCGGTGTAGTTTACGTTTGTTTCGTGTGTGTAGCTCCGGCCATCAAGAACTGTCACTGGGATTATCCGAACCGCTAGACGAAGGCTGATCCAACCAGATTTTGGCATCATCAGTTAATTTAATCCATTTAAATTTAGCCGTCCCCAAATTCAAAGGCATTAATCCTAACAGCAATCATAGTGGCTTTTGGCATTCTCCTACTTAGGTTAAAATAAAAAGTAATAACCATAGTTATGTAAGTAGGTAATTCATATCCAATAAGGATATAATTAGGTACATATTGAATCATTTTATCTTTATAGTGATTCTATAAGAAAAGAATGATACCTAATAGAACATATATCTCTTATATATAGAGCACTAGACTAGGTAGGTCATTGATGCATTAAATTAAGAAGTGATAAGATCATTAAGAAGTGACTTTGAAATCTAAGATTAGATTAATTATGAATTAATTCTTTTTTTATGTTACAAATCTTAAAGGGGGATGAATGAGTAGTTGATTTTGGATTATCAAAAGTCTTTTAATTATAAATCAAATTAAATAAAAAATTAAAATATCTAATAAATATATGTTCATATAATAAGTCCTAAAAGATGCAATCTAATTTTAATGACTAATTGAATATAATAAATCTTTTGAAATTAAATGTTATATTCATCATGAAATAATTCTACTTTATTTATGCAACAAGTCTTTAAAGAACATGAATTACAGATGTAACACCCCAAAATCTAAGCCCATTTTTGTAGGTCCTAAAACACGAGTGCGTTACACTTTTCGAGACAAAAATATCATTAGACAACCTTGAAATTATCATATATTAATATTCCAAAATTACAACCTCAAACCCTAACTTTCTAGGGTTACATCTCAACTGCCATAATGATCAGTTTCTAGAATATTCTAAAACATGGGACTAAGTAATAAGTTTAACTAAACCACTTAATACAAAAATAGTCAAATCACATCTAATCTTCATTTTTCTGCTTACTTGGAAGAAAGAGAAAATAAGAAAGGATGAGCGAACAATGCTCAGTAAGTTCATATACGAACCCCTTCGGTTTCTAAGAAGAGGCGACTGCCAAAAATAGTGAAACATTTAAGAATACAATTTTAAATGAATATGAATACAAATACGTAAGCGAATATGAATACGATCAAAATTGAGCAATTGATCACAAAGGAATTTCCAAATAACATGATTTCAAATCCTTTCAAAACGAATAGCAAATACTTTTCTAACGAAGCCATGATCAAATAAGCGGTCCAATAACCTTCACAAACACAAAAGCTCGCAAGGAGCACGAATGCTAAACAATGATTCCGGAACACCCCACTACTAATCCTCAGTAGTGTAATTGCCTCAAAAGGCCAAATATCAAATGTACCTCGTCAATACGAGTTGTTTAACTTAATGATCATGGACGAAAAACAAAACGATACTCATATCAAATAATCAAATAGTACATAAATACGAACAATTACGATTTTAAATATTTACACGTATCGATGAACAAAAATACGTGAGTATACGAAACAATAACCAAGATTTGTCAAAGAACGCTAAACGAGGGAGTCAAAACAAATACTAACACAAGGTCAGTCTCAATGTATCAAAGAACATGAATTGTCAATAAAATGTACAAAAGGCTACTAACGGAAACGAATTGAGAATCAAATACCTAAAATGAGGTATAATCCCTTACCTTAACTGCGAATCTTGATTAGTTCTTGAAATACGAAGAAACGGATCCTTCACTTGAGCTTCCCAAAATCTAAATAAAAATTACTATTATAAGCGGAACTAAAGGAACAGATTTGAAATTGCCTAAACTATAAAGCTGATTTCCTAAGTCCAAAACTTGCTTGGACACTTAATGTATTAAGTATCTCTTGTTGGTTGGTTTGATTTACATTCCCACAACTTACATGACCAAACTGTAGTTTAGAAGTATAACATGGAACTACTAGTAACCCAGCAACAATTTTGTTCAACTCAGTATTCCGACCGACCACCTGTTCAATTAACTTGGTTTCATTAATTTTATTTAATTTTTGTTTATACTAAGTTAAATCTATAAATATAGTATTATCTATTTATACTATACCATTATTTCTTTAACAATTCAACAAACCCTCAATTCCCTGTTGCTAGAAGTCATATCCAAAATTGAAACACCATAGACTTCTTGCAGATTAAACTCACAAAACAAAAATCTAAGATTTAAGGATTGACTTACCCCAAACGAAGATGTAAACACCGATCGAAAACGCAGCAATAATTTATTCTCGCCTCCATTGAAGCCCCAAAGAAAACTAATTTCTTTTCTTTCTTCTCTGTCTAAATACCCAAACAAAAGCAACATATTATTCATTTTATACTACTCATGCACTCTTCCTTTACGATCCAACAAATGTTGCAGCTCGTTCTTTTATACTCACTTCTAACGCCTCACCTTTTTCAACTAGCCGACGCTTCCTTTCCGGACTTTTCCTCTTCCGTCGATTCGTGCTCTAGCGTTCTGATTTTTTTATCAGCTCAGGAAGTATATTGTTTTTAATTTTTCTTTTCATTTACTCAATTATATAAAAGGCTCAAATTGCCTAATTTAATAAGCCCAAATCAGCCCAGTTAAATATATACTGTATTACAAGACCCATTTTAAGAAAGTTGAGCCCAAACTATTTAGGTCCCACTAATTAAACATCATTTAAACCCAGATGATCAAGCCCAGCCTAATAAGTTCAATTCAACTTGATTTTTATTTTATATATAATATCATTATTATTAAAAAAAATCAGTTTATTACATCAGATTACTTAAAGCATTGAAATTGTTCATGTATTTCAAAAGACAACTTATTATTCAAAGTCATTAAATTATGATGGAATAAGTATAAATTGATTTCCCTAAATGAAATGGTTCATTAACTAAAATAAATTGTAGATTACCAATAGTTTCACAAGTTAGTAGAATCTTCACCTTTAAATGTTACTACAAAATTATATAATTATGAAAACTTAATATTTATTCATCAAATATTACTTTTAAGCTCTCACCTCTACCAAAAAGGCATCCTCTTCATTTTAGATTCAATGATAATTTCATTGTTCATAGTTTTCTATACATAAATAAAGTAAAGGTGAAGAAGACGACGCAACAATTTATCAACGCTCCATATCGATAATATAGTGTAATGTATTTCAATATTTCATGCATTATATGCTAACTCTAGCATTTGTTGTCATATTGTTTTTTGTAGGTACGCCTTCAAAAGAAATTGATAAGAAAAATCGTATTATGAGGCATGCTTATCTCATGATTAAAAAAACTAAAAAACAAAGTTCAAATTTACACGCGAAAAGGATATAGCAAACATAACGGAATGATGTCAGACAACTGATATTGAAAAATTAGGTCAAAAGTTAAGTTATTTTCGTGTTACATTAAATAATTTTTTCACTAATTTTCCGTATGAAAATAATTAGAAAATATATATGGATATATCATATACTCCCCCTGTCCCACCACAAGTGAGACTAATTTTCTTTTCAATCCGTCACACCACAAGTGAGACTGTCCAAAATGGAAATGTTTTAATATATTTATATTCAACCAACCCCACCATTTAACCCCACTCATTCTCTCTCTTCATTTTACACCACTCATTTTATTCAACCAACACTACTATTTACCCCACTCATTCTCTCTCTTCATTTTCTACCACACATACACTACCTTTTTCTTAATTATTGTGCCCCACAAGTTGGTCTCACTTGTGGTGGGACGGAGGGAGTATTTCACTATATTTTTTTTTATAAAATATACACTACTATTGTATTGTAATGACTTTTTTTAGTAATTCCTCCAAAAGAAACTGGTAAAAAGAATCGGGCTATTAGACGGCGCATATCATGAGAAAAAAACAATCAACAACTTTCAAAGGTACAAAGGGAGAATGATGTAACAAGCATCTCGAAAGATGGACCGGCAATACTTTTCAGCCAATCAGGTTTGAAGTCAAGTCTCTTTCATATAACTAAAGTCTCTTGCAAAATTTAAGAATAATATTCTTAATAAAATTTCGGTAGTTAAACCATACACACACACGGCACATACATGTGTATATATATACACACACACACGTTAAAGTTACTACAAACAAATACAATTTTTCATATCCTCAAACTTTGATTTTCTTTACATATTTATCAACGCGCACATCACAACGGACGAATAGTTCCAGGAAAATAAATTTGCTATTGGATAATGAAATTGGTAACACATCCAATGAATCAACTCCTTACAATGTTAGAACATCAGGTATATTATAGAGTATATAAAATAGTTGCAGTTAATTACTAAGATTTAGAGAAAACTACAATATCTATTTGTAAGTACCCCAATCTGAAATTGACCAACTTAGAGGAATTCTTAGCACCATTCAGGGATAAACTGATAGGTTGGGACCTCACTAAAATAAACCTAAAATTATAGGACTGCTCTGGAATTAAACTTGGAAAAATCCAGATGCTCGTCAGGCTGAGCCGTACGGATGGTTTGGACGCGGGAGAGCCCTAGCCGTACGGCTACTATGGGTACCCTCAGTCCTTATAAATTGAGACCCTTGCTGATCATTTCAGGGGGAGAAAATTGTTTGAGAGAGCCAAAGCTCTGCAGAAATCATAACAGAATAGAGTGATCACCACATTTGAGTGAAAAGAGAGAAAGAAGATAGGTCCAAACCAAAATTGATGAGGCCTCCTTCTCCCCATCTTCTCTTCATCTCCATATTACATCTTTTGCTTCTTGTTAAATAATATGCACTTGGAACCAAGCCTTGAAATCTATGGTACCCTTCATGTTTTATGCATGATGATGGGTTACAAACCATAGGATAGCCTAAGGCTTGTTATGATTTATGCATCTTTAATACATTGTCTTTACATTTATGCACCTTTACATTATGTCTTTAAATTTGTGTCATTTACTTTAAAGTTTTTGCATTTATGTTGAATAAATGAGGGAATGATCAAGTTTGGGTGATAAAGTTGCAATCTTTATCATCTAAACCATGAGTCAACCTAAAAAATGTCCCTTTGATAATAAAGATTCAATCTTTATCCATCAAAGGTTGATTTTTGGATGTCCCAATGCCCTTCTTTGGAAGAATCATCCATTTGGGTGTTAAAGTTTTCCATCTTTAATCACCCAAATGGTGATCTTGGCTCAAAAGCCATGACTATCACATTTTCTCAATTATTCCCCAATGATTACCTTGATCACACCCAAAATCCTTGTTTTGGTGTCTAATCTAGTGATCAATGGCATAGGGATGATTTAATTAATGTTTTGTTGCAAGAAAATAACTGGAAATGATCAAACAGTCCAATTTCCAGCAGAATGCTCTGTTTCTGCCTGGAACTGGACTGATTCCTGGGAATCTATTAAAATTCCCAGAAATACCCTTCATAGCCGTACGGCTACTTTGTCCATGGGGAACATTTCCAGTCTAGTCCCCTTTTAATCCAGAATGTTTACGAAATAACCTTTTCTGTCAAATATTTAACTGTTTTCCGTTAAAGTCAGTTTCTCCCATTTTCATGAACACACACACACACTTGCACAATTTTAACAAACTTTAGGGAGAATCGGTTTTTCTAGGCACTTTGGGTGAACTACCAGTTGAGTTCTTCCCAAAGCGTAACCTGACATCCGAATCCTTTATCTCTAACCATTTTTCGTTATGTTTGGGTTTAAAATTAAACTAACGTGGCGACTCCGTTGAACGTTGATAAGATCCCATGTTTGATTCTCGAGGGAACCGTTCGTTTTTCCCGCGGGTATCTCACAGTGGCGACTCCGCTGGGGATTAAAGTGTTTACAAACTTCTTTTTAGAAGCTTTGGGGACACTTTTGTGTGGGTCAAACTCCCGTCCCCGTTTGTTGACTTTGTGGATATTTTTGTGTGTGTTGTATGTTTCTGTTTTGGTTTTTGAGAATGAAACTGTTCTGGAAATGCAATAAACTGGGGCTTGATGATCTGAAGTTAAAAATCTGCAAAAAATAATGGAACTACATCCCTAGCCGTACGGCTGGTTTTGCCGGGCCCACAGAATGTTTCAAGTTAATAGTTTTGTGCAGAGCAGAAACATTCTGATGGTCCCCTTACTTCTTCTTGTCTAGGTTCTAATTTACAGCCTTGCGTGTGCACATTTGCCTTTGTTTTCTTAGCCAAGAAGGGATTTTCAAAGCTTGGTAATGCACAAATCTTTTGGACATAAAATTAGGTTTTCAAAGCCTCATTGTGCCTTACCCCTTTATAAAAAATTTTGGCTTCTCAAATTCTTTTGTTGTGTACGACCTTTTTGTACAAATGACTTTCGAAAGGTTGTTGTTCTTGTTGTAAAGTTTTGGTTTCAAAAACCTTTGGTTGTGCACGACCTTTTTGTACAAAATTTTGATTCTTGCTTGTTCATAGCTTTGCTTGATTACTTGTGCATATTACTTGTTTAAATTGTTTGTTCATGTCTTGTATACGCTCTTGTACATTGCTCATGATATTAAAACGGACTGAAAATTCCTATTTTTGACTCAAAAGGGAACATAGAAGGCTTCACACAACGCGCACTTGACCTTGTGCACGTTCTAAAAACCCTTTAAACCCGGGATGGATGCCACGATGCAGCTTGATTGGTGCTCTTGTGACCTTCTCGCGCGCACGGGTCCATTCCACCTCCCCTTCCGAGCCGAGTCAACCACACTTGTCCATGACACACAAATACCGTGACCATGGTTGGTTTTTGGTCTAGCTCATGTCATCACGTCCCTAATAAGTGGCCAAACGTTAATTATGGCCAAGTTAACGCTCGAGTCATGACTCCTTGTGAAAGCAAGTGTGACCAAGGTCATCTTTGACCCGGTCCTTGACTTATGCGTTAATTCCAACCATAATTAACCGAAGTCATGTATTAAGGATAGGTTGACACCGCGTCATTAAGCTCTAATGCTTGACCCATCCTAATCATCTTTAAGCCCAAGACTAAGGTCCAAGATCCCTCATCAAAATGAGGTCATGCCGGAATTTCGTTAAAAGCGTTAAGTTAATCTTAACCTTAGCCGGGGCTTAATTACGATAAGAATGGCCCGTGCATTGGGACTTTGTGACGCGCTAGAATCTAGGTTTGGTTTCTTTCGGCCGGTGGAAGCTGCGTGCCCTATAGGACCCTCGCCTGGGATAGTCCATCCTTGGGAGTGTGCAATACAGGTGAAAAACAAGGGTCTATAGGCATAGTGATAGCCTCCACTGTTCCAAGATTTAGATTAGTTGCGAAAAAGAAGAGAAATATTTTCCAACCATCTAAGAATAAAAGACGTTTTAAGAGAGCTCGAACAATAATTGAAAGCAGGTCTTTAAATTGTGCTCTCACGTTCCCCAATAAGAATGTTTTTTTTCCTAGAAAAAACAAGAAAGAATGAAATTGGCAAGTGTCGCGCCCCAGACCCGTGGTCCTACTTGGCCCCATGCTCGGGACACGATTGGAAGACGTTATAAAACACTTTTAGAATTTTTTTTTGAAATATACTTTCATAAAGTTTAACAAAATCCACACTCGAAGTTCAAAGACTTCATTTAACTTTCAAACAAACTCTTTCACAAACGAAAGTACTTAGCCCGAAGGCTTACAAACTTTTATACAAATGTTCATACACCAACATTATCCAAAATAATGGTGTTACAAAATGATGAAGTGACGGAAACTCTACCCAAAAGGTATTACATCTAAGTAATGTAGCCTTTACAAAACAAATCCCAACTCTTACCACTGTAACGTCCTCCCATGCCAAAGTGTCCTATCCCCTGGACTCGCCTTTATCTAAAACAGTAAACAAATAAAGGGTGAGAATGAATCTCAGTAAGCTACTAAAATGCAACTACGTTTCATGCTATAATGATAAGTATAACGAACAATATCATAAGCATCACATAGCACATAGCATGAGAGGCAAAGCCAACTCATAATACCACACATACAACGATGTAACACTCACAAGAATACTTAGCCAAGGTTTACCGAAAGAACATAACCATCTGGAAATACCATTTAAGAAAACCATCGGAGAAAACCATCTGAGCAGCATAAATAGCTGAAGCCGGGATCCCGAAAACCAAACCATAAACATAAGAACCAAAGTAACAACGGGGGAAATATGGCACAAAGTCATAACCCAAATGCTCACTCGAGGAAGCTAACTCATCCCATCCAAGGCCAATCTAGACTGGGGACAAAGGACCAGTGGACAAGCCTTATAGTGAACTTGGTTGTGTGCCACTATAATTCTTTCCACCTCCACTCGATTAGAAAAAAGGTCCAGTGGAAAAACCTTATAGTGAACTTGTCTGTGTACCACTATAATTCTTTCCACCTCCACTCGATAACACAAAACCAGCTGGACTTTCAAACAAAGCACTGTAATAAATACTTGCTTAAACAACAACCGGGGGAAATGATTCCAAAGTAGGGAACCAAGCCAAACACATCACAAGAAGCACACAAAAGAATCACTCATAAGAGTTCCCAATAACATTGACATTTAAGTCATAAACACAACCTTGTACACATATGAAACCAAATCATCATCTACCATTTTAGCTTCCCAAAACACTTATCTAGGCGCCCTAGACTAGGGCACAAAACATATCCCAAGATTGGGTCCTAAACCAAGTCAATGAAACAATTTATTTTCTTCAGCAACAGTGGGCGCCCGCCCGCCCTCATCTTGGGCGACCGCCCAAGAGTCCTGTTTTAAAAATTCACCTTTCAGTAGTTCTGGGCGCCCGCCCGGCTCCATCTTGGGCGACCGCCCATAAGCCCTGCCAGGCCAAAATTTGCACATTTTTTACTCCTTTCGTTTCACCGTCCCAAAAGTACAACACTTACACACTTAAAGTTTATAGCCTTACTAAGGCTACCAAAATCAGTCCCAAAACACTCTAACACCACTTTGAACCCAACCAAACCAACATACCAAATACTCACTTTGCCCCAAAATTACAAGTATCACAAATAAATTCTTTTCACAATAATTTCACCACATATAACATATACAACATATATATGACCATTTTAACATTTAAGGGGAATTAGTAACTTACCTATTTCTGGAAAAAAGTATCGAGGAAATATGTTTTGTTCGGGTAGAAATGACATACTCAACGCCCTAATCATTTTTATATAATTAGATTTTAAAACGGAGTAATAAATTAAAATGAAGAAATTAAAGAAAAGCATGAACCTTACCTTTCACGAACCAGAGAGAGTAAACATTTTGCCAGGTGTAAGTGTGTTTGTTTCTTCATTCTCAGGAAACTTAAAATGAAGATAAGCATGCTTTCTATTTATAGCCTTCAACTTAAATCCTCAACTTTCATTCTTAACACCTAGACCCCCAAACTTTAAAGTTACACCTTGGACCCTAAAGTTTCAATTAACTCATTTATCCCTTTTAACAAAATTATTTCTAACACTTTTGGCCCATATAATTCCACTATACCCATTTAGCTCACTTAACAAGCTTTATGTCTAACAATTAAATCCCTTTAGTGAAATTCCATAAAGAACCCTAAGGTTTCTATTAACTCAATTATTCTTTTAACAAAATGGCTACTAACAAGTAGACCAACACATATGCCCAAATAATATATGCAAGCTATAAAAATAATATTTAGCACAAAAAATGCACAAATAAATTCTATTTTTAAGTTAAGAAAATTAGGGTGGTTTTGGGGTCGCTACAATCACTCCCCCTTAAAGAAAATTCAGCCCGAATTTTAGGGTTTACTTACCTCGACCCTCAAACAACTAAAGATACTTTCTTTTCATTTCATCCTGAAGCTTCCAAATAGATTTTCCCACAATATGATTTATCCACACAATTCAAACAGGAAGAATACTCTTATTTCTCAATTGTTGAACTTTAGAAGCAATCACTCGGCTCACCATAGGATATACTTAGCTCAATATCCTCAGAACTTCAAACAACATATGAGAAGAATCACAAACATATTTGCGTAGCATCGACACATGGAACACATTATAAACCTTGTCAAGAGAAGGAAGTAACACAAGATGATAAGCCCAATCTCCAACTCTTCCCAAAATCTCATAAGAACTGATATATTAAGCAAACTCCACAAGAAGTAAAGGTATATCCCACGAATTCTAAGAATCAACTGAACAAGTTCTCAACATGTCCTCAAGAATCTGAATGGTTCTTCCTAACTGACCATCTGTCTGAGGATGAAAAGTCGTTCTAAATCCCAATTCTGAATTCAAAGCCTTCTGAATTGCTTACTAAAATCAAGATGTAAATAAGGAACCCATATCTAATACCATGCTCGTAGGCATCCCATGAAATCGAACTATCTTCTGAACAAATAAGTAACAACTGGAATTAACATTTATACCCTCAAAATAGATAAGGTGAGGAAACTTGGTAACCAATCCGCTATCAATCAACATCATTGTTCTCAACTATTCAGTGTAACTCCTTCAATGAAACCTTTCGCAATAGATTCATATCCACTCAGAAATCTCAAAGGCTTGTCACAAACCAACTGATCACTGATATTTAGGCGTGCTATTCTTAAAACCATTGACCCAAATTGATATTTAATCACAATCGCTACCTTCTTAAACGAAGCCATTTGATGTTAATGGGGTCATTAACTCCTTTATATCATTTTCTACCCTCTCTAAGTTAGAGAAATAATCATTATTCATATTTCTCGTAATTTTGACCTCTTAAAATTAATTTTTTTTACTAATCCCTCCATCCCTAAATGAATCCAAATTTTATTAAAAGGAATATTAAATCTCTACTTTTAATACAATTAAGTGACAAAAATTGGTTTATGCATATTCGTATAATCCATTTTTCATACATTTAATTTTATAAGTATAAAGATGCTAGTGAAAAAAATTGTTTAATTTTTATTTTTCAATAAATAATAATTTATTTTAAGATATTTTTTAAAAACAAAGTGAATATTGCCTCCGTATCAATTTAAACTTCAAAAAATATTTGGGTTCAAGAATTAAGAAAAATATGATGTGCTGTGAGTGTAGATGGTTTGGTAGGAGGGAGAAAGTAGGGTAGAAAAAAGTTAGTGCGTAATTGTTGTGAGTATGACATATGGAGCCACAAATAAAGAAGTATTTTTATTTATTTTTTTGGTTTTACTGAAAGTCAACATAACATTTTAACAACCACGTTGAGGCCATCTCCCCACCAAACTACCTACTACAAAACAATTAAAAAATAATAATAATAAAAAAAAACAATAGTAATAAGAAATAATCCAGCAAATATTCTGGTGCTTAAACTCCTATTTAAGCCAGCAGACCATACATGTAATTGACATTCAAACATAACAAATATAACATACTATACAGTTAGTAATATCAACTGAGAATCAGATATGGGGTCCGATAATGTCACCGTCGATAGCATACTCAAAGGTCAACGTGCCGATGGTCCGGCACGATTCTAGCCATCGGCACAGCCAACCCTCCCAGCTGCTTCTACCAAGCTGACTTTCCTGACTACTACTTCCGTGTCACCAAAGCCGAACACATGACCGATCTCAAAGCAAAGTTCAAACGTATATGTATGTGCTTCCTAGCTAACCCTTCCTTTTGCATTTTATTTAGTAGTGTATCTTTTTAACTTCTTCTCTCTCTCACTAAAAACATGCACTTTTTATTCGAAAAAAGTGTGCCGTTAAATGAAAAATATACATTTCTAAAAGGAATTTTTTTATATGTATAGTATTTTTTAATTAAGATGACCCACTTGCCTGCTCATAACAATTATGCACTTACAATTCCTTACCTCAAATTTTCTATCATACTTAATTTTTCATACTCACAACATTTACACCACTTACGTATTTTCTTAATCTATATGTCTAAAACAAAAAGTGCATCTTTTTGTGGGACAGAGGGAATATATATTTATTTTTATTTATATATAATTTCCAAATTTTTGCCTATATATATATATATATATAACAAAGATCAGAGGTCCGATTTAAAAGCATGCATATTGAGGTAAATAACAATAAATAACATAAATAAAATCAAAATAAATATCGCATGAATAGTGAATAGTAAATTTGACTTTTTTGCTACAGTAACTTTGACTTTTGAAAATACGTATACGTAGGCTTTCGTTCAACCTCAGTTTATCCGTCACCCGTAGGTCTGGAAGGTTAGTGGTTTCCACCTTTCGTAACGTTTTTGTTTTGAAAAATAAATTGTAAATTGTAAGCAGCAATAAATACTCGAGGCGGGAGTAGTAAACTTACTTTGTGTATTTGCAAATTGTTGAGAGTACAATTGTTGAGAGAGATTACAATAGATTTTTAGAGAGAGAAATATAGAGAGAATTTAAAACTGAAACTAAAATTGAGCCTGTCTTTACAATGAGAGTTAACATTCTTATATACTACTCGATTTTTGTCTTGCAGGTGGGCAGGAGGAATCTTCTTTTGAAAATTGTGGCCAGTGGGCCAGGGCGGCTGATGCTTTGTTGAATTTTGTGGCTAGTAATGGGCCAGGGCGGCTGATGCTATATATATATATATATATATATATATAAAAAAAGGTACTCAAGTGAGAACTTAAATATCGTGAGAACCGTGAGAACTTAATGTATCCAATGATGTATCCAAGTGCATATTTGATACATTAGTTTTTACCTAATGTATCCAATGATGTATCCAAGTCAAGTAAAGTATCCAATGATGTATCCAAGTGAACCATTGGATACATTAGTTTTTTACCTAATGTATCCAAGTTCTCACGGTTCTCACGATATTTAGGTTCTCACAGGAGCACGATCATATATATATATATATATATATATATATATATATATATATATATATATATATATATATATATATACTCCCTCTGTCCCATTTGAAGCTTCACATTTTACCTAAATGGGTGTCCCGTTGAAAGCTTCATCCTTTCCTAAAATAGTACTCCCTCCGTCCCAAAGTAAGAGTCCTATTTTCCTTTTTGGTCCGTCCCAGAGTAAGAGTCCTATTCCAAAAATGGCAAAGAATCTTTACTATTCATCCCACTCATTCTTTCTCTTACTTTACTTTTACACTCACAACACCAATCAACTTACTATTCCCTCCCACTCATTCTCTCTCCTACTTTACTTTTGCACTCACAATACTTACATCACTTCCATAATTTCTTAATAAGCGTGCAAATGGGGGGGGGGTAGGACTCTTACTCTGGGACGGAGGGAGTAACAAATGTAGGCCCCACTTGTCATACTCACTCACTATTTCCTCTCACATACTTAAATTATGGGGCCCACTTGTCATACCCACTAACTTTCTCCTCTCACATATTTAAATTGTAGGCCCCATTTTTCATACCCACTAACTTTTTCTCTCTCACAACCCTTCTTACACTCACCACCTTTCTTAATTTTTGTGCCATCACCAATATGGTGAAGCTTCAAATGGGACGGAGGGAGTATATATATATATATATATATATATATATATATATATATATGTATATACACAGAGAGAGAGAGAGAGACAAAAGAAATTTACTAAATCTAGATTGCAAATACAGTTGACAATATAGGATTGAATATTGACGTGATGAGTAATATCCAATTATTCATTTACAACATACTCCCTCCGTTCATCCGAAATTGGATTCTCTCTCCTGACACGTGAATTAAGGAATACTAATATTTTATTAAGAAAATATGGTTTGAAAAAGATGATTGTGTGATTGTGAAGAAGAGAGAAAGTGTGTAGATATTAATAAATGAGAAGTTGTGAATACGATAAGTGTATCCCACTAATTAAAAAGTAATAAAGCAGTTTCATTTTGTGATGTCCTATTTCGAATGTGATCCAAAATGATAAAATAAATTACTTGAAGTGGGAAGGAGTGAGTATTTATAACTAAAATTTGTAAATATTTTTTGTAACTTCGATTTTACTCCATAAAGCTATTTTCTTTAGAATTCTTTTTGATAAGTTTAGCTTTACTCCATATTGCTATTTCAATTATAATAAGGGAGAGGCTATTGCCACTACAATAATTGCTTATTCACTACATTTTATATAAATTGACATAATTATCCTTTGACATTTTAAGGAGTCAAGAAAATAGTTTAGGAAGATATTCACCAATCCATAACATTACCTATTAAGATGCTAGCTAATTTTTATCATGTAATGATTTGCATTTAAATTACTTACCTTTGTTAGTAATAAATTAATTTTCCAGAGAAAATATTTTGTATTGAGTTTTTGGGAAAAGCTATTTTTTTTTTAAATTGTGTTATTTAGCTGCTTATTGATCTAGGAAATACCAAATTATACGTGTGGTACATTTTCGTTCATTCAATTTTTTAATTAAACAAGAAACTTTGAAGATAGTTAACGTAATATTGAATATACTTTCAAATCTTATACGTTTACCAATATATTATTTAGCATTTTTTTCTACTTTGAAAATATATTTATTAGTAACCACATCAATTAATTTAATATTTGAAAGTAATACATACTAACAATTACTGTAAAATATACAACACATATTTGTTTTAATTTTTTTAATATATGGTAATAAATATGAATTAATAGATTCACCAATAAAATTTATATTTTAATTTAGAAATTTATTATTTATATTTATATAATTTCTTCACCACTTTGTCTTTTTTTTTTCTCTTCTTTTAGTTAAAAGTGAAATCAAAACAATATGAATAAAAATATTATTTTATTGCATATAACATATAAGTTAAAATAAATAAACTACTTTTCTATAAGCAGTTTCGTTTGTATTTTACATTTCTTGCGAATAAATAGTTTATTACTCCATCCGGTCCTAAATATAAGCAAAAATAACTAAAATCACACCTATTAAGAAAGTAGTTAAGTTAGTTAATTGTCTTGATTTTATAATAAGAACATGTTAAAATTACTAATATATCCTCATATTAAATGTGTAATAAATGTGCACTTGTATTTGAAAATGAATAATTAAATAAGGGCAGTTTTGGTAAAAGAGTATTAAATAGTCTTGAAATCCCTTAGAATTGCTTATATTTAGATAAAAAAAAAACCCCACTTTTGTTGCTTATAATTGAGTCCGGAAGGAGTATCTTATTATGATCAAAATGAAATATTTTGATATCAAGAAAAACGTTAAGAACAATACATATTATTTAGTACCATAAATACTCCCACTTTAAGGGCAAATCTGTCAAGATAATGATCAATTTACTAGAAATATAATGAATGTAGTGGAAAAGCAAATATCGTAGTGGCAATAGCCCCTCATAATAATTACTTATTCACTACATTAATTAATTTTTTAATAAATCAATCACATAGTTGACAAATTGCCAGGGGATATTGCTTACCCTGCAACATTTTTATATTTGCGACATTAATTAATACATTTTATTTTAGGGGTAATTGCAATTCGGTTCCTGACATTTCTCAAAATTTACAATGTTGATGCTGTCATTTCAATTTCGCCAATTTGTATATCCACTTTGTCTTTTTGTTGCAATCTGACTAGCAAAAGTAACTGGGTGTTAGTTTTTTTTAACCGATTTTATGTCATGTGACTAGCACATGACGTTTTAAGGGACACTTTAAGATGTTTTTAGAGTTACACATATCCGATTGGTATGATTCTTTTTTTTTTTTAATTGAAGCTAATATTTAAATATATAAAATTTATTTTTTGGGCAAATTTTTTTGTTGACCAAATTATTTTATAGGAAATTTTAATATAAAATAATTTAAAAATAGAAAACCGCGTGAAAAAAAATCTAAAAATGAAATTAACCTCAAATATGTTTCATATGAAGTAAATGTTGTATGTGGAGTAACATTTCATGATAATATTGTATAGAGAAAACAAAGAGAGGAGGATGAATTAAGGGAAGTGTGTATGTGGAAGGAGTGATGCGGGAAGGTGGCAGAGTGGTGGATGAAAGTAAAGGAGAGGAAAGAGGATACAGCATGGTAGAATGTAGTAATTTTTCAGATTATTTTCACTTATTCTCTTATTTTTAAAATATTTCATTTATTATATTACAAATTAATATTATTTAATTAATTCTAAAAAAAATAAATAAATGTTGTAGACAAAAATATTATCTTTGATTTAAAAAAAAAATCATATCAATTGGATATATGTAACTCCAAAAACATCTTAAAAAGTACTCGTACCTTTAATCGTCTTGTGCAAGTCACATGACATAAAACATGTTAGAAAAGTAACAAACAGTTAGATTTGTAGTCAGATTGCAACAAAATGACAAAGTAGATATACCAATTGGCGAAATTGAAATGACAGCATCAACATTGCAAATTTTGGGAAATGTCAGGAACCAAATTGCAATTAACCCTTTATTTTTACATTTAGTCTTCTTTTAGTTTTTTATCTACAACATTGTTCATTATATTGCTAAGATTTACTAATTAATTATATGAAAAATATATTATACATTGCAATATAAATTGATGATAGAAAAGATTTTTAGTTGTATTTCATCTTATTTTCTTTCCACTTTGAATCATTCGTAAATTCCCATGAACTTCATCCTGGTATGGAAGCAAAAGCTCCATTTCTTCTACATCAGCTGTGCACTCTTCAATTTTTAACGTGTCCATTTTACTACTTTTAAAATTTTAAGAAATATTTTTTGTACTAAAATTATGAATTTATACTTTTTGACCCATTTGATTTATCTTAGGTAAAATTGGCACTAAAGTATTGTAAAGTATTGTTTAGACCCCCCTGCATGCTAAATTTTAATACCTCAATGATAGTACTCCGTAATAGTTATCCATTAAAAACTATTGACCCCCTTTCTAAATATTTCTAGCTTGATATCACTCTACACTAGCTTATACTCCCTCCGTCCCAGCTCACTTGACACTTATTTCCATTTTGGTCCGTCCCAGCTCACTTGACACTTCCCAAAATAGCATACTTTTTATAATTTTATATTCACTCTACCCCACCACTCATTCACTCTCTTCATTTTCCACCACTCAATTTATTCAACCAACACTACTATTTACCCCACTCATTCTTTCTCTTCATTTTCCACCACACATTTTCTTTATTTTATTCTTTTTCCTTAGTTATTGTACCCACCTCATGGGTGTCAAGTGAGGTGGGACGGAGGGAGTATATACATACCCCTCCGTCCAAAAACACCTTGCACATATTTCCTTTTTGAGTGTCCATTGGTAAGTCCGCTTTTCTAAAATGTTCAAAATATATTGTTTTTCTATTCTCTCTACCCCACTTGTCATACTCACACACCTACTTTTTGGCCCCACTTGTAAATCCCACTCAACTTATCACACTCACAATCTCTTTTTCACTCACAATACTTTTGAATATATATACTCATTCCTTAATTCCCGTGCATCCTCAAAAGTGTGCAAGGTGTTTTGGGACGGAGGGAGTTTTTATTTGTAGCTAGAAGTGTGATTTCTAGTAGTGATTACTCCATCCGTTCCATCCGTCAGTATATATCCACCATCTCATTTGCACGGAAATAAAAAATAGTGAAAGTAATGTAAGTGTTATGAGTATTAAAAGTGACGTTCGAGAGAGAATATTGAGTAGGGAATAGTAAGTTGATTGGTGTTGTGAGTATAAAAATAAAGTATGAGAGAGTGAGTGGGACCAATAGGAAATGTTCTTTGTTATTTTTTAAAGTGGACGTATACTATGGGACAGACAAAAAGAAAAGTAGACCTATACTCTGAGACGAATGGAGTGGTGTGTATATATTTTGTGTATATATATATATATATACATGCAGCATGTGTATAACCAAAAAGAAAATGAATTACGAATGCAGGTGATAGAACGAATATCAGGAAACGGTACATGCACCTTACGGAAGACATTTTGAAAGAAAATCCAAACATTAGCACTTATATGGCGCCGTCCTTTGATGCCCGTCAAAAAATGGTCATTACGGGAGTTCCTAATTTGGGTAAGGAAGCGGCTTTAGTGGCAATAAAAGAGTGGGGACTTTCCATATCAAATATCACCCACCTCATCTTCTGCACAACCTCATGCGGAAACATACCTGGGGCTGATGTCCAGCTTGCTAAACTCCTTGGCTTGAGGCCCACGGTCAACCGCTTCATGATGTACCAGCAGAGTTGTTTCGGTGGCGCCGCTGCCCTCCGTATGGCCAAGGACTTGGCCGAGAACAACCGTGGGGCCCGCGTACTCGTTGTCTGCTCTGAACTCATCACCACCAACTTCCGCGAGCCCTCCTACACGGATTTCAACACTCTATTTGAAGCTGCGTTTTTTGGGGATGGGGCCGGTGCGGTCATTGTGGGATCGGATCCCGATACATCTGTGGAGAAACCGCTGTTCCAGATCGTATCAGCGGCGCAAACAACAATTCCTGATACACAGGGGGTGATAGAGGGAAAGTTGGGGGAATCTGGGCTAATGATCCAACTTGGGAAAGATGTTCCACATTTGATGTCCAGCAATGTTGAGAATGCTTTGAAGGCTGCGTTCGGTCCTATCGGGATACAAAATTGGGACTCCTTGTTCTGGGTGGCTCATCCAGGTAATCATCTAATTACGGACGCGATCGAGCTCAAGGTTGGCCTCAACAAGGACAAGCTCAATGCCAGTAAGCACGTGCTCAGTGAATACGGAAACATGATTAGCGGAACCGTCATATTCATCCTTGATGAAATGAGAAAGAAATCTATCCGAGACGGCCACACCACCACTGGCGAAGGCCTTGATTGGGGCGTTTTATTTGGGTTCGGACCTGGTCTAACGATTGAGACGATTGTTTTACACAGTGTCCCTAACACCGCCGTCCCCAGTTGATTTAATCGGCAGCGTTACTTTGTGTGCAAAGAGCTTTACTTTGTGTAAAAAGAATATGATCACATCTCACTCTATAAACTCATATCTACAAAATAATTAATTCCCTTCTTCCATATCAAAAGTAACTTAACAACCTTTTGATAACGCAGATGGGAATTGGTTTTTGTAGATATAGATTTTTTTAAGTGACATCTGATCACTTAATTAACAGTTATATTTTAATGTTATGTGTGTATTAGCAATAACCCGATGATCGGTTCGGTAGGAAAATTTCCCTTCTTTAATTTGTATGTTTTCAATCAATGTGCATTTGAAAAATCTTACTTGGTCTTTGTAGATATAGAATTTTATAGAGATAATTACAAACCAATACAACGTACTACACTCTTGGTTACACAAAAGGTAACCTACTCTTCTTTAACAACATAATGAAACGTACTTTTATGTCGGGTTACAAAAAAGACCAGTTGGATGTCGTTAAATTTCATTAACGGAACGAACCATTTCGTTAAATAAACTAACAATCATTAAAGAAACAATGGCCCCTTCATCGTTAACGTCGTTTATCTCTACCCTTGCAGTTTATTCAAGTTCAAGCCAAATGCATGAAGGATGAATGCACTGTGAACCCACAAATTCAAACCCGGAAAACGCAAATTCAAATTTGAAAATTGAGATCAAAATCAAGATCGAATCTGAAAATCATACCCGGAAAAAAAAATAATCCAAAACCGAACCCAAAATCAAACTTAAATCGAACCTTTGGATCTGAAATATTCCAATCACACAATATTCAACCAAATCGAACCCTAGAATTTGGAATTTTTAGCCCAAAATTGAATAAATTTTTTGACGTGTTGTCTGTGTTTTGAATTTCTCAATGGGTTTGTTGAGTTCGATTGATGAGACAATGCGTTTTTGTCTGGGTTTGAGAATTTCTCAACCGGCAACAATGGCATATACTTCTTGTTCTAGACAATGTGGGTTGGGTCTTGTTTGATTTGATTTTCGATTTTGGGTTGGCAAATTAAGAAATTAGGGCTCTTGAGGTGAAGCTAAAACTCAGATGTGATTTGGAGTGGTAAAATTGATGAAACTCAGTGGTTAATGGTAGAGATGGGCGGTGATTGATTGTGGTGGTTGGCGGGCAGATAGGTAGTGGGGGGGGGGGGGGGGCGGACTGTGGCAGAAATAGGATTGTGAGAGGGGTGGTGATTTGTGGTGGTATGTGGAAGACCGGTGTTGATTGGTGGCGGACAGAGATTAGTGAGATGCAAGGAAGAAGACTACCAAATCGGTTAAATGGGCTAACGAATGTTCATTGTATTTAATGGGTGTTAGACTTTTTCTTATTTTGTTGGCATTAGAGTTATGTTTTTTAACATCGTTAGGGTGCGTTCCATTATACTCCCTCCGTTCTAAGTAAGTTGAAACATTTTGCCATTTAGGGCATTTCACTTAAGTTGCAACAATCTAAAAATGCAAGCTTTTTATTACTTTTATAATCCTCCACTCATTCTCTCTTTTCCTCCCAACCACTCTGTTAGTAAATCAGACCCAAGAGATGGCAAATAATAATGAACGCAAATCAACACAGAATATACGTGGTTCACCAATCTCTATTGGCTACCTCCATGGGCAAAGGGAAACAGATATTATTATGGCGGAGAAACAATTACATGAGGATAATCACACTAATCTATGTTTGCATGAACTTTGATCACAAAGTTCCTAGCTATGCAAATCCCTAGATCTAGAATTACTGATCTCTCTCTCCATGTCAATTGAATCACGCACAGAAAAATACTAGTTTATGGCTAGTATTTATAGGCTAGAGACCTAAACCAGAAGACAGAAGGAGTTCTTAATTAAATCCCAAAAAGGATTTAATTACTTTCCTTTTTCTTCTCAAATTTGACTTATTCAAAGTCATTTACTCTAACAATCTCAACCTTGACTTTGAATCTCCCCTAATAATTCAAATGCACGAGCTTCCGACATAGCCTCCACCTTGAGCCACATCCCTCGTACCAGATTTTTCAAACTTTGCATCAGTCTGTCTTTCGTCAAAGACACTAGATTTGTCCTTCGGACAACCAGATTTTTCGAGCGCCGTGTATCTTCAAGACATTCAGAATTTGTCTCACCAGGCAAACAACTTTGTCCTCTAGACAATCAGATTTTCTGCATGCAATGTATCCTATGGACACTCAGAATCACCCCAACGGGTAATTAACAGTCATTCAGACGTGGCCCATCCAGTCGACATTGGATCTTGCCAACCATGACTGATACAATTGGTATGTGTTGATCTTCTAGCCGTGGCTTGCCCAGTTCACTCCGGCCTAGAGTAAAACGATGCTCCACCTGCTCGCCAACGCCCTCACCAATCTCAGAACCTTGGAGGATACACAAGGAATCTTTTCTTTCGCCCTTCAGAATCACATCTGAACCTTTGTAGACATCCAGAACTCCAACTTCACCTTTAAAACTGTATCCCTTCTTGTTCAACCGACTAAGTGATACCAGACTCTTTGCTACTTGTGGAATGTGTCTCACCTTGTTCAATGTGAGATATTTATCACCAGAAGTTCTCACCCTTACAGAGCCCATGCCAACTACTTTGCAGATAGATCCATTAGCTATATAAATACGGTCTCCATCCTTCTGCTCGTAGGTTGTAAACTGCTCCTTGCGCGAACACATGAGATAAAAAAACTCCCGAATCTCGAACCCATGCAACTTCCTTGCACGCTTCTTCTTCGGTCACCAGGGCATAATCACCATCCTCATTCAGATTATCACTGCTCGCCATTGCTGCAGCTGACTCAGAACTCTTCAGACGCGGAGTCAGATGTACAACTCTGAAATCTAACCAGATTATTGCCTCGGGCAACACAGTTTTTGTATCTACTTCTAGATCACTAGAATAGACTACAGAAGATGTAAGATCTTCAGATTATACCAGAAAGCTAACTTCTGATCACATAATCCTAGCTTCAAATCTCCGTCTTCAGATGTAGATACTAGACACCGAAATGTTCTAGATGCATTCTTGGATCACCACCGAACACCAGACGAACTTTCAGATTTAGATCTACCAGATTTGCTATTTCTAGCACAGATTTCTGCACGGACACTGCACGCAGACTGCACGGAAAAAAACTACACGCGACCCGCACCAAGACTGCACGCGAACTGTACCAAAACTGTACGTAACCCGCACCAAGACTGCACGCGAACTTAACGTTTTCTGCACGCGATCTACACTTTTTCTACCCGCGATCTGCACGCCCGATGCATAATCTTCTATCAGATAATAAACCTATTCTTCCCGTCAGACTTGTTGATTTTCTTGTTCATCCCGGAATCCATCTCTTTCTACCGCAGCGGAATGCCCTGATCTTTCTCACCTAACCCGGCTCTGGTGCCAATAAGAGAAATTGCAACAAGAAACTCTAAACGCATACAATCAAAGATAAAACACCAGAAGCTTCTGTCCGGATACAATTTCGGATGCTACGGACATCAAAATCCGATCTTCACCATTCATATCGAAGATCTATGAGTCCTGAAGCTACTCACCGAAAATCAGCACGATCCAACGGTGAACGAATGCGCTACGCCTTTTTCTTCACCGCTGCGCTGGATAAAAACGGACCAGAAACTGCTACCTTGTTTTTCTTCGATCTTGGATCTCTTCCGTCGATACTAATTCTCCTTTTCAACCAAGCTCTGATACCACTTGTTAGTAAATCAGACCCAAGAGATAGCAAATAATAATGAACGCAAATCAACACAGAATATACGTGGTTCACCAATCTCTATTGGCTACCTCTACGGGCAAAGGGAAACATATATTATTATGGCGGAGAAACAATTACATGAGGATAATCATACTAATCTATGTTTGCATGAACTTTGATCACAAAGTTCCTAGCTATGCAAATCTCTATATCTAGAATCACTGATCTCTCTCTCCATGTCAATTGAATCACGCATAGAAAAATACTAGTTTATGGCTAGTATTTATAGGCTAGAGACCTAAACCAGAAGACAGAAGGAGTTCTTAATTAGATCCAAAAAGGATTTAATTACTTTCCTTTTTCTTCTCAAATTTGACTTATTCAAAGTCATTTACTCTAACACACTCATTATTCTCCACTCATTTTTTTTCCTTCCCACTAATTCTCTCTCTTTCTCACTACCTTTCATTCTTAATATAATATTATATCCTTAAGTTCTCAACTTCAAAATGAATGTTTCAACTTACATAGAACGGATGGAGTATGTAACAAATGGGTAAAGTACATTTCATTAAGATGTCAAATGGTAGTATGTTGCATTAATTATAACAAACGCTATAGTACGTTACTCTACTTTGTCGTTCGCCCGAATTTTATGAGAATTAATATCTTATTCATATATTCCATTCGAAAATAATATTATTATTCATATATTTTTATCATGATTTATTCTAATCAAAATTACCATTACAATCTTAACAAAACATTTATTTTTTAATAAAAGAGGAAAATATTTTTTTATAAAAGAAGTGACAAACGCTCATTTATGGATTTTATTATGTGTAGCAAACAAAAAGTTACTACTAAACATATTGTTTAAGGATGGAATGTGGAATTTTTCTTTTTCTCCTAATCACGTAAATGAACATAGGAAATTTTGGTTTTCATCAATTTAATGGTCTTTTCTTCTTTTACTAAATCTAGCTAATTAGTATGGTCATGATTTTGATGAAACCCTAATCAAGTGATAATCTGGTTTATATTCACTACAAAAAATAACATTTTTGGGGTCAGCTTTTTGCCGTCCTAAAAAGTCTGTTTGCCGTCCTTAATAGTATTTGGGTCGGCAATAAGGACGGGATTTGTGGGTCCTAATTAACATGCGACTCAAAAAGATTAAGGACCCCCGTCACCGTCCTTAAAAGTATATTAAGGTCGGCCATACGGGTCCCTAATAAAAATATAAAAATGTTTAATTTGACTTTGGCGGGAAAGATTTGGAGCCAAAAAAATTTTGGTACCCGTTTGTTAAGTCGAATTTGCCGTCCCAAATAATACTGGCGCCACAATAAAATTTTGGTGGGAAAGAATTAAGGTCGGATTACGTCGACCTAAATAAGCCCTCACGTTAATGTATGAAATATTTATCATTGATTAATTTATTTTCCCAATTCTGAGTTCCGTATAAATAAAAACACATGCAGACATATATTTGCAAAACGAATATCAATCCAAAATGACAAGAATAAAAGATGATATATTAACCAATGTAAATCAATACACTACCCAGATCAAGTTAATGATTACAAAAATGAAACATAGATCTTATATAAAGAACAATTCAAATACATAAAAGACTTTGATCTGAAAAGTGTCCCTAACTAGTTAATTTATCCATAATGCATATAATGTGATCCCTGAGAAAAACCGCATCACGAAGAAAATCGATTCTTGATGGTGTTCATCCCTCATGCTCCTCAGTGAGAACCATGCATCACTCTTAACATGTGAAACTGTAAAAACAACATCAAAGAACTGGGTTAAGAAAAAAATTAACAAACCCCTTTGCCAAACAAGAATAAGATATCTGAATGAGTACAATTTACTTTAATGTTCACATAGCAACAAAATAAAATAAAAGAAGTCCTTGTGGTGAGATTAGCAGGACCAGTTACAAGTCTATAATTACAAGACTATAATTATCAGTGTAATCCAAATGCTCCAAAAGAAAAAGCAATTATGTACCCCACTGTCTCGGTTGAATAGTCTGAATTCACTATAAAAGGGACAAAAACCATACTTCAACTCATACTCCTTCCTTTCCCAACACAAGTAATACTTATTTCTCTTTTAGGCCGTTCCAAAACAATTGAGACTGCCCAAAATGAAAATATTTTAATATATTTATATTCAACCAACCCCACCATTTAACCCCACTCATTCTCTCTCTTTATTTTCAACCACTCAATTTATTCAACCAACACTACTATTTACCCCACTCATTGTCTCTTTTTTCTTTCTACCACACAAACACTACTTTTCTCTTATTTATTATGCCCACTCCTCTAGTCTTACTTGTGCTGGGACGGAAGGAGTATAGTACAAACTACTGTACGAAAGTAACATTGACAAAAATAAAGAATTTCATTCATCAAACATTTAAGCTGACCTCATTATTTGTGCAGTTTATCCATCTTGACAAAGCTGAGCATCTACATCAAATACATAAATAGGAAATCATTTTCTAGTTAAGTAATGGAGAATTCAACATAAACTTAATAGTAATAATAATCAGAAAACAACATCAAAACTGTTAGCCAAACCAATAAACTCATTACTACATTAATTTACATGAGTACAAATTTCAGTGCATATCGCTGAAATTTAATAATAACAATAATAAAAAAAAAAAAAAAAACAACTTCAAAACTATTAGCCAAGCCAATAAACTTAATAGTTTAACTTCATCCACACCGCTAACACTGTAGCATGAAGTGAATTTAATATAAAGTTAAATAGTAGGAATAGCTTGAATCAAGTATTTCCACATCGTAAGGATGTGAAAGTCTCAGAAAAAGACAGTAAAAGATTTACAGTTCTTTGAAAACATGGGATACAATATTGTAGAATGTTTATGGCAGGACAATGTTTGCATATTAGAGACCTAGAGCAGGAGAAGTACGCACCGATCGCAGTACTTTAATTTCATCCACGCTGCTGACACTGTTTCAATCGCCACAAAATGGAAAAATACAACAAAACACACTAACATTCACCACACTTTAATTAAAAGAAATTCAAACTCTGAAACCCCAAGACACTTATCCCAAAGAATTCCATACCCTGAGTCTTGCAAAGTAACTTGTTGCTAACATGCCCCACTAAATGACTTAAAATAAATAGGCAATTGAACTGCAATCAAAAATGAAATCTAACCGACTGTCTGATTATATTTTAGGGCAGGCGAGGATGGTTAAAATCTAAAAAACAATATGCACAGAATAGGATAGGAAAGAGGATCAAACCAAATCGGTGGTGCTTGGAATAAGTCAGAGCCGCTACCGAAATTGATTGAGAGACCGAAAAACTCACCATAAGTTGCTATCAGAAGGCCTATCAGAAGCAATCACCTAGTCCAAATGAAAAATAATAGAAATCATTCAAATTATATATTCACAATAAGAGTGGATAAACATAACTGGAGTTAGCCACTTAAAGAACTAAGAAAATCAAAACCGTGGGTGAAGGATAATCTTAAGTCAAACAATGAAATAAAGATGAGGGAACTATAAAACAATTGGTTTGAAAACCATTTGTAATCAAAGATTTAAGATAGTATTTGTTTCTTCCTACACCCTAAAACTTGATCATGAACACCAAAAAAATCATCAAGAATACCAGGGGGAAAGAAAACCAAAACTTTTCCATGAACACCAAAATAAAAATAAAAAATATTAACAAACTCCAAAAAAAAAAAAAGTGTAGATCTAATCCAAATTGCCAATTTTGGAACCCCAAAATAGTTACCCTAGGAGTTTCATACACCACGGTGACTCTTGAAAAATATTAATAGAGATGATTATAACGTAATTAACAATAGAGGGGATGAGAACAAAATAACGGTTACCTCGTTGCCAAATCCCTAAACAGCAGAAGAGTGTAAAATCAAAAGAACAGATTAAATCAAACTACTACGAACAAGAAGAAATTGTACTCTGCTAGGAATTTCTAGGGTTTAGGGCTGCCTCTCGCAAAGCATTAACAGAGATGATTAAAACTTACTTAACCTAGTGGGGGAAGAGAGAGAGACGGTTTACCTCGTTGCAGTGCAGAATCAAATCGTTATAAAGTCGAAGAAATTGAAATCGACTTGAAATTGCTAGCGTATAGCGCCACCCTACGCACTTGAATACCCTAATTTACTCTTGAACAGAGAGAAGGAGAGAGTGGTTGAGCGTTTGAGTAATGGGAGGAAAAATGGGCATAAAATTGGGAGGATTTATTTTTTTCTTTTCCTTTCTAAACTGAGCAATTTTGGGACCCTACGTGACGTCCCAAATATTGGAGATTGATCGAGCGGACTTAATAGGTGGATATTAGAGACTACACAATTCCCTCGACTCTAAAACTGTTGTCCCTAAAAACATCTTTTTTTGTAGTGATTCATTGGGGTAATATTAACCAATTCAGTCTATATTGGTCAAAAGCATTGGCTGAATAACGAATTGTTGATTATTGCCTTGCAATCTTTTTTGTCAAAAGTTCATAGATTACAAAGATGCTTTCAGATTTTGACCAACATTGCTGAAGTGGGGGCTTATACAACTGATATAGATAGAATTTTTGTGTGAAAGTCTGATAACTGTGATTTCATTATAGGCCTTATTATTTCATTATAGGCCTTATTGCCTGTGTGTAAAATAGCTTCATTTTGCAAAAAGACAAAGTCTTGTATACAACGGCCGCACACCGTGCGGCAAGGTGTGCGGCTCCGCTACTTCTCCGCCAGTACTGCTATGCTACAACCGACGGCCAGATCCAGTCCTCCCCTCTTCCCAGATCGTGCCACGTGTCCCCCTATAAAAAAAAACTCCAATAACTTTAAAATGCTATATCTTGAGATTTATAACTCAGATTTTTTTTAAAAAAAATACCGTTGTGTTCGTCTCGATGAGACGAATAAAACTACATAGGTCATAATATGGTTTGATTTTTATTTTTTTTAAATATAATTTTTTACACATAAAAAGTTTGAGCTGCTCCTTTAGCTAAGATGTAACACTCTGTTCTGATAAAAGTAACAAATTCATCTTCAAAATGTAACACGAAAACTGTTAAATGTAACAGCAATTTTTTACAACAAAAAAAATGGGTTTGCATTCCAATTGTTACTTTCTCAATAAAATATTGTTACATTTCATATAAAATGTTACATTTAAGAATATAAACTGTTACAATTGAGAAAAAAAATGTTACATTCATTTTTTATAAAATGTAACATTAGTTTTAGTTGTCAATCATATGTTAATTTTGGGTGAAAAAAAGTGTTACATTTGAAAAAAATGAGTGTTACAATCCTTTATAGAAAGTGTTACACTATTTTAGTTGTCAATCTTTAATTTATTGAAGCAAAATTGTGGTACATTTTTGGAAAAAAAAAGGTGTTACATTTGAAGAAAAAGTGTCACATTTCTTTATAAGAAGTGTTACTTTTGTTGGGAGGAAAAAAAATTGGGATTGCAAAAAAAAAAAAAAAAAAAAAATGGCGGCTCGGCTCCTGGCGCCGTCGCACGCCGTGCGGCGGCCGTACAGGAGAGTCGCTCTTGCAAAAATGGGTGGAATTGACAATCGAACTAGCATAGCTTAATGTCCATATACGCTCTTGATCAAGAGAAACGAACATCAATTTTGGGACGAAATTTGTACTATATTGCAGGCATTAAAAGACCTGAAGGGAAAATAACTAAATCATGCAATGTACTATATCTCATATTTCACAAAATATAATTTATTATTTAGTGACAGCATAATGCAATGTACTTTTAATAAATTTTTCAGATAATACAACACGTTAAATTTTAGTAACAAATACATTAAAAATATAACACTAGTTCCTGATTTAACAAAAGATTGATTAACAACTGTTAATCAAGAACACTTCTTTCATCTTCATCCCAATTTCTTCTCTAACAAAAAATTGTACCTAAAATAGAACCAAAATTCAAACTCAAAATCAAACAAAAATGGAACCAAAAACAAATCAAAATCTAGTAATCTTGAACCCTAGGCGAAATTGATTAAGGATTTGAAATCATATAGAACCAAATTGAATCCAAAAGTTGAATTTGGAACCCTAGGCGAATTGAATCCAAATTTGAAATCAAATCGAAAATGAACCAAATTGAATCGAGAAATTGAATCCAGATTTCAAACCCTAAGCGTGAATGCATGCAAAGATTCCTGCCTGAGTATCGATGCCAAATGACTACGGTGGAGATTGTTGGGCATGAATCCATATTTGGGTTTGAATCTGGATTTGATTTGGGTTTCAATCGGGCATATTCATTCTCTCTCTTTTATTAATTTTACTTTTGATTAGGGTTTGAATTTGGATTTTATTTTGATTTTATGTGTTAGTAGTGGTATTGATGATTATGGTTGTGATTGAGGGTGGAATTGTGGTGGTGTAGCCATCATGCTGGTGGCGGCTGTAGTGGTGTTGATGGTAGTGGAAGTGGTGGGTTGATGGTGGTGCTTGCCGCAGACTAGTGGTGGTGGTTGTTGGCGATGTGATGGGTGGAAGATACTGAGAGACTGACTGGTGATGAGGAAGATAACATATTGCATTAATTGAAAAAAAGTGGAAAAGTATGTTGCATATTTTTGTCTTTGGCTCAAGCAAGAGCACTTATACATGGTTGGGAGCAATCACATAAATTCAACAAGCATATGCAGTGGCTGGTAATGTGATGTAAAAAAAAAAAATCTCAAATTATTAGTACATCATACCCAAGAGATAGCAGATAATAATGAATGCAAATTAACAAAGTAAGAACACATATTTAATTACGTGGTTCACCAACAACCTATTGGCTACGTCCACAGACAATGGGGAACAACTATTATTAATATGGTCAGAGAAACAATTACAAGAAGATGATCACACTAATTAATCTATGTTTGCATGAATTTTGATCACAAAATTCCTAGCTATGCAAAACCCTAGATCTAGAATTATTAACCTCTCTCAATGTCATGAATCACACGCGGAGACTACTAAATACAACTAGTATTTAAAGCGCTAGAGACCTAAACCTAAAGACAGAAGGAGTCCTTAATTAAATCCCAAAAGGATTTAATTACTTTCCTTTTTCTTCTCAAATTCGACTTATTTAAAGTCACTTTCCTCTAACAATCTCCACTTTGACTTTGAAACTCCTTTCTAATAATTCAGACGTACGAAACACTTACATAGACTTCACCTTGAGCCATATCAGTCGTACCAGAAACAGAATTTTCCACCTTTGCCTCATTATGTCTTTTGTCAAATACACTAGATTTGTCCTCTGGACAATCAGATTTTTTTGCGCGCCATGTATCTTCAAGACACCCAAAATTTGCCTCACCAGACAAACAACCTTGTCATCTGGACAATCAGATATTTTGCATGCATGTATCCAACGGACACCCAGACGTCCACCTACGGGCACTCAGAATCGCCCCAACGAGCAACTAACAGTCATTCAGATGTGGCCCATCGAGTCGACATTGGATCTTGCCAACCATGACAGATAAAACTGGTGTGTTTTGATCTTCTAGCCGTGGCTTGCCCAGTTCACTCTCGCCTAGAGTAAAACGCTGCTCCACCTTCTTATCAACACCCTCACCCATCTCAGACCTTAGAGGATATATAAGGAACCTTTTCTCTTGCCCTTTAGAATCACATCTGAACCTTTGTAGACCACCTTTACCTTTGATACTGTATCCCTTCTTGTCCAACCAACTAAGCGTTATCAGATTCTTTGCTACTTGTGGAACATGTGTCACCTTGTTCAATGTGAGAAATTTATCACCAGAAGTTCTCACATTTATGGATTCCATGCCAACTACCTCGCAAACAAATCCGTTAGCTATATAAATACGGTCTCCATCCTTCTGCTCGTACGTTGTAAACTGCTTCTTGCGCGAACACATATGATAAGAAGCACCCGAATCTAGAACCCATGCAACTTCCTTGCACGCTTCTTCTTCAGTCACTAGGACATAATCACCATCCTAATCCATATTGTCAATGCTCGCCATCGCTGCAGCCGACTCAGAATATTTTAGATACGGAGTTAGATGTACAACTTTGAAATCTAACCAGATTATTGCCTCGGGCTATACAGATTTTGTATCTACTTCTAGATCACTAGAATAGACTACACCAGATGTTAGATCTTCAGATTATACCAGATAGATAAATTTTGATCACAAAACCCTAGCTTCAAATCTCCGTCTTCAGATGCAGATACCGGACACTAGAACGTTCCAGATGCGTTCTTGGATCACCAACGAACACCAGATGAACTTCTAGATTTAGACCTGCCAGATTTGCTATTGCTAGCACAGATGAGCAATCATTGACTGCTCTCTAATTAATTGATTCTCGATCCTCTACAATGAAGAGTTTCAGAATAACCAGAAAAATCTCAAACTCAAATATGTCAGAGGCAACATAATACAAATCTAGATATGTCCAACCTAGACACCCATATTTCTGCACGGACCCTGCACACGGACTACACGTGTGATGCACGGAAATTGCACGCGATCTGCACGTCCATTGCATAATCTCCTACCATAAAATAAGTCTATTCCTCAAGGTGACATACCAAACCTCTCTAAACCTTTATTGATGTAACCTTTCTGGGATAAGAACAGTTTTTGTATGGCTCTGTCTCTATAAATCTCCATACCCAGAATTTTCTTCGCGCTAGCCAAATCCTTCATCTCAAACTCTGCGAACAATAAGCCTTTCAGCTTCTGAATCTCTGACTTCTTGAATGCAGCTATCAACATATCATCTACATAGATCACCAAATAAATGTACGACCCATCTACCAACTTATTGTGATACACACAACAATCATACGGGCTCCTCATGTATCCGATCTATGTCATATTGTTGTTAAACCTCTTGTACCACTGCCTAGGTTACTGGTTAAGTCCATACAAAGACTTCTTCAACCTACAAACATAACCTTGCATACCAGGAACTTGGAATCCTTCCGGCTATATCATGTATATCTCTTCCTCCAATTCTCCATCAAGAAAGTTGTCTTGACGTCTAGTTGCTCAAGCTCTAAATCCTTTTGTGCTACTATTACTAGCAACACTCTGTTCAAAGTTTGTCTGACCACTGGTGAGAAAATCTCATTGTAGTTCACCCCCTCTCTGTATGAAACCCCTTGCAACAATGTGAGATTTATACTTAACCCCTTCTAATGGTGACATCCCTTCCTTTTTCTTGAAGATCCACTTGCAAGTCATAATCTTTCTGCCTTCTGGCCTTTTGGTCAACTCCCAAGTCTGATTCTTGTGAAGAGACTCCATCTCATCACCCATAGCTGCATACCACTGAGATGACTCTGAACATGTAACTGCTTCCTTGAAAGTAGAAGGTTCCGTAAGATTTGGCTCCAGTTCCTTAGCAACCTGTAGTGCATAAGACACCATGTCTTCAAATCCATACCTCTCCAGAGGCTTCCCAAAATTATCTTTTCTAGACCTTCCTTGTGCTAACCCATGTTCTTCGGGAACTGAACTTGAACTTTCTGGTGCTTCACTCTCTGTCTCTGTTGGTGGATCCTGATCAACATCTGATTATGGGACAACTAAGTCTTCAGATTGCTGCTCCACCTGTTTATCAACACTGCCAACACTCGAAACAATCGTAGATCTCATAATAGGGTTAATAACAAAATTCTCATCAAATACGATGTTCCTACTAATAATTACCCTCTTTTCTAATGGAGACCAAATACGGTATCCCTTGAGACCATCCCCATAGCCCATGAATACTCCCTTTCTAGCTCTAGATTCTAACTTCCCATCATCCACATGATAATAAGTAGTACACCTAAAAGCTCTTAAAATAGAATAATTAACAGGCTTACCAGTCCATACCTCATGGGGAATTTTGAGGCCAATACCGGCGTAAGGTCCATGATTGATCAAGTAACATGCTGTACTAACCGCTTTTGCCCAAAACCGCTTAGACAAACATGTATTGAAGAGCATACACCTTGTCCTCTCAAGCAATTTCTGATTAATCTGCTCTGCTACACCATTCTACTGTGGCGTACCTCTAATGGTGAGATGTCTAGAAGTCCCCACCTCTCTGCAAAATGAATCGAACTCGGTAATGAAGAACTCCAAACCATTATCTGTGTGGAGCTTCTTAATCTTCTTCCCTGTCTGATTCTCCACTAACGTCTTCAAGTCCTTGAAATTCCTTAGAGCCTTATTCTTGTGTTTCATGATAATCACCCAAATCTTCCTTGAATAATCATCAACCATAGATAAGAAATATTTGTGCCCCCTTCGTGATTCCTGACGTGAAGGTCCCCAACAATCTGAGTGGATGTAATCCAGAAAGCCTTTTATGTTATGTATGCCCTTGGGAAAAATATTGCGTACGCTTCATCTTCCCTAGCATACAATACTCACAAAATTTAAGATCCTTGATCTTATGGCCACATAAAAGATCTCTTTTAGCCAATCTTACATCCCTCGAATGCTCATGTGCACGAGCCTGATGTTCTACTGCTTAGACATATCTCCCTCGTTCACTTCTGATGATGCAACTATAGTTGACCCTGCAAGCGTCCTTCCTTGGAGGAAATACAAAGAGCCCCACTTAAGGCCTCCCAGCACCACTTATGAACTGTTTCACACACTAACTGCAACACTTTTACCTTTGAAACTGAACCCTTTGCTGTCTAGTTGACTAAGAGAAATCAGATTCTTCGTCATAAGCAGAACGTGTCGAACCTCATTCAAAGTGACAAACCTACCATCATGAGTCCTGACCTTGATCGAACAAATACCGAAAACCATGCAGACTGCACTGTCGGCCATGTTTATATCACCACCATCTATCTGCCTGTAATCAGTAAACCATTCTCTCTTAGGACTGATATGGTAAGAAGCTCCTGAATCTAGAATCCACGCATCGGATGCGCTTGTTGATACTTATGTAACTAGATCATAATCCTCATCTGAACTGCAACCCCTGGCCTCTATGGCCTCTGCTCTGACTGGTGCCTTGCATCGATTATTTCTGGGATAATCGAATTTCCAATGCCCGTTCTCCTTCCAGAAATTACAGACATCCCCAGGTTTTTGACCCCTCTTGTGTGAAGAATTACCTTTATTGTTTTTCTTCCCACTAGAACCCTTATTACTACTACTGGTAACCAAACCTGATGACTGGGTATCTGTCCTATTTCCACTTGCCTTTCGGTGTAACTCCTCGTCTTGAGAGAAGTTTTCACTTCCTCTAGAGTGATACCATATTTATGATTTATGCACGAATCGACATAATGTTCATAAGACATAGGTAAAGATACTAAAAGCTAAAAGGATGCATCCTTATCATCCACAATAACTCCTATATTACGCAGTTTAAGTAATGCAGAAGTTAATCTATCAAGATGATCATTAATGGAGATACCTTCTGGCATATGGCAATCATACAGCTTCTTCTTCAGGTATAACTTATTGGTCAATGAACGTGTGATGTGGCGGATTTTGTATATATTATTTCCCTTATTTTTCTATGTATTTTCATTCATTTTGATGTACTTAGATTAGATTTGATGTATTTGAGGCATTATTTATCATTTGAGCTTTACTGTAATCCGGGGGTAGAATAATCGTTTTAATTTATTTATTTTTCCGGATGTAATTTTTGGTGAGCTTCAAAGTCATATCTCGAGGATCAAGAATAGTCAAAGTCAAGGCAAAGTCAAAGTCAACCAAAGTAGAGGATTATAGGACCAAACTGAAATTTTTGGAAGTTGAGGGACTGTTTTAAAATTCCTAAAATTTGGAGGAATGAACTGAAACTATGAAGACTCCAGGGACTAAAATGAAAAACGTGGAAAACGGCCCGTCAATCACAGAAGGCGGCGGATCTGGCAGAGCGTTTGGTTATTTTGTTTTTGTTTTTCTTTTATTTTTAATTATTCTTTTTATTTGATTTTTTTGAATAGTCATTATTAGTTGGAAATTAGATTAGATTAGGTGATTCTCTTCATTTTGAAAATACACTACGTTCTTTTATTTTTCTCTGGAGCTTTTTAACCCTTTAATGGAGAACTAACTCCATAGCTTTAGAATTGTGACTTGAACCTAATTTAGTTCAATTGAGGTAATTTTCTTATTCTCTTGTTCATTCTTTTCATAATTTTGCTTGTTCCTATTTTAGATTTGTATCTAGGGTTTGTGGATTTGGCCAATTCACTTGTCCTTTTTATATGCTATAATTTTCTGTTCTGTGCCAGAATTAGGGTTTTCACCGTAGCATATTCACGAATTGTGTATGTGCCATAGCAATTCGGAAAGTAGGCAAAATTAAGCTATTATCTAGTAAACCTAGAAAGCGTTCTTGATCTCAGTCTCTTAAATTGAATCAATTGATCTTTAAATCTTTTCTGTGCCAGGCTAGGTTTAATTTTAATTAGGGTTTATAGTGAGTGTGCCACTGCTATAGACTAAACAGTAAGAAGAGATAGAGATTGAAATACATCTCGGGATCAAGTGAATAGGATTAACAGAGAAAAAGAAGTACCAATGAAATTGAATTAGAGGACGGGGATAGGAATCAAATCTGAAGTGCTTTTAAATCATTGTTTTAATCAATTTAGTTTAACTTCCCGTTTAGGATTTAATTACAATCAAATTCAACCCCCAATCTGGTTAAGTGACTAGTTCGTAAATAATCATCGTTCTTCGTGGATCGACCCTAACTTACCCTAATTACATTATTAGTGGACGAGTTTAGGTCTAATTTAGTAGGCGTGCGACTAAGCCTACCAATGTGTCATGTACATATCTTCCAACTTTAACCAAAGATCGCTTCCAGAGTCCGTTCCTGCAACATTTGTTAGAATCTCATCATCCAACTGTCTGATGATCTTAGCATGAGCCTTCTGATCTAACTTCTACAACGCTGCTGTCTCCTTCGCTGCTGTTTGTTTGTCTTTCTCTGACAATTCTACCGCAGGGGTAGATCCAATCTCGATTTCCTTACCCTTGGGGTCATTACGATCCTTGATTGTAATCTCCAACGGTTCCCATAATTTTTTGTCTATCAACAAAGCCTTCATCTTGATCTTCTAGAGAGAAAAACTATTATTCCCATTGAACTTGTCGATCGAATATTCTCCTTGACCCATCTTCTCATTCTCTGCAGCGGAATCCCTGAATCTCTAACCATGAACCAAAGCTCTTTCTAACCACTAACCAAAGCTCTGGTGCCACTTGTTACCAGAGCTCTGATACCACTTGTTAGAGTAATTAAACAAGACTTAATGAGAAAAGAAAGCAATCACAAGAACACAGATTTACGTGGTTCGCCAACTTGGCTACGTCCACAGGGAGGGGAGAGAATATTATTATCAATCTGAAGAAACGTTTACAAGATCACACTAATCTATGCTAGCACGAATTTTGGTCACTAAATTCCTGACTGTGCTAATCCCTAGATCTAGAATTATTGATCACTCTCTCTGAGCAATCTATTTTCTGAGGTATGAATTTGTGTAGGATGACCCCTCTATTTATACTAATAGAGTCCTATGTTGGAGTAGAGGACCAACCGGGAACTAGGATTCGGAGCAAAAGAGAAAATCACGTCGGAGAGGACTGTCGACGTGGGCGACCGCCCAGGGTGATGGTGGGCGACCGCCCACTTAATCAGTAGGTCCATCGGCAGGAAGTGGTTTTTGGGCGACCGCCCATAGGCAAAGTGGGCGACCGCCCAGGTGTCGGGCCAGTTCTGTGTTTTAGCCGATTTTGTCCAGATTTTTCGGGTATTATTGTCCTCCTAGGGTTAGGTCTTTATTCTAGGTTTGCTATATAAGCAATGTTCCGCCCCCATACTCATTGTAACTCCATATTTACATATTATAGTGCAAGATCCTGGCTTGGTAGTGCCCCCAGACGTAGTCAAACATATTGACGAACTGGGTAAACAATTTCTTGTGTTCGTTTTGTTGTTTTGCTTTGGTTTCTTATTTCTTGTGCTTGTTTGTGGTGCCGGGTTTTTCTTGCGATTTGCTTGGGTGTTGGGTGTTAAAGGTTCAATTCCACAACAACTGGTATCAGGAGCTTTGGTTGGACGATCAAAGGGGTTTATCAAGCAATCAAGAATGGGCAAGGATAAATAAGCGGTGGAGAAATTTGATGGGTCTGACTATGGGTATTGGAGGATGCAAATAGAGGATGTCTTGTATAATAAGGATCTCTATAAGCCTCTAACAGGAGTCAAGCCGGAAAGCAAAAAATAGGAAGACTGGGATCTCATGGATCGGAAAGCCTTAGGGGTGGTTCGATCTACTTTGTCGAAGTGGATCGCGAAGACTACCAGGAAGGCGAAAACCACCAAGGAGATATTGGATTATCTTACTGAGAGATTTGAAACTCCATCTGCTGCAAATAAGGTTGCTTTGATACGCAAGATGGGTAGTCTCAAGATGCAAGAGGGAGGATCCATAGCTAAACACATCGATGAGTTTATGGATATTATAGACTCATTGACTACGTTGGAGATTACTTTCGGTGACGAGGTTCATGCGTGTTTATTGCTAGCGTCCTTACCAGGAAGTTGGAGCGGAACGGTGACAGCTTTAAATGCTTCAGCGGGTAAGAACAAATTGAAGTATGATGATGTTAAGGACTTTATCTTGGGTGAGGAAAATCACATAAAAAAGTTGGGGACACCGTCTACTTCGGGATCGGTCTTGGCTACAACTAGCAGGGGAAGGCTGGGTTCTAACAATAAAGGGAGAACAGGGTCAAGGGAAAGTGTAATCTAGGGTGGGGATCAGTCTGCGGAGAACAAAGAAAGACCAAGGGTTGCAAGAGGATCGGTAGAGTGCTATCATTGTAAGGAGTTAGGACACTACAAGAGGGATTGTCCCATGCGAGGGGATAAATCGGCTAATGTGATAATCGAAGGTGATGATGTACTGATTCTGAGAGTTTGTAGTGCGCTAGAATCATGGGTGCTGGATTTGGGGGCATCATTCCACTCATGCGGAAATGCAGGAGCGATGGAAAATTACACTTCCGGTGATTTCGGAAAGGTCTATCTGGCGGATGTCGAGCCTTTGGAAATCAAGGGGAAGGGGGATGTCAGAATAGGAGCATCGGACGGGAACGTCTTACATCTACACGGGGTCAGACACATTCCGGGTTTGAAAAAGAACCTGATTTCAGTTGGGCAGCTGGGTGAAGAAGGTTACACGGTAACTTTTAGCTGCAGGAACTGGGTTATTACCAAGGAGGATTGTGAGATCGCTCGGGGTAATAAGGAAGGAAGATTATATTTGACAAACACCAAGGATAGTATCGCGGTGGCGTCAGCCAAGGGTGATACGGATTTGTGGCACTGTCGATTGGGTCACATGGGTAAGAAGGGGGTATCCCCAGTAACTTCTCAGTTTGGTGTGTCATATTACATGACCTTCATTGATGATTCGACAAGGAAGGTCCGTGATTACTTCTTAAAAGGGAAAGATGAATCTTTCAGGATGTATAAGAAGTGGAAGGCCTTGGTGGAGAATCGGACTGGACTCAAGGATAAATGCTTGAGGTCTATTAATGGTGGGGAGTATGAGCTCGGGGAGTTTAAGGAATACGGTGATGCGAGGGAGATTCGCATGGATATTCCAGACTCGGGTGGGAGCGGCACGGTTCATGATGACCAAGGTGAAGGGGTCACTGAAGATGGACCAAATACTCCAGGACCGGATATTCCGCTACGCAGATCTAACAAAGAGTGTAAATCGGATGCAAAGGCTCCAGGTTTCTCAAGCAAGGTGAAGTTGAAGCTGGGTATAGCTTCAACGGGGCTTGGAGAATAGGGGAGGAGGAAGGCACTACCATGATCGAGGTGAGCACTAGGAAGACACCAAGGATGGGTTGAAGAATGGATACGGGGCTTGTATACGTGGTTGATCTCTAGGTGGGAGATTGTTGGAGTAGAGGACCAACCGGGAACTAGGATTCGGAGCAAAAGAGAAAATCACGTCGGAGAGGACTGTCGACGAGGGCGACCGCCCAGGGTGATGGTGGGCGACCGCCCACTTAATCAGTAGGTCCATCGGCAGGAAGTGGTTTTTGGGCGACCGCCCATAGGCAAAGTGGGCGACCGCCCAGGTGTTGGGCCAGTTCCGTGTTTTAGCCGATTTTGTCCAGATTTTTCGGGTATTATTGTCCTCCTAGGGTTAGGTCTTTATTCTAGGTTTGCTATATAAGCAATGTTCCGCCCCCATACTCATTGTAACTCTATATTTACATATTATAGTGCAAGGTCCTAGCTTGGTAGTGCCCCAGACGTAGTCAAACATATTGACGAACTGGGTAAACAATTTCTTGTGTTCGTTTTGTTCTTTTGCTTTGGTTTCTTATTTCTTGTGCTTGTTTGTGGTGCCAGGTTTTTCTTGCGATTTGCTTGGGTGTTGGAGGGTCAATTCCACAACATCCTAACCTTGAATACATAAGGAAGAGCATTTATTAATCCCTAAAGGATTTCTAATAATTCCTGATAAGGATTACAAAAGTCATTGTCCCAAAAGGACTAACTAATGACCCATAACTCTGAACCAATAAGGAGTACAAAAGTCTTTGTCCCAAAAGGACTAACTAATCCTTATTGCAATCCTGCTCCGTCTTGGAATTACAAAATTTTCCTGTTGTATAATCCTCTAACTTGGCATCCCAAGCTTAAAGGCATTATCCCAACACCCTATTTCATTTTTTAATTTTTGGCGGTATTAGGAGTGATAATTGTAGTTTGGTAAAATGTTACTTGAGTTGTTAAATGATTTATAATATTATGAACAATTCTATAATTCTATATTGTTAGAAATGTATTGACATTTGCTCAATGAAAGAAAAATGTATTGTTGCAGTGAAATTTAAATTAATGACAATAATTTGACACAATGATATTTAAATGAGTGACAAAAATGTGATAAAGTGGCTTTTTGATGAATGACACAAATTTTACACTGACATTTAAATGAACAACAGTAATGTGATATAGTGTCATTTTCGATACAATGGCATTCAAGTGAATGAAATTAATTTGACATAGTCACATCAATATATAAATAAAAGCTGAAGTGATTTCTATCACTTCTTCTCCCGCCTTAGCTTGGAACACTCCTGTGTAGCAATTGGATGAATCAGCAATTCATTCATAACTCTTCCAGCTTGTATTTGAGTCCCTAAGCATCTTCTCTCTCTGCCCCTTGACATTTCTTCATCGATTTTACTCCCATCTCCATCTCCATCTCCATAAAAGAAGCAGCTCTAGCTAGCTAACAGAGGCTCGGCTCCACCCTCCTTGGTCGCAAGTCTGGCTGGGCTCCACCTTCTTTGGTCGTTTTAAAAGATCGCAGAGGCAGAAATGACTACCAAGATCTCGATTTCAGTTTCAGTTTATAAATTAAGATTTATATTCAATTTTTTTTAATAGTTATCCCTATTTGGAAAAGAAATAACAACAAATCTGTGGAAATTTGAAGAGGATGGGGAATATTTAAGAATGATAGTATAGTTAACTGTTCATTTGCGAATTGATTGAATTCCTTAATAGATTACACTACTTTGGGTCAAAGCTGAATGTGACATAAGATACATGCTACTCAGTGGTAGTTGTGAATTGAGTTGAGCTTAGTTGTTGCCTATTTTAAATATTTCCCATTTTTGAGTCAAGAAATATTGTGAAAAACAGATTGATGACTGTTGTACTTGCTTCTATTAACGTTGCTTAAGCATACCTAAAATGGCTGGGATAACCGCTAATAGCCAACCAAAATCCCCCCTCCCTCCTGGTCTCCACCATGGCTGGGAGAATAAAACGAAGAGTTGTAATTGGTGAAAGAAAACAAAATATTGATTGGGACTATGTGTATAAATAATTGCATATTTTCTCTCTAAGCTTCTCGTAGTAAATGGCTTACTCTTACATAGGCGTGTAAAGCTGAATGAGCAAGTAGAATACTGGATTTCTTGTCTAGTTCTGGTCATGGTTAACTTTTCCTTTGTCATCTAATTAGGATTATCACAAACCATCCCCTGAGCAATCCAATAATGATCAAATGTCAAGTGGCTTGGTTTTAGAGGGTTCCACGGGAACTTCAAGCTTGTATATGTCGTGCTTGAGTCTTCGACAACTAGATCAGCATAGCTTTGAACATGCAATCGTGTTTGACTTATTTGACCCAAAGACTTTTCGCGGAAGTCAGTCGGGAACTTAACCGAAATAATAGAATCTAACAGAATACGAGTAAAACAAGATAAAATCAAATAGTATGCATGAAATCAGGGTGAGAGGTCCAAGGCGGGGTGTCTACAATAAGAATAAAAATTATAACTTTTGAGCAACCCTTACGACCGATCAAAAAAAAAAGGGCAATTTGTAATTTGGTTCCTGACATTTACAAACTTTTGCAATGTTGCTCCCAACAGTTTTTTTTCGCCAATTGGTTCCCAACATTTACATTTTTTTGCAATTTGGCTATAAAAGTAACTGGGCGTTAGTTTTCTAACAGATTTTATGTCATATGACTAGCACATGACGTTTTAAGATATTCTTAAAGCTACACATATCCGATTAATATGATTCTTCTTTTAAATTGAAGCTAATATTTAAATCTACGACATATATTTTTTTTGGAAATTTATTGGGTAGTTGGATTATTTTTACATTTAATCTTAATTTAAAATATTAAAAAAATATAAAACACGTAAAATATAATCTAAAAAAGATATTAGCCCAAATATGTTCCATATGAAGTAAATTCTATATGTAGATTATCAGTTCGTAAAAATGCTTGATAGAAAAAAAAAGGGAGAAGAAGAGGACGATGAATCGAGGGAAGAGTGTATGTGGAATGGGTGTTGCGGGAAAGTGGCAGTGGGGTGGAGAAAAATAAACTTTATGAGGCTGAGCAACTGTTAATTCTCAGATGTGACAAAGGTGCGCGCCTTTGACTTGTATTATGAAAGGCGCACGGTATTAGAGAAATAGGGGCAGCGGTCACCGCTTTGGTCAAACCTAGAAAATTAATGGGATTAGGTGATCGCCCTAGCCCTAAATAATTATATTTACCCCCTACAAAAACATTTAGCTGAATTGTTGGTCCGAAAGGCCAACAAGGGTATGAAAAATAGCTAAAAGGGGGAGGCCGGGGTGAATAACTGTTTTGAAATTCTTTTCGAACCCTTGAAATTATCAATAGCAAATGCGCACCAAGTCTTTTTAGCATTGTTAAATGCGCCTAAAAATGACTAAAATGCACGGTGGAAATTTGTTTAAGTAAATAAGGCGCAAAGATCAAAGGGAGCGCACACATACACACAATAAGTTTTAGCTTAAAGTGTGAATTAAATGATTCTAAGGCAATTATCAAACAACATCAATATCCAACTCAATTAATGTACAATGAATAAACAAGCAAATAGTAAGATAATTAATTGACTTGAAAGTAAAGAGAAATAAATAAGTACGCGCTATTTGGAGAGGATCGATCGTGAAAAGATCTACGTCCTCTACGAAGATGGTTAGTCTTTAATTTTCTAATGGAGATCTTATATTATGAGTTGGTTACAGACTTTTGAGTACAATCAAACTCAAAGATCTTTATCTATCAAAGAACAAATTCTAGAATAAACCGGTATATCTCTTCAAGAAAGATCTAAGTGAGCAAACTTAAAGCGGTGCGTGTGTGTTCTTAGATTCAAAGCTCTTTAGATTTATATGATTTAGAGCACAAGAAATCTAAAGTGTTTAGGCTTGAGGATATGGGCTAACTATTAAGGTATAAAGGTGTTCTTAATCTGGAAATTCAATAAGCAATCTTCAAATCTTAAAAGTATTCTTGAGAGGGAAACTTTAGCAACTTCAAATGGTTGAAGTTATGGTGTATTTATAGGTGAGCTCTTAGAAAGTAGCCGTTGGAAATCCTTGTGAATAAAGTCAAGGACAATTGTGTTAGAGCTCGTTGATTGGAGCACGTGTCCTTTTATAGCCCTTAGACACATAACATTAATAAAGTCATTGTGGACACATGTCCTCATATTGCGGCGTATCATGTTATATTTCCACCGCTTGATCTTTGGCGTAGTTTGAATCTTTGAATTCTTGAATCCTTCAAGGTCTTCAAAATTCTTCTAAGTGTTGAGAAGGATAACAATGAATGTGCATAACATGAGGCGCATATTCTATAAGTTGGGCGCATGAATTATGTCTGAGGCGCACATCATATGTAGGCGCATGGTGCCTCATAAACTCTTCCTAGATCAAAACATTTTTCTCAAAACTTTTTAAGTGTTTCCCCTATCTCAAAGCCTATAAAATCTAAATGGACTATCAAAAAAATGAAGTATAATACTTCTTACATATGAGCCTAAAGTCCATAAAATAAAACGTAGGTAATGGATCAATAAAGTCTATACATTACAAGATGAGATATAAGCAGGCATACCCGACAATGATAACACATAATTAGAAGGACATACGCAGAGCGGGCGGGTCTGGTCTCTTAGGTCAGTGCCGCTCCCCTTAGGCCAGCAGAGTCGCCATTGTAGACCCCTGGAAAAATGCCAACGGTTGCCTAACATGATGGGATTTCCAAGTGATGTCTAATTGATTTTATTTAGAGTCGCAACCCAATTTTTTAAGGAATGAGAGAAAATCTATGCCTATTAAGATGAAACAAAATATTCGGAGAGAGGTTCGGGGGTTAGGTTACAGAACGGGAAAGTGTGAGGTACCTGCCCCGCCCGGCCTTATGGTCATTCTTACTATTAAGTTTGTTCTAGCAAGTCAACAGGAGATTAGGTATTTGTGGATACTTTGGTGGAACTGAGCAACTGTTAACTCTCAGATGTGACAAAGGTGCTCGCCTTTGACTTGTATTATGAAAGGCGCACGGTTTTAGAGAAAGAGGGGGCAGCGGTCAATACTTTGGTCAAACCTAAAAAATTAATGGGATTAGGTGATCACTCTAGCCCTAAATAATGATATTTACCCCCTACAAAAACATTTAGCAGAATTGTTGGTCCCAAAGGCCAACAAGGGTATGAAAAATAGCTAAAAGGGGGAGGCCAGGGTGAATAGCTGTTTTGAAATTCTTTTCAAACCCTTGAAATAATCAATCGCAAATGCTGTTGGTCCCAGAGGGAAACAAAGGTATAGAACCGCTAGAGGGGGTGAATAGAGGTCCAAACTTTTTCGTAAAATACCCTTGAAAATCAACCGAGTACTTATCAGTTTGGTCAACTGCGGTTTAAAGCACTTAAACCGAACTGATAAAATGCACAACGGAGTTTTGCGGTTTGGCCAAACGGATAGTTAAAGAGTTGGGCGGTTTGACTCGAGTTGAAAACACTATGATGCAATCGATAAGTTCAACTTGAAGATCAAAGAAAAACACAATTCATTTTTTAAGTCATTTCGTATATGGATTCAAGTTAAAGACCACAAACAGAAAAGGAAATAACAAGATAAAAAAGTAAAGATCAAACACATAATTTGAAGAGGTTCGTTCTTGAATGAACTACGTCCTCTACCTAGATGGTTAGTCTAGGATTTTCTAATAGCTACTAGACTTGTATTAATTAGAGGAGGTTTTACAAGATGAATCTAAACTATAAACAATACGTCTAACCTATGCTATGAAAATAATAACCGGTGTTTTTGAAGTATATAATCTATATGATCATATAAATCGGGTGTGTGTGTGTGAAAGAAATCAAATGCTCTAAGTATCTAAATGATGGAATGAGAAAATGAATATCTTTTGGTATAAAGGCTAAGTATGAATGGTTTAAAGGCTTAAAGCTTGATGAAGGAATTCTGGGTTTGCTAAGGAGATGGTTGAAGGTTTGAATATCTGGGTTTCAATCTTCAAAGCAAACTTGAACACTTGGGAAATTTCTCTTGAAGCTCAGCAACCTTCATTATTGATAAATGAAGGTTATTTATAGGCAGTACACCCTTGTGACTGTTGGGTAAAGATTTGAATCAAATCTGAAGGGTACAGTGCTGTCGAATTCCCATTGGTTGAGCTGTCATTGTCGTCCTTGGTTTTGTCTTGTAGTCCTAGGTAGTTGTAGCACCACTACCTGACATCTGTCCTTTGTTGCCGAAAGGACTAACGGTAAACAATTAAAATTGCTTGGACAAGACCGACATTCCTTGCAGTAACTCCAAGTTAACTTAGAGTTATTTTGACATGACATAAAACATTCCTTTACGGTTGAAAAGGTAATGTTTGTTTAAGGAATAAATGACTTCTCTTGAATTCTTCATTAACTGATCGGCGGTTCCACCAAGCATAGGAGCGGTTCCAAGAATGAACTTGATATGTGGTTCCGTGATGGCGGTTCCATCAAGTTTCCATCTATGGTTCCAAATGAGATTTGAAGGGCGGTTTCATCAAAGCCACAAAACGCGGTTTGATGAAAGACTTGTAGCTCCACGCTGGCGGTCTTGAAGATAGCACAAGGGCGGTTTGAATAACTAAACTGCTAAGGGCAAACCAAACTACTCAGCCTAGACAAACAAAAATCTAGAAATGGACTTATCTAAAAGTTGAAGTATAACTTCATTACATACGGTCCTAAAGTCCATAAAAAGACACGTGGCATGGATCAATCAAATTAAGTAGGTGTACTAACAATGGATCCTAAAAATCTCCCCCTATTTGATTGATGCCATTACCACACTATGATAATAGCAAAATATTGTACTTGGTAAAAACATGTCCGAAATAAATTTCATGAAATTGTATGTCCCAAGTCAATGCACACACTATGCTAGATCATAGATTTCTAATCTATCACAAAATACAGAAAATAAAGAATAGATAGAAAAGAAATACATTTAGATCCATATAGAAACATATGATTTTGAAAATCAGATATGCATGTTTAAACTGAATGTTTAAAACAAAATGCACTTAAAGGTATTTTCATGATGAATATCGTGCATGAGGTTTTAAAAATGCAAGCATTGTTCCACAAACAAGCAGTTTGAATAAACAAAGTTTTGGAAACAGAATGCCATGCAATCATTCTCATTATAATTCAATCATAAAGTTATAAACTTACAATGTAGGAATTAAAAGAGAGAATAAAAAAGACTAAGAAATAAAATCTAGTCTACTTCATCAGCTACATAACCTCTTACAGTAGCAGCATCTTCTGCGGTCTGGTTCTGATCATCATGAGCATCTACAGGAACTTGATCTTGAGCTGTCGCGACCCCGAACCCTGCGGGCCCGAGATCGCGAGCTGGACGTCGACTTAAACAATAAACTCTAAAATAATGAAGATAAAAATTTCCTTTTATACCGAAAGATGATAACACAAAGTTTTGAAATCCACTTGAACAACAAAGTAAAACTAGTATAAACACCATAAGCTTATAAGCCGAAGTTATAAAATATACAAATCCTAGTGACGTCAATGTTTGGTACAAATATCCCAAAATGTTACACATTTAAATAATGTAAACCCACCAATGCTACTTGCCCCAAAAGCTCAACCCTCACGACGTCATGCCTCGTGATCAGCGAGTCTAATCTTTTCCACCTGGGGGAGGGGGGGGGTTAAGGAAAAACAAAGATAAAAAGAAAGGGGGTGAGATAAATCTCAATAAGTTACTAATGCAACTACATGACATGCTAAGATGCATTAAGCAATAAACAATAATAAATCACGTAGCACATAGCAATTGTCATTTAACAGATAGCAGCGGAAATAAACACATAACAAAGGATATAGCCAAGGTTTTCCAAACCGATGAACCAAATAAAGGTCGCTGCGTAGCTTCAATAATCAACAAATCATCATCATCATAATAGCATGAAAGCTGAAGAGAAATCCCCGGTACCGGAACCAATAACAAAGTACTGTGCCACAAAGGGCGGGAGCCATGCCATAAAGTCATGCTCCAAACGTCTTAACCAAGGCCAATCTGGAAGAGGAAAATAAGGGCAAAACAATGGTCGACACCATAATGGACTTGGCCGGTGCCATCACAATATCTCGCATCGCCCGACACAACCACAAATACCAGCTGGACTTTCAAATAAATGCTAAGTATTAAAATACTAGCACGATAAACAACTAATGATTCCAAAGTAGGGAACCAATCCAAATAAATTACCACAAGGTAAACCAATCCCAACAACACATCAAGGATGAACCACATTCCCAAAATGATACTTAATCAAATTCCATAACATATTTATTCACAAAAGAATCAATTCCACTTAATAAAGTGTTCCACGGGGTTATCTTAAGTTAGTTAGAAGAAGGAAACCTAAACTAGGTAAGTCATTAGTCTTAAACCAAGCAAAAGGGAAAAATCCCAAGCAGGCGGGCGGGCGGGCGCCTGGGTAGGGGCGAGCGGGCGCTCATTTGACCAGAAGGTCTGGCCGCTTGGAAAAGGTAGGGCGGGCGGGCGCCTGGTCCAACCCGGGCGGGCGCCTGGTCTGGTTTCAAGGCCGGGAAAACAGATCTGGGTTCTTCCATTTCGACCCAAACTCCACCAAAACACAAAATACTCAACATCAACTCCTTCAATAAGTTCCAAAATGTACCAAAACAACTTATATCAAGGATGGGGACCCAAATAACACTATTTATCACCCAAGACCAAGAATCACACCCAACATTCATATCAATCACCATTTTTATCCAAAAAAACCCAAATAAAATTCCAAACAAATTCCAAACTCAATCAAACTTCAAATATAACACATCAAGCATTATATAAACATGATATGAACATTTTAGCATAAAAATGGGGGAAAAGCAACTTACTTGAGATTTGTCAAAGATGATGGATTTCCAATATTTTTGGCTTCCAACGATCCTATCGACGATCTAAACATGTTCCAAGTTTTGAGAAATGAGAGATTATGAGAGGAGGAGGAAGAAAATGAAGAGAGAAGATAGAGAAAACTTACCCTTTTTGTTATGGAGAGAGAGAGAGAGAATTGAGCTGGGAGAGATGGATGGGTGAGGGAGAAGTGAGGGAGGAGAGGGGAGTAGGGAGGGAGTAGGAGAATTATTTGAACATTTACACTTAGGCCCCTCCCCCTAATACTACTCTTCTTCAACTAAACTCCCCACTAACAATTAAGACTCAACACTTCTACACTAGCACAATTGACCCAAATAAAATGCTAGGCATAGTTATTATGAAACATAAAATGCACACAAAGATATTTAAATAAGTAATAATTTAAATAAATAAATAAGAAAATAAATAAATAATAATTATTTATTACTAATAAAATAGAGCCTAGCTTTCGGGTCGTGACATTCACTCCCCCTTAAAGAAAACCCGACCCGAATTTTAACGAGACTTACCCGAATTAAAAAGCCACGGATATTTCCACTCGATCTCATCACGAAGCTCCCAAGTCGACTCCTCAACATTATGATTTCCTCCAAAGAACTCTAACCAATGAAATACTTTTGTTCCTCAACTCTTGGACTTTGGAATCTAAAATCTGAACCGGTCGTTCCTCATAAGTCATATCGGGCTCAATATCCTCCGGTATCCTCGGTAACACGTGAGATGGATCATGAACATACTTCCGAAGCATAGAAACGTGGAAGACATTATGTAACCGGTCCAAAGATGGCGGTAACGCAAGACGATACGCTAGAAGTCCAACCTTTCCCAAAATCTCAAACGGGCCAATAAACCTCGGAGCCAATTTGCCTTTGTTCCCAAACCTACGAATACCCACCTTCGGAGATACTTTCAAGAACACAAAATCACCGGTCTGAAAACTAAGATCTCGCCTTCGGTTATCTGCATAGCTCTTATGTCGACTCTGGGCTGTTCTTAATCGATCCCGGATAACTCTAACTTTCTCAACCGAATCCTGAAGCAAATCAATACCCACGATCTTCGCTTTACCGACCTCATCCCAACAGATAGGCGATCTACATTTCCTCCCATACAAAGCCTCATACGGTTCCATCTCGATACTAGCCTGATAACTGTTGTTGTAAGAGAACTCCACTAACGGTAGGTGCGAATCCCAAGAATCAGAGAAGTCTATCGAACACGCTCGCAACATATCCTCCAAAATCTGAATGGTCCTCTCGGATTGACCATCGGTCTGAGGGTGAAAAGCTGTACTAAAACGCAAATCTGTACCCAAAGCTTCTTGAAATGCCTTCCAAAATCTAGAAGTAAACCTCGGGTCTCGATCTGACACAAGGCTAACCGGAACCCCATGCAATCTAACGATCTCATCGATATAAAGGGTCGCAAGCTTCTCCATCGAATATCTGATGTCAATAGGCAAGAAATGCGCATTCTTGGTCAGTCTATCCACGATTACCCAAACACTGTCATACTTCCTACGGGTACGAGGTAGTCCCGTAACGAAATCCATGGTCACATGTTCCCATTTCCACTCGGGAATCTCTAACGGCTGAAGTAGTCCTGCGGGTTTCTGATGCTCCGCTTTGACCTGCTGACAAGTTAAACACCTCGATACATACTCGGCTATTTCCCTCTTCATATTATTCCACCAAAAATGTTGTTTCAAATTCTGATACATCTTCGTACTACCCGGATGAATAGTATATCTCGATTTGTGACCCTCATCTAAAACTTGCTTCTTTATTCCACCAACATCAGGTACGCACAAACGACCACGGAAAGTCAACACTCCACTCGAGCTAACAGAAAAATCCTCAAAATTCTTTTCCTTCAATTTACCCATTATCTTTACCAACTCGGGAACTTCTTTCTGAGCTTCCTTTATCCTCTGAATTAGGGTCGGAGATACCCTAATATTCGCAAAAATAGCCCCATGTCTTGATTCACGAGGAGACCAATCTCGAACATCCTTAAGCATCTTCCACTCTCGAACCATCATCGAAGCCACATAAGATTTTCTACTAATCGCATCGGCTACCACATTCGCCTTCCCCGGATGATAGGAAATTGTACAATCATAATCCTTCAACAATTCCATCCATCGGCGTTGCCTATTATTCAACTCTTTCTGGGAGAAAAGGTATTTCAAACTCTTGTGATCGGTAAAAATTTCAAACTTCGCCCCATAAAGGTAGTGCTTCCATTTGTGCAACGCAAAGACTATCGCCGCCAACTCCATATCATGAGTCGGGTAATTCTGTTCACTCGGGGTCAACTTCCTCGAAGCATAGGCAATCACCTTCCTGTTCTGCATCAAAACACAACCCAAACCCTCTTTCGAAGCATCACTATAAATTACTAAATCATCATTCCCATTAGGCAAGGTCAAGATCGGAGCGGTAGTCAACCTCTTCTTCAATTCCTCGAAACTCTTGTCACATTTCTCGGTCCACTCAAACGGGACATTCTTCCGGGTCAACTGAGTCATCGGAGTAGCAATCCTCGAAAACCCTCTATAAATTCTGTAATACCCGGCTAATCCCAGAAAACTTCTGATCTCGGTCACTGACTCGTGTCTCTTCCAATCCACTATAGCTTCAATCTTTGAAGGATCCACAGAAATCCCGTCTTTAGAAATAACATGACCCAGAAATGACACCTTCTCGAGCCAAAATTCGCATTTACTAAACTTCGCAAACAATTGTTCCCTCGCAAGAACGGATAAAACTATCCTCAAATGTTGCTCGTGCTCCTCTCTAGATTTAGAGTAGACAAGAATGTCGTCGATGAAAACCACCACGAACGAATCAAGATAAGGATGGAAAACCCGGTTCATCAAATCCATAAACACTGCAGGTTCGTTGGTCAACCCAAACGGCATAACCAAGAACTCATAATGACCATACCGAGTGCGAAAGGCAGTCTTCGGAATATCCTCCGATCGAATCTTCAACTGATGGTACCCACTCCTCAAATCAAGCTTGGAAAACACGACGGACCCTTGAAGTTGATCAAATAAATCATCAATGTGCGGTAGAGGGTACTTATTCTTCACTGTAACCTGATTCAACTTTCGGTAATCGATACACAATCTCAAAGATCCATCTTTCTTCCGCACAAACAAAACCGGTGCTCCCCACGGGGAAACACTAGGGCGGATAAACCCTCGATCAAGCAACTCTTGCAACTGAACCTTCAGTTCCTTCAACTCTGCGGGAGCCAACCTATACGGTGCCTTCGAAATCGGAGCCGTACCCGGCAAAAGATCTATGCAAAATTCTATCTCACGATCGGGAGGCATATCATATTCAGAAGAGAAAACATCGGGAAATTCCCTAACTACCCGAACACTCTCCAAACTAGGGGATTCTTTCCTAGTATCAAGAACACTAGCCAAATACCCCTCACAACCACGGTGCAATAATTTTCTCGCTTTCACATAAGAAATGATACGAAAATTTCTACCAAAAGGCATAGCCTCAAAAGTAAATTTAGGCACATCGGGAATAGAAAAGGTAACAACTTTCTTACGACAGTCAACAGAAGCATGAAACTTTCTCAACCAATCCATACCCAAAATAACATCAAAGTCCTGAATAGGAAGGACTACCAAGTCCGCACATAAGACACGACCACATATAACCACATCACAAGCACGAAAGACTCTATCAGTCACCAAACACTCTCCCATTGGAGTTGACACCTCTAACACATAGGGCAAAGACTCAGATGCAGAATTTAGTGGAGAAGCAAATTGCACAGAAATGTATGAATGAGATGATCCTGGATCTACTAACGCTCGTGCTCTCACATTAAATATAGAAATAATACCTCCAATAACTGTGGGATCATCTGTGGCTTGTTGTTGATTCATTGCAAACACTTTCCCTTGGACTTTGTCCTTTTCCGTAGCATCCCTTTTCTGACCCTGTGGAGCACCAGCTCCTACCCCAGACGGTTGACCTCTATTCCTCGGACAATCCCTCACATAATGCCCCATTTGGCCACAATTGGTACACCTTCCCCGCTTCTTCCAACAACGGTCCTTTGAATGGCATTCCTTTTGGCAATAGGAACAAAGCCTCCTATTTTGGTTCCCTTGGTTCCCGGAAGTGGTACCCGGGTTCCTTGGAATCGGTTGCCCTCGGAACTGAGATTGTCCCCCAAAGTTACCTCGGTTATCAGAACGGGTTTGTGGCTTGCCTTGCCCTCCTTGTTTGCTCGGATTAGTCACCTCTACCTTCTTCTTATGCTCCTCTATATCTTGCTCGATCATATAGGCTTGGTCCACCGCATCCTGGAATGTCACAATCCTCTGGGCTATAAGCTGAGTTCGAATAGAAGTCTTCAAACCCCAGATGAATCTCATAGCTTTCTGCTCCTCGGTCCGCACAAGATAATCACAATACCGGGCTAATTTTGTGAACTTAGCCGAGTATTGAGCTATAGACAACAAACCTTGCTCCAAGTTGAGAAGCTCGATCTCCTTTCGGTTCTGATCCACTACCGGAATAAAATGCTCTTTGAACTTCCGTACAAACAATTCCCATGCATAGATTGTATGAGTATCATCCCAACTCGCTTTGACCCCTTTCCACCAATGCTCGGCGGCACCAACAAGCTTATAAGCCGCGAACCGGACCCTATCCTCGTCCGTGCATCCAAACACATCATAAATTTTCTCCATAGACTCGATCCACATCTCAGCCTTCTTTACATCCGGCTCACCGTCAAACTCTTTTGGCTTCAATTTCAGAAATTGCTCTAGCCCATATCTCGGTGGTGCCACATGCTCTTCTCATGGCCCTTGATCATGAATGGCCTTCATAGCGGCCTCAAACATTCCCTGGAACATTGCCCGGTTCTCTTCCCTTAAGTCATTCTGATTCTGTGCCCCACTAGAACCTTCGCCTGTTCTCCTTCTAGCCATTTCAAACAATTACCTGCATAAGACATCAACCGTTACTCACTCCGAACACAACTACCCACCTAGGTCATACTAGTCCACCTAGACTTATACTTAGAGCCAAACCATAGCTCTGATACCAACTGTCGCGACCCCGAACCCCGCGGGCCCGAGATCGCGAGCTGGACGTCGACTTAAACAATAAACTCTAAAATAATGAAGATAAAAATTTCCTTTTATACCGAAAGATGATAACACAAAGTTTTGAAATCCACTTGAACAACAAAGTAAAACTAGTATAAACTCCATAAGCTTATACGCCGAAGTTATAAAATATACAAATCCTAGTGACGTCAATGTTTGGTACAAATATCCCAAAAGGTTACACATTTAAATAATGTAAACCTACCAATGCTACTTGCCCCAAAAGCTCAACCCTCACGACGTCCTGCCTCGTGATCAACGAGTCTAATCTTTTCCACCTGGGGGGGGTTAAGGAAAAACAAAGATAAAAAGAAAGGGGGTGAGATAAATCTCAATAAGTTACTAATGCAACTACATGACATGCTAAGATGCATTAAGCAATAAACAATAATAAATCACGTAGCACATAGCAATTGTCATTTAACAGATAGCAGCGGAAATAAACACATAACAAAGGATATAGCCAAGGTTTTCCAAACCGATGAACCAAATAAAGGTCGCTGCGCAGCTTCAATAATCAACAAATCATCATCTTCATAATAGCATGAAAGCTGAAGAGAAATCCCCGGTACCGGAACCAATAACAAAGTACTGTGCCACAAAGGGCGGGAGCCATGCCACAAAGTCATGCTCCAAACGTCTCAACCAAGGCCAATCTGGAAGAGGAAAATAAGGGCAAAACAATGGTCGACACCATAATGGACTTGGCCGGTGCCATCACAATATCTCGCATCGCCCGACACAACCACAAATACCAGCTGGACTTTCAAATAAATGCTAAGTAATAAAATACTAGCACGATAAACAACTAATGATTCCAAAGTAGGGAACCAATCCAAATAAATTACCACAAGGTAAACCAATCCCAACAACACATCAAGGATGAACCACATTCCCAAAATGATACTTAATCAAATTCCATAACATATTTATTCACAAAAGAATCAATTCCACTTAATAAAGTGTTCCACGAGGTTATCTTAAGTTAGTTAGAAGAAGGAAACCTAAACTAGGTAAGTCATTAGTCTTAAACCAAGCAAAAGGGCAAAATCCCAAACAGGCGGGCGGGCGGGTGCCTGGGTAGGGACGAGCGGGCGCTCATTTGACCAGAAGGTCTGGCCGCTTGGAAAAGGTAGGGCGGGCGGGCGCCTGGTCCAACCCGGGCGGGCGCCTGGTCTGGTTTCAAGGCCGGGAAAACAGAGCTGGGTTCTTCCATTTCGACCCAAACTCCACCAAAACACAAAATACTCAACATCAACTCCTTCAATAAGTTCCAAAATGTACCAAAACAACTTATATCAAGGATGGGGACCCAAATAACACCATTTATCACCTAAGACCAAGAATCACACCCAACATTCATATCAATCACCATTTTTATCCAAAAAAACCCAAATAAAATTCCAAACAAATTCCAAACTCAATCAAACTTCAAATATAACACATCAAGCATTATATAAACATGATATGAACATTTTAGAATAAAAAAGGGGGAAAAGCAACTTACTTGAGATTTCTCAAAGATGATGGATTTCCAATATTTTTGGCTTCCAACGATCTTATCGACGATCTAAACATGTTTCAAGTTTTGAGAAATGAGAGATTATGAGAGGAGGAGGAAGAAAATGAAGAGAGAAGATAGAGAAAACTTACCCTTTTTGCTATGGAGAGAGAGAGAGAGAATTGAGCTGGGAGAGATGGATGGGTGAGGGAGAAGTGAGGGAGGAGAGGGGAGTAGGGAGGGAGTAGGAGAATTATTTGAACATTTACACTTAGGCCCCTCCCCCTAATACTACTCTTCTTCAACTAAACTCCCCACTAACAATTAAGACTCAACACTTCTACACTAGCACAATTGACCCAAATAAAATGCTAGGCATAGTTATAATGAAACATAAAATGCACACAAAGATATTTAAATAAATAATAATTTAAATAAATAAATAAGCAAATAAATAAATAATAATTATTTATTACTAATAAAATAGAGCCTAGCCTTCGGGTCGTGACATGAGCGGCTTGAGCATCAACAGCGGCTTGATTGGTTTCAGCAACGTTCCTAGAACCGGAGGCATGAACGGTTTCAAAGACAAAATCTGCTGCTCGAAGCCGAACCTCAGTCGGTTCATTGATTCTCTTTTCAATGCCAGCAGTTTGCTTGACTAACTTGCCGGTTCTAAGCATGATATGATCAGAACTGTCAAAGGAATGATGAGCCAAATCCTATTTTTCTTCAAGAGAATCCATTCTGGAATCAACGGCTTGCTTCTTTAAAGAGTAGATTTCATGGTTGGTTCTGACCATGTCTTGAAGTGCCAATTGATTATCCAAAATTTTATTAAGCATAGCTTTCAGCTCAGAATTCTCATTTATTCTCTCCCCCTTAATTGCATCAAGATCCAATTGGATTGTAAGGAGGTGAGAGTCAAACCGAACGGTAGAGGTTTGTTGATGAAACTGAAGGTTTCTAACCGCATCTATCAAATCGGCGGTTGAGGCACGAAGTGGTAAAATGGGATAGGATGGAACTGAAGGAGGAGGTTCATCAGAAGGAGTGTAGTCTGGAATAGAGGTATCATCATCCCCATCAGATATGGAGATGGTATCTTCGGTTTGAAGGAAAGAAGATGAGATAGGAGACTTGGCCTTTAAAATAGTATGGGCATCTTCCAATGATTCACACATGGAAACTCTTAAAGCTAACTCAAACTCAACTGGATCAAACTGAATAGGAAGGGAAACAAGAACAATAGCAGTAGTTTGATCAGGAGGAGTAGGGCACAAGAACTCTAGTTGAGCCGGAGAGAGAGAAATGGAAGGCATAGGATGAGATTTCCATTTAAACAAAGGAGGGTAGACCTTGCAGTTATACCTTAAGAAGAATTGAGAGCAAAGAGACATTACCATTTGAATTGCAATTTCTTCAAATAACACATCTGTAACTTGGAGAAAGAGGTCATCAGAGTAGGCTTGACTCTCATCGGCTGGATAGATTGCAAAGGGATTGGGGCGGCCAGCCTTAAGAAATCTTTCTTCGGTTTTAGAGGTGGCTCTGGCACGCTTGGATCTCACTTTGTCAGCCTTGAACCGCTTTAAGTACCTTGATATTTCAACTGCACTCTTCCTTTTTCTCGACTTCAGTTTGGATGGAGAAACTGATGAATGAATTGTCAGTTGAACCGAGGAAGATGGTGGAACCGGAGATGGTAAAACCGCAGCAACATAAGGTAAATCTGGAGATGAAGGACTGGAACCCGGTTGAACTGGAGATGACTGGACCGGAGATGGAGTGTGTTTTGGTGAGTTAAACTTCAGTTTTAGTCTAAGTGCAGGAGGGGAGACATTAACCATCATAGGGTTTATGCCTGCCTTTCTCATTGCAGCCCTTTCCCTTAGCTCCTTTGTAAATGCCCCTTCCTGAGGGGAATGATCCTTCTTGTTATATGCCTCACTGAAGTCCACTGCACCAGGAGGCCTTGACTACCAATTTTCTATATGATCATATTTATTTATCAATTTCCTCTTCTTCTTTATGGGTTGAACCTCAAGATTTTCTTCATCTTGCTCAGGTTCAATCATTGCCTCAGACATATCAGTCTGCTCAGGCAAAACAACAGCCTCAGACACTGCAGTCTGCTCAGGCTGAACTGCAGCCTCAGACACTTGGGTCTGCTCAGGCTCGGTTTGAGAAGAGGGTTTGAGGTTGGGAAGGGATTTAAAAATTTTAGCCAACTATTCACCATTGAACTGAACAGAGGGCGGTTTGGAAGGTGAAGATGGAGGTTCAGAGGAAAGAAAATCAGATAGAATTTTTTTTTGAGAAACTTTGGGAGGTGAAAGAGGTTTGGTTTGAATGGATTTGGATTTGGTGGCTTTGAGAGCATGAGCATCCATTGCAAACTTGAGAGATTTCTCAACGTTAAGTTTGACTGGAGAGAGGGGTTTTATCTGAGGTTTAGGAATGGTCGGTTTAGAAAAGATAGGTTTGGGTAGAGATGGTGAAAGTTTGATAGGGGGTAATGAAGTGGAAGAAGAGGGAGGTTTAGATAATGGTTTAACTGAGGGTTTTGGAGGCGGTTTGGTTGAAGGTATGAAAGGCAGTTTGGTAGAATGTTTTGAAACAAGAAGGGTGACATCTGCCTTAAATATGGAAGGAGGAATAACAGCAGTTCCTTTCCTTTTCCTTGGAGCTGCGGTTTCCCTGGGTTGAGCCGTAGTACTAGGCCTTGCTGACGGCTCCCCTTCAACCGAAGGCTCCCCCTCAGCTGGTGCAGCAGTTTGATCAAGACCACTTAACCCCATTTCTTCTAGGGTTCTTCTCAAAAGATCATCTCTGGCTAAACTACCAGCGGCTATATCAGCTAGTGCTCCTGCATACAGTTTTCCTGACTTGTTGAGCCATGCTTCAGGATAGGGTTCCCTTTCATTTTCAGGCAAATGATCCACGGTCCAAACTGCCTGTGCATACCGCCATCCAAACGCGGTTCTGAAAGCATCAAATTTTGATTATCCAAAAATTGACTTTTCAATTGGATCCAACCAATAATCCTTATGAGCCTCAGAAAACATGACGATCTCTGTATCTTGATGCAAGAACTTGGTTAATAGCATCCAGTGGGTTCTAATCTTAGACTTCCGAGCGGCTCTAGCAGCAAAGACGCGGTTTAAGGCATTGATCATCTCCTTCATCACAACCTTGGGCCAGTGTAATTTCTTCCCTTTGAGAATAGCCACACAGTAGGCATACTGTTCACTGGTAAGTTGTTGTGGTTCCCATTTGTTGGTGTTGGTTCCCTAGGCACGTTTGTTAAACGTTGTATATGTTATCATTATATTCATGATGATAAAGAGATATTAAGATTATTATTATTGCTCGTGTTTGCTTATAATAATATCCGTCCCTAGAGCTTGTTAAGCACTAGTATAAAGGCTAACTGATCATGGGATGATCATGTTAGATTTATGGGTACTTGTTTGGAACAAGGTACTGGACATGACCCGCGGTATGAGATTTATGTCATGGTCAATGTCATATATAAATCTCATATTAGTTATGTCATTTGAATCCTTAGACATGAAGTTATTATAGTCTTCCACTTGATGAAGTTTATGTTTGACATATTCAAAGGTTACCCTTAACCAGGTAGCTATAAAGGGTATGATTGGCATAATCGGATTCACGTAGGGAAGAATAATAAGCTAAATGGATTTGTCCCTCTTCGGAGAGATGTCAATCTTGGGCCCCTCGAAGGAATGATGTTGATGAAATGTTTGGCCAAACTCAAATGGATTGATTGGATCAATGTCATTTGGATTATCAACATATTCGGAATCGAGAAAGTATTGAACAAAAATAAGTTGACTTGTTGACCATGACTTGTGTTCAATGACATCATGGACAAAGGTGTTGAGCTTCGTAGTAACATGCGCAGCGGAAAATAGCATTTAAATTTTTATGAAACCCAAAGCCCATAGATCCATTCATATGATTAAATCAAATACAACAATATGAATATTAGAAAACTAACCCTTGATGACTTTGAACTTAGTCTTTGATCTCGGTGGAGAAATTGAAGCTTTAATCACGAACTAGTAAGAACACGAACTTGAAGATGATAAGCTTCACCCTCTAGCGGTATCTACACCTTGAACGAATATCAAGAACACTTGATCTTGGTTGCTAGACCAATATTGTGAAACACGTTTTCACAATCAATATGAACTATATGTAATTTTATTTGTGTATTATTTTGTTCTTCAATCTAGGATGTCTTAGAACAAAATAAAACTCTCTCAAACTCTTTGGAGACTTGCACAAAATCTATATTACGTTCTAGCAAACCGTCATACCTACCCAAATAGTAATACTAGATACAAGTTTGCATTCCTTTAGAACATGTCACAATCCCTCTGTCCACGATGTCATTGAACACAAGTCATGGTCAACAAGTCAACTTGTTTTTGTTCAATACTTTCTCGATTCCGAATATGTTGATAATCCAAATGACATTGATCCAATCAATCCATTTGAGTCCGGCCGAACATTTTCATCAACATCATTCCTACGAGAGGCCTAAGCTTGACATCTCTCCGAAGAGGGACAAATCCATTTAGCTTATTACTCTTCCCTACGTGAATCCAATTATGCCAATCATACCCTTTATAACTAACTGGTTAAAGGTAGCGTTTGAATATGTCAAACCTAATGTTCATCAAGTGGAAGACTATAATAACTTCATGTCTAAGGATTCTAATGACATAACTAATATGAGATATATGTACGACATAGACCATGACATAAATCTCATACAGCGGGTCATGTCCAGTACCTTGTTCCAAACAAGTACCCATAAATCTTACATGATCATCCCATGATCATTTAGCCTTTATACTAGTGCTTAACATGTACTAGGGATGGATATTATTATAAGAAAACATGAACAACAATAATAATCAAAACATCTCTTTATTGATATGAAATAAATGATAACAATTACAACGTTTATAAAACGTGCCTAGGGCACCACTACCAACAATCTCCCAGTTGACCTAGGCCCAATCTCCCATGTATCTATTACCCATGGACCTAACATGACCTTCATGTTTAGCTTGTGGAGTCCCTTTGTTAGCGGGTCCGCGACATTGTCATCAGTAGGTACTCTGCATATATTTACGTCTCCCCTATCAACGATTTTTCGAATGATATGAAAACGCCTAAGTATGTGTTTGGATTTCTGATGTGCTCTTAGTTCCTTTGCTTGAGCAATAGCACCATTATTATCGCAATAAAGTTCTATTGGATTAGCAATGCTAGGAACCACTTCAAGCTCAGTAATGAACTTCTTAATCCAAACAGCTTCCTTTGCAGCATCTGATGCAGTAATATACTCAGCTTCCGTTGTAGAATCAGCGGTTGTACTTTACTTGGAACTCTTCCAGCTTACAGCTCCACCATTTAACATAAACACAAAACCCGATTGCGATCGACTATCATCTTTGTCGGTTTGGAAGCTTGCATCCGTGTAAGCATTTACCACGAGATTATCTTCCATTCCTCCATAGACCAAAAACGAATCTTTAGTTCTTCTCAAGTACTTAAGAATCGCTTTTACAGCCATCCAGTGATTTTCACCGGGGTCGGATTGGTATCTACTTGTCATTCTTAAAGCATAAGATACATCCGGCCTAGTACAAATCATGGCATACATGATGGACCCAATTGCCGAAGCATATGGAACATCATTCATTTTCTCAAGCTCATATTTTGTCTTGGGACATTGAATCTTGCTTAGAGAAACTCCATGTAACACTGGTAAGGTTCCTCTTTTAGAATTTTCCATACGGAATCTTCTAATGACCTTGTCAATGTATGTACTTTGGCTTAAACCAAGTAGCCTCCTTGATCTATCTATATAGATCTTAATGCCAAGTATATATGCGGCTTCACCCATATCTTTCATTGCGAAGCATTTTCCTAACCAAGGCTTCACAGACTGAAGTGTAGGAATATCGTTTCCAATGAGTTATATGTCATCCACGTATAAAATAAGGAATAGCACTATTCTCCCACTAATCTTCTTGTATACACAAGGTTCATCTTCGTTCTTGATGAAACCAAACTCTTTGACCGATTCATCAAAATGGAGATTCCAACTCCTTGAAGCTTGCTTCAATCCATAGATAGATCTCTGCAATTTGCATACCTTAGAATTCTGTTCAAAACCTTCCGGTTGTGTCATATACACATCCTCTTGTAGTTTTCCATTTAGGAAAGCGGTTTTAACGTCCATTTTCCATATTTCATAGTCATGATATGCGGCAATGGCAAGCAAAATTCTTATAGACTTGATCATTGCTACGGGTGAAAAGGTTTCATCATAGTCAATACCATGAACTTGCCTATAACCCTTCACTACAAGTCTAGCTTTGTAAGTATGCACCTTCCCATCTGTTGGGTTTCGATGTAACATGCGCAGCGGAAATTAGCATTTAAAATTTATGAAACCCAAAGCCCATAGATCCGTTCATATGATTAAATCAAATACAACAATATGAATAGAGGAAAAACTAACCCTTGATGACTTTGAATTCTAGCTTTGATCTTGGTGGAGAACTTGAAGCTTTAATCACAATAGTAAGAAGACGAACTTCAAAGATGATAAGCTTCACCCTCTAGCGGTATCCACACCACGAACGAATATCAAGGAACTTCTTGATCTTGGTTGCTAGACCAAAATTATGAAACACACAATCACAATTTAATATGACTATATGGAATTTTATTTGTGTGTTATTTTGTCCTTCAATCAAAGATGTCTTAGAACAAAATAAAACCTCTCTCAAACTCTTTTGAGACTCACAACAACATTGGTTAAGAGTGCTGGCCGAATTTAGTCTTTTATACACAAGTAGGACCTATTCCAAATAGGAAACTTGTGTCAAAAATCGTCCAAAATTCGTTTCCTAATCAAATTAGGAATCTGCCACCCGACAGTACCGTGCGGCCGCCCAGAATCCACTGTGCGGTCGCACAACTATCTGAAACAAACTGGTATAAAAAATGAGCTAAGTGTGCGGCCGCCCAGTCCATACTGTGCGGTCACCCATTTCCCCAGATTTCCAAAATTTCCAAAATTCCAATATAGTCCTTTTAAAGATTCGTTCTCTTGTGTGTGACCCTCTAGGATTATACTAAGTTGGCAATGGGTTCGAACATGAAACCATAAGATATGATTAGGTTCTAGCAAACCGTCATACCTACCCAAATAGTATAACTAGATACAAGTTCGCATTCCTTTTAGAATATGTCATAATCCCTTTGTCCACGATGTCATTGAACACAAGTCATGGTCAAACAGTCAACTTGTTTTTGTTCAATACTTTCTCGATTCCGAATATGTTGATAATCCAAATGACATTGATCCAATCAATTCATTTGAGTCTGGCCGAACATTTCATCAACATCATTCCTACGAGAGTCCCAAGCTTGACATCTCTCCGAAGAGGGACAAATCCATTTAGCTTATTATTCTTCCCTACGTGAATCCGATTATGCCAATCATACCCTTTATAACTACCCGGTTAAAGGCAGCGTTTGAATATGTCAAACATGATGTTCATCAAGTGGAAGACTATAATAACTTCATGTGTAAGGATACAAATGATATAACTAATATGAGATATATGTACGACATAGACCATGACATAAATCTCATAGAGCGGGTCATGTCCAGTATCTTGTTCCAAACAAGTACCCATATATCTAACATGATCATCCCATGATCATTTAGCCTTTATACTAGTGATTAACAAGTACTAGGGACGGAGATTATTATAAGTAAACATGAACAACAATAAAACATTTCTTTATTGATATGAAATAAATGATAACAATTACAACATTTATTAAACGTGCCTAGGGCACCACTACCAACAATCTCCCACTTTCCCTAGGCCCAATCTCCCATGTATCTAATACCCATGGACCTAACATGACCATCATGTTTAGCTTGTGGAAGTCCCTTTGTTAGCGGGTCCGCAATATTGTCATCAGTAGGTACTCTTCATATATTTACGTCTCCCCTATCAACGATCTCTCGAATGATATGAAAACGCCTAAGTATGTGTTTGGATTTCTGATGTGCTCTTGGTTCCTTTGTTTGAGCAATAGCACCATTTTTATCGCAATAAAGGTCTATTGGATTAGCAATGCTAGGAACGACTTCAAGTTCAGTAATGAACTTCTTAATCCAAACAGCTTTCTTTGCAGCATCTGATGCAGCAATATACTCAGCTTCTGTTGTAGAATCAGCGGTTGTACTTTGCTTGGAACTCTTCCAGCTTACAGCTCCACCATTTAACATAAACACAAAACCCGATTGCGATCGTCTATCATCTTTGTCGGTTCGGAAGCTTGCATCCGTGTAAGCATTTACAACAAGATCATCTTCCATTCCTCCATAGACCAAAAACGAGTCTTTAGTTCTTCTCAAGTACTTAAGAATCGCTTTTACAGCTACCCAGTGATTTTCGCCAGGGTCGGATTGGTATCTACTCGTCATGCTCAAAGCATAAGATACATCCGGCCTAGTACAAATCATGGCATACATGATGGACCCAATTGCCGAAGCATATGGAACATCATTCATTTTCTCAAGCTCATCTTTTGTCTTGGGACATTGAATCTTGCTTAGAGAAACTCCATGTAACACTGGTAAGGTTCCTCTTTTAGAATTTTCCATACGGAATCTTCTAATGACCTTGTCAATGTATGTACTTTGGCTTAAACCAAGTAGCCTCCTTGATCTATCTATATAGATCTTAATGCCAAGTATATATGCGGCTTCACCCATATCTTTCATTGCAAAGCACTTTCCTAACCAAGTCTTCACAGACTGAAGTGTAGGAATGTCGTTTCCAATGAGCAATATGTCATCCACGTATAAAACAAGGAATAGCACTATGCTCCCACTAATCTTGTTGTATACACAAGGTTCATATTCGTTCTTGATGAAACCAAACTCTTTGACTGATTCATCAAAACGGAGATTCCAACTCCTTGAAGCTTGTTTTAATCCATAGATGGATCTCTGCAATTTGCATACTTTAGAATTCTGTTCAAAACCTTCTGGTTGTGTCATATACACATCCTCTTGTAGTTTTCCATTTAGGAAAGCGGTTTTGACATCCATTTGCCATATTTTATAGTCATGATATGCGGCAATGGCAAGCAGAATTCTTATAGACTTGATCATTGCTACGGGTGAAAAAGTTTCATCATTGTCAATATCATGAACTTGCCTATAACCCTTCGCTACAAGTCTAGCTTTGTAAGTATGCACCTTCCCATCCATGTCAGTCTTCTTCTTGAAGACCCATTTGCATCCTATGGTTTTTACACCTTCGGGCGCATCAATCAAATTCCAAACTTGATTGTCTTCCATGGATTGTAATTCGGATTCCATGGCTCTAAGCCACTTGTCCGAATCAGGAGAAGACATCGCCTCTTGGTAGGTTGTCGGTTCATCATTCTCAATGATTTCCACCTCATTACTATCCGTTACGAGAAATCCATATCTCTCGGGCTCGGATCGTAACCTGCTAGATCTGCGAGTTGCTTGTGTATTTTGAACAGGTTCCACAACTCCTTGTGGTTCTTGTTCTTGTTCCACTATTGGTTCAATGTTATTTTCTGGGTCTCGAATTTCTTCAAGATTTATTTTACTCCCACTGATTTCTTTGGAGAGAAACTCTTTCTCTAGAAAGACACCAGTTCGGGCAACAAACACTTTGTTGTCCTCACGGTTGTAAAAGTAATATCCTCTAGTTTCCTTTGGATATCCTACGAAAATACATTTGTCAGATATGTGTGCAAGTTTGTCAGAGACAAGTCTTTTGACAAAGCCTTCGTAACCCCAAATCTTTATGAAAGATAAACAGGTTTTCTTTCCGCTCCACATCTCATATGGAGTCTTTTGAACCTATTTAGTTGGAACACGATTTAGTGTGAAAGCAGCGGTTTCTAGAGTGTAACCCCAAAAGGATATTGGAAGATCAACTTGACTCATCATTGATCGAACCATGTCTAACAAAGTCCGATTTCTCCTCTCGGATACACCATTCCATTGTGGAGTTCCGGGTGGAGTCAATTGTGAAACTATTCCACAATTCTTTAGATGATCATCAAATTCTTGACTCAAGTATTCTCCACCTCGATCTGATCGAATTGCCTTAATACTTTTGCCAAGTTGTTTTTCTACTTCATTTTGAAATATTCTAAATATCTCAAATACTTCACTTTTATGTTTCATTAGGTAAACATACCCAAATCTACTATAATCATCAGTGAAGGTTATGAAGTATTGAAATCCTCCCCTAGCATTGCTACTTAATGGTCCGCATAAATCGGAATGTATCAACCCCAATAAGTCGCTTGCCCTTTCACCCAACTTGGTAAAAGGTGTCTTAGTCATTTTTCCAAGAAGACACGACTCACAAGTATCATATGACTCTAAGTCACATGAACCCAAAAGTCCGTCCCCATGGAGTTTTGAGATACGCTTCTCATTAATATGACCAAGACGGCAATGCCATAAATAGGTATGATTTACATCATTATGTTTAGATTTCTTATTTATATGATAGACATTTTCATTATTTTCATTCTTGACATCCAAGACATAAAGGCCATTAAATGAATTAGCAATACCATAAAGCACATCATTTAAATAAATAGAAAATTTCTTATTCTCAATAAGAAACTTAAAACCTTCATTATCCAAACAAGAAATTGAAATAATATTTCTACTTAAATCCGGAACATAATAACAATTGTTCAAAACAAGAATTAATCCGGAAGATAAAGTGACTTCATAAGTCCCTACGGCTAATGCAGCAACTCTTGCTCCAATCCCCACGCGTAGGTCTACTTCACCCTCTTTAAGTAGTCTCCTATTCTTTAGAACCTGCACATTTAAACAAATGTGAGAACCACATCCGGTATCCAATACCCAATAATCAGTGGTAGAAAGGAGAATATCAATCATATAGATACCTGAAGTCGACGCAGCCTTGCTGCTCTTCTTCTTCTTTTGCTCTTCCAAGAAAGCCTTGCAATTACGTTTCCAATGACCAATTTCTTGACAATGGAAACAGATTGCATCCTTTTGTGAATCGGGTTTTGCCTCAGAAGCCTTGGCAACACTTGCCTTGCTTATCTTGGGTTTGACAACTTTCTTACCCTTTCCTTTGGCACCAGCCTTCTTCCCATCATGAACTAAGAGCACGGGAGAACCTTTCTCCACAATCTTCATCTCCGCAGTTTTAAGCATCCCATGCAACTCGGAGAGATTCTTATCCATTCCATGCATGTTATAATTCATCACAAACTGATTATAACTTTTAGGCAATGAATTAAGAATGAGATCCGTGGCTAGCTCCAATGGGATTGGGTAGCCAAGTTTCTCAAGGTGCTCTACATAACCTTTCATTTTCAGCATGTGAGGACTCACTTGTTGCCCTTCATTCATTTTGCAAGTAGTGAATGCAACAATGGTCTTGTACCTCTCTTGCCTAGCTTGCTCTTGAAACATGGCTCTTAACTCCACGCCTATCTCATAGGCTTCTAAATGTTCCAAACTTTGTTGGAGTTTTGAGCACATAGTAGCAAGCATGAGACAGCTTACATCTCTTGAATCATTACGATGTTTCTTGTAACTGTCTCTTTCTGCCCTAGGGGCAGTAGGTTCTGGTTCAGCAGGAAGAGGCCCATCGAGAATGTACAACTTGTCTTCTTGCCTAAGAACAATTCTTAGGCTACGGATCCAATCCATAAAGTTTGTACCATTCTCTTGGAGCTTATCCTTCTCAAGGATCGATCGCAATGAAATTGATTGAGTGTTAGTAGTCATTATCTACAAATATGCAAAATTTCCAAAATTTAATAAGTACCCGTTTTTCATTAAAGAAATAAACAATGTATTTTCAAACAAAATACTCACACTAAATTATATAACCTTCATATACATCCAATGTATAATATAATTTAATTGGGCTAAGATCCAACTTTAATTTAACTTTTGAGTCCACGGAGGCGGACCGCTCAAAACTAAATTAATTAGGTAGACAATCATGTCAATCATATCCCATATGATTCTTAGATCCTTTTATGAGATTCTTTGAGAAATCCAATTTCAAAAGCATGTTTAATCTCATCTTTTGCCTAGGCCCAAAACCGTTTTGACGCCTAATTAAGTCTAACCATTTTAACGCATAGGAACCATTCAATTTAATGTACCTTGCGGAGGCAATCCCACATTAAACTAATGAACCTCATCTTGCTCATACATGAATAAAATTAATGCACCTCGCGGAGGCGAACCCACATCAAGATCACCCATGTATAAACAAGTGTTTTAATCATGGCATGGCAATGAAGAACTTAAAACTTTCTTTGAAGGTTCATCACATATAGCATATAACACATTTATGAGCACATTATATAAACATGTTACACATCAAGTCTAGCCACTAAATTAATCTCCATTAATTTAAGCATGATATTTATGTGTCATTAGTTTCTCTATAATTATGAGGATGAGACTATTTCAACTTTGGTTATTATCTCCAAATCAAGACAACAAGAAGTGCGGTCGAACTAAGTCATTAGGCAACCACAATCCCGCACTAATTCAAGAAACCAAGAAAGTAGTCCATGTGGACGCTCGATGAACGTAGGCCAATTGCATCCACAATTCCACATGGATCTCCAATCTTTGAATCAAGAACTTTGTTTCTCAATTTTAGCAATTATGAACTCTTCATAATTCTAACTTCGTTTTATCTTTGAAACTTTGATTGCGATCAAGTTTAGGAAACACAATCTCGATGAACGCAGATTAGCCATCCAAACCTTGAACCAATCTTAGAATCACAAGACTAAAACAAATAGGAAAATAAAACCCCAAAATTCACACATAAACTAACTACCCAAAACCCATTCCAGATCAGCAGGTCTGGACTGGTTCTGTTACTGGTTTTGTTGAATTTTTCGAAAAATTCCAGATTCTGTTTTTGACCAAAATCAGACTTTCTGATCCCTTTGTGCGGCCGCCCAAAAAGACCAGTGCGGTCGCCCAAAGGTGTGCGGCCGCCCAGAATCTTCTGTGCGGTCGCCCACGATGATCAGAATGTGCAGAATTTTCAAAGTTCGAAAATTTTGACTCAAAATTGTTTTTCCCCGATTATTAAAACCATGATCCAATCAGAATTAATAATCAAACAATTCGTAATCCATCATAATATTTATTGCGATTGAATCGTGCGATTAAAGATGCAAAACAATAAACCACATAAAATCACATAACACACAAACATCATATAATCCAATATTCATATCATGTTAGGCACATAAACAATTTATATACACACAACATGATCTAGGTATTGAAATAATCAACATGAACGGGGCTCTGATACCACTGTTCGGTTTCGATGTAACATGTGCAGCGGAAATTAGCATTTAAAATTTATGAAACCCAAAGCCATAGATCCGTTCATATGATTAAATCAAATACAACAATATGAATAGAGGAAAAACTAACCCTTGATGACTTTGAATTCTAGCTTTGATCTTGGTGGAGAACTTGAAGCTTTAATCACAATAGTAAGAAGACGAACTTCAAAGATGATAAGCTTCACCCTCTAGCGGTATCCACACCACGAACGAATATCAAGGAACTTCTTGATCTTGGTTGCTAGACCAAAATTATGAAACACACAATCACAATTTAATATGACTATATGGAATTTTATTTGTGTGTTATTTTGTTCTTCTATCAAAGATGTCTTAGAACAAAATAAAACCTCTCTCAAACTCTTTTGAGACTCACAGCAACATTGGTTAAGAGTGCTGGCCGAATTTGGTCTTTTATACACAAGTAGGACCTATTCCAAATAGGAAACTTGTGTCAAAAATCGTCCAAAATTCGTTTCCTAATCAAATTAGGAATCTGCCACCCGACAGTACCGTGCGGCCGCCCAGAATCCACTGTGCGGTCGCACAACTATCTGAAACAAACTGGTATAAAAAATGAGCTAAGTGTGCGGCCGCCCAGTCCATACTGTGCGGTCGCCCATTTCCCCAGATTTCCAAAATTTCCAAAATTCCAATATAGTCCTTTTAAAGATTCGTTCTCTTGTATGTGACCCTCTAGGATTATACTAAGTTGGCAATGGGTTCGAACATGAAACCATAAGATATGATTAGGTTCTAGCAAACCATCATACCTACCCAAATAGTATAACTAGATACAAGTTCGCATTCCTTTTAGAATATGTCATAATCCCTTTGTCCACGATGTCATTGAACACAAGTCATGGTCAAACAGTCAACTTGTTTTTGTTCAATACTTTCTCGATTCCGAATATGTTGATAATCCAAATGACATTGATCTAATCAATTCATTTGAGTCCGGCCGAACATTTCATCAACATCATTCCTACGAGAGGCCCAAGCTTGACATCTCTCCGAAGAGGGACAAATCCATTTATCTTATTATTCTTCCCTACGTGAATCCGATTATGCCAATCATACCCTTTATAACTACCCGGTTAAAGGCAGTGTTTGAATATGTCAAACATAATGTTCATCAAGTGGGAGACTATAATAACTTCATGTCTAAGGATTCAAATGATATAACTAATATGAGATATATGTACGACATAGACCATGACATAAATCTCATAGAGCGGGTCATGTCCAGTACCTTGTTCCAAACAAGTACCCATAAATCTAACATGATCATCCCATGATCATTTAGCCTTTATACTAGTGCTTAACAAGTACTAGGGACGGAGATTATTATAAGTAAACATGAACAACAATAATAATCAAAACATTTCTTTATTGATATGAAATAAATGATAACAATTACAACTTTTATTAAACGTACCTAGGGCACCACTACCTACACCATCCATGTCAGTCTTCTTCTTGAAGATCCATTTGCATCCTATGGATTTTACACCTTCGGGTGCATCAATCAAATTCTAAACTTGATTGTCTTGCATGGATTTCAATTTGGATTCCATGGCTTCAAGCCACTTGTCTGAATCAGGAGAAGACATCGCCTCTTGGTAGGTTATCGGTTCATCATTCTCAATGATCTCCACCTCATTACTATCCGTTACGAGAAATCCATATCTCTCGGGCTCAGATCGTAACCTACTAGATCTGTGAGTTGCTTGTGTATTTTGAACAGGTTCCACAACTCCTTGTGGTTCTTGTTCTTGTTCCACTATTGATTCAATGTCATTTTCTGGGTCTCGAATCTCTTCAAGATTTATTTTACTCCCACTGATTTCTTTGGAGAGAAACTCTTTCTCTAGAAAGACACCAGTTCGTACAACAAAAAATTTGTTCCTCACGGTTGTAAAAGTAATTTCCTCTAGTTTCCTTTGGATATCCCACGAAAATACATTTGTCAGATTTGTGTGCAAGTTTGTCAGAAACGAGTCTTTTGACAAAGGCTTCGCAACCCCAAATCTTCATGAAAGATAAACAAGTTTTCTTTCCGCTCCACATCTCATATAGAGTCTTTTGAACCTATTTAGTTGGAACATGATTTAGTGTGAATGCAGCGGTTTCTAGAGCGTAAAGGATATTGGAAGAGCAACTTGACTCATCATTGATCGAACTATGTCTAACAAAGTCCGATTTCTCCTCTCGGACACACCATTCCATTGTGGTGTTCCGGGTGGAGTCAATTGTGAAACTATTCTACAATTCTTTAGATGATCATCAAATTCATGACTCAAGTATTCTCCAACTCGATCTGATCGAAGTGCCTTAATACATTTGCCAAGTTGTTTTTCTACTTCATTTTGAAATATTCTAAATATCTCAAATGCTTCACTTTTATGTTTCATTAGGTAAACATACCCAAATATAATATAATCATCAGTGAAGGTTATGAAGTATTAAAATCCTCCCCTAGCATTGCAACTTAATGGTCCGCATACATCAGAATGTATCAACCCCAATAAGTCGCTTGCCCTTTCACCTAATTTGGTAAAAGGTGTCTTAGTCATTTTTCCAAGAAGACACGTCTCACAAGTATCATATGACTCAAAGTCACATGAACCCAAAAGTCCGTCCCCATGGAGTTTTGAGATACGCTTCTCATTAATATGACCAAGATGGCAATGCCACAAATAAGTATGATTTACATCATTAGGTTTAGATTTCTTATTTATATGATAGACATTGTCATTATTTTCATTCTTGACATTCAAGACATAAATGCCATTAAATGAATTAGCAATACCATAAAGCACATCATTTAAATAAATAGAAAATTTCTTATTCTCAATAAGAAACTTAAAACCTTCATTATCCAAACAAGAAATTGAAATAATATTTCTACTTAAATCCGGAACATAATAACAATTGTTCAAAACAAGAATTAATCCGGTAGGTAAAGTGACTTCATAAGTCCCTACGGCCAATGCAGCAACTCTTGCGCCATTCCCCACGCGTAGGTCTACTTCACCCTCTTTAAGTAGTCTCCTATTATTTAGTCCCTGCACATTTAAACAAACGTGAGAACCACATCCGGTATCCAATACCCAAGAATCAGTGGTAGAAAGGAGAATATCTATCATATAGATACCTGAAGTCGACGCAGCCTTGCTGCCCTTCTTCTTCTTTTGCTCTTCCAAGAAAGCCTTGCAATTACGTTTCCAATGACCAATTTCTTGACAATGGAAACAGATTGCATCCTTTTGTGAATTGGGTTTGGCCTCAGAAGCCTTGGCAACCTTTGCCTTGCTTATCTTGAGTTTGACAACTTTCTTACCCTTTCCTTTGGCACCAGCCTTCTTCCCATCATGAACCAAGAGCACAGGAAAACCTTTCTCCACAATCTTTATCTCCACAGTTTTAAGCATCCCATCCAACTCGGAGAGATTCTTATCCATTCCATGCATGTTATAATTCATCACAAACTGATTATATCTTTTAGGCAATGAATTAAGAATGAGATCCGTGGATAACTCCAATGGGATTAGATAGCCAAGTTTCTCAAGGTGCTCCATATAACCTTTCATTTTAAGCATGTGAGGACTCGCTTGTTGCCCTTCATTCATCTTGCAAGAAGTGAATGCAACAATGGTCTTGTACCTCTCTTGCCTAGCTTGCTCTTGAAACATGGCTCTTAACTCCACGCCTATCTCATAGGCTTCCAAATGTTCCAAACTTTGTTGGAGTTTTGAGCACATGGTAGCAAGCATGAGACAGCTTACATCTCTAGAATCTTTACGATGTTTCTTGTAACTGTCTCTTTCTGCCCTAGGGGCAGTAGGTTCTGGTTCAGCAGGAAGTGGCCCATCGAGAATGTACAACTTATCTTCTTGCCTTAGAACAATTCTTAGGCTACGGATCCAATCCATAAAGTTAGTACCATTCTCTTGGAGCTTATCCTTCTCAAGGATCGATCGCATCGAAATTGATTGAGTGTTAGCAGTCATTGTCTTCAAATATGCAAAATTTCCAAAATTTAATAAGTACCGGTTTCATTAAAGAAATAAATAATGTATTTTTCAAACAAAAATACTCTCACTAAATTATATAACATTCATATACATCCAATGTATAATATAATTTTAATTGGGCTAAGACCAACTTTAATTTAACTTTTGAGTCCACGGAGGCGGACCGCTCAAAACTAAATTAATTAGGTAGACAATCATGTCAATCATATCCCATATGATTCTTAGATTCTTTTATGAGATTCTTTGAGAAATCTAATTTCAAAAAGCATGTTTAATCTCATCTTTTGCCTAGGCCCAAAACTGTTTTGACGCCTAATTAAGTCCAACCATTTTAAACGTATAGGAACCATTCAATTTAATGCACCTTGCGGAGGCAAGCCTACAATGAATTAATGAACCTCATCTTGCTCATACATGAATAAAATTAATTCACCTCGCGGAGGCGAGCCCACATTAAAATCACCCATGTATAAACAAGTGTTTTTATCATGGCATGGCAAAAAGAACTTAAAACTTTCTTTGAAGGTTCATCACATATAGCATACAACACATTTAAGAGCACATAATATAAACATGTTACGCATCAAGTTTAGCCACTAAATTAATCTCCATTAATTTAAGCATAATATTTATGTGTCATTAGTTTCTCTATAATTATAAGGATGAGACTCTTTGAACTTTGGTTATCTTCTTTCAAATCAAGACAACAAGAAGTGCGGCCGAAACTAAGCCATAAGGCATCCACAATTTCGCACTAATTCAAGAAACCAAGAAAGTAGTCCATGTGGCCAAAACTAAGCAATAGATGGTCTCGATAAACGTAAGCCAATTGCATCCACAATTCCACATTAATCTTCAATCATTGAATCAAGAACTTTGTTTCTTAATTTAAGCAATTATAAACTCTTCATAATTCTAACTTCGTTTTTGTCTTTGAAACTTTGATTGCGATCAAGTTTGGGAAACACAATCTCGATGAACGTAGATTAGCCATCCAAACCTTGAGCCAATCTTAGAATCACAAGACTAAAATAAATAGGAAAATAAAACCCTAAGATCCACACCAAAACCAACTGCCCAAAATCCACTCCAGATCAGCAGGTCTGGCCGGTATTGTCACTGATTCGGTTGGACCCCATCAAAATTCCAGAATCTGATTCTGATTCTGACCAACTGTGTGGCCGCCCAAGAAAATATGTGCGGTCGCCCAATAATTTCTGTGCGGTCACACAGTGGCATCAGTCATAATTTTTAAAGTTCCAAAATTTATCTCAAAATTGTTTTTCCCGATCTAATTAGGATTTGGTGTTCTTTGTGATCTAATCACCATGATCATCAAAACCTTGAATAAACAATTTATTCTTGAATCCCTAGAATATCAAAACTTTGATCCAATCAAAAATTGATAATCCAAACAATTTTAAATCCACCATAATTTTTATTGCGATTGAATAGTGCGATTAAAGTTTCTAAAACAATAAACCACATAAAATCATATAACACATAAACATCATATATCCAATATTCATATCATGTTAGGAACATAAACAATTTATATACACATAACATGATCTAGGTATTGAAATAATCAACATGAACGGGGCTCTGATACCACTGTTGGTTTTCGTAGTAACATGCGCAGCGGAAAATAGCATTTAAATTTTTATGAAACCCAAAGCCCATAGATCCATTCATATGATTAAATAAAATACAACAATATGAATATTAGAAAACTAACCCTTGATGACTTTGAACTTAGTCTTTGATCTCGGTGGAGAAATTAAAGCTTTAATCACGAACTAGTAAGAACACGAACTTGAAGATGATAAGCTTCACCCTCTAGCGGTATCCACACCTTGAACGAATATCAAGAACACTTGATCTTGTTGCTAGACCAATATTGTGAAACACGTTTTCACAATCAATATGAACTATATGTAATTTTGTTTGTGTATTATTTTGTTCTTCAATCTAGGATGTCTTAGAACAAAATAAAACTCTCTCAAACTCTTTGGAGACTTGCACAAAATCTATATTATTGTTCTGGCCCGAATTTGGCTGTTTATATACAAGTTAGACCTATTCCAAATAGGAAACTTGAGTCTAAACCCGTCCAAAATTCTGTTCCAAATCAAATTAGGAAACCAGTCCCGACATGGTGTGCGGCCGCCCAAAACAGCCTGTGCGGCCGCACATCTATCTGGAAGGTTTCTGGTACTTTCTGAGCCGATATGTGCGGCCGCCCAACCCATTTTGTGCGGTCGCACAGCTTCCTCAGATTTCCCTAATTTCCAATAGTCCTTATTTAAGATTCGTTCTATTGTGTGTGACCCTCTAGGATTATACTAAGTTGGCAATGGGTTCAAACATGAAACCATAAGATATGATTAGATTCTAGCAAACCATCATACCTACCCAAAATAGTATAACTAGATACAAGTTCGCATTCCTTTAGAACATGTCACAATCCCTTTGTCCACGATGTCATTGAACACAAGTCATGGTCAACAAGTCAACTTGTTTTTGTTCAATACTTTCTCGATTCCGAATATGTTGATAATCCAAATGACATTGATCCAATCAATCCATTTGAGTCCAGCCGAACATTTTCATCAACATCATTCCTACGAGAGGCCTAAGCTTGACATCTCTCTGAAGAGGGACAAATCTATTTAGCTTATTACTCTTCCCTACGTGAATCCGATTATGCCAATCATACCCTTTATAACTAACCCGGTTAAAGGTAGCGTTTGAATATGTCAAACATAATGTTCATCAAGTGGAAGACTATAATAACTTCATGTCTAAGGATTCGAATGACATAACTAATATGAGATATATGTACGACATAGACCATGACATAAATCTCATACAGCGGGTCATGTCCAGTACCTTGTTCCAAACCAGCACCCATAAATCTAACATGATTATCCCATGATCATTTAGCCTTTATACTAGTGCTTAACAAGTACTAGGGACGGAGATTATTATAAGAAAACATGAACAACAATAATAATCAAAATATCTCTTTATTGATAACAATTACAACTTTATAAAACGTGCCTAGGGCACCACTACCAACAATAGGGATTATCACATATTCTAAAGGAATGCAAACTTGTATCTAGTTACACTATTTGGGTAGGCATGTAGGGTTTGCTAGAACCTAATCATATCTTATGGTTTCATGTTTGAACCCATTGCCAACCTAGTGTAATCCTAGAGGGTCACACACAATAGAACGAATCTTAAAAGGACTTATTTGGAATTTGGGTCGAAGGGCCTTAAGGGGATTTTAGGAAATTATTGGAGAAGAGAAGGAATATGGAAAAAGGGGGAGAGGTCCGGACCTCCATAAGGACCCGGCCGGACCTCCTATATGACCCGGTCGGGCAGCCTACATGACCCGATCGGGCAAAAGGGTTTCGGGCTAGAATTTTTCCTGTTCCGTTTTGTTGCGGGTTTAGTCATTTGTTACCTATTTGGAATAGGTTAAACAAGTATTCAAACAGCCTCTAGTGGCCCTAATCAGCCGTAAGTATCATGTTAGGTTTGTGAGAGCCTCCAAGGGTTTGAGTGAGTTTATTTCTTGTTCTAAGACATCACTAGATTGAAGAACAAGAATACACATACATAATTATTCCATATAGTTTTATACATCATGAAAGCGTGTTTCATGATTCGGTCTAGCAACCAAGATCAAGTGTTCTTGATATTCATTCGCGTGTAGATACCGCTAGAGGGTGAAACTTATCATCTTTAAAGTTCATGTTCTTGCCCTGTTCGTGATCAAGCTTTCAAGCCTCCATCGAATTCAAGGTTGCAAAATTCAAAGTCATCAAGGGTTAGTATTCTAGTATTCATTATGCATGTATTTGATATAATCATATGAATGGATCTATGGGCTTTGGGTTTCATAAAATTTTAAATGCTTAATTCCGATGCGCATATTACCTCGAAACCATACAGTGGTATCAGAGCCCCGTTCATGTTGATTATTTCAATACATAATCATGTTATGTGTATATAAATTGTTTGTTTATGTTCCTAGCATGATTTGAATATTGGGATTATGATGTTTATGTGGTCTATGCGTTTTGTGGTTTATTGTTTCATAAACTTTAATCACACTATTCAATCGCAATAAAAATTATGGTGGATTTAAAATTGTTTGGGTTATCAAATTTTGATTGGATCAAAGTTTTGATAATCAAAGGATTCATGAACTGTTCATTCAAGATTCTGATGTTCATGATGATTGGATCATCAAGAACACCAAATCCTAATTGAATCGGGAAAATAATTTTGAGAAAAATTTTGGAACTTTAAAAATTCTGGGTTTTTCGGCGTAGGTCCGACCGGACCAGAGCAACGACCCGGCCGGACCCTATGGTCTGGGGCGGGGGCCAGGCGTTTGGTTTTGAGTTCGAACAAGAAAAATTATGGGTTTTTCAAGTAGGGTCCGACCGGACCAGTGTAGAGACCCGGCCGGACCTTCTGGTCTGGTTGGGGGCTCGGGCAGTTGGTTTGGGTGCGGATTTCGAGGTTTAATTTTTCTATTTGTTTTGATCTTGTGACTCTGATATTGGATCAAGGTTTGGATGGCTAATCTACGTTCATCGAGATTGTGTTTCCGAAACTTGATCGTAATCAAAGTTTCAAAGATAAAACGAAGTTATAATTATGAAGAGTTCATAATTGCTAAAATTGAGAAACAAAGTTCTTGATTCAAAGATTGGAGATCCATGTGGAATTGTGGATGCAATTGACCTACGTTCATCGAGACCATCTATTGCTTGGTTTCGGCCACACGTACTACTTTCTTGGTTTCTTGAATTAGTGCGGAATTGTAGTTGCCTTATGGCTTAGTTCGGCCGCAATTCTTGTTGTCTTGATTTGGAGATGATAACCAAAGTTCAAAAAGTCTCATCCTCATAATTATAGAGAAACTAATGACACATAAATATTATGCTTAAATTAATGATGATTAATTCAGTGGCTAAATTTGATGCGTAACATGTTTATCTTGTGTGCTCATAAATATGTTGTATGCTATATGTGATAAACCTTCAAGAAAGTTTTAAGTTCTTTTTGCCATGCCATGATTAAAACACTTGTTAGTATATGAGTAATTTCAATGTAGTTTTCGCCCTAGCGAGGTGCATTAACTTTATTTATGTATGAGCAAGATAGATAATGTGGGCACGCCATAGCGAGGCACATTAACTATACGTTTAAAATGGTTGGACTTAACAAGGCATCAAAACAGTTTTGAGCCTAGGCAAAGATGAGATTAAACATGCTTTTGAAATTGGATCCCTAAGAATCATATTGGATATGATTGACAAGAAATTGTCTACCTAATTAATTTGATTTTGTGTAATCCGCCTCCGCGGACTTGAAATTAAATTAAAGTTGGATCTTAGCCCAATTTAAAAGAATCTCAGAAATAGGATCTAAGAGTCATACTGGATATGATTGACAGGGTTGTCTACCTAATTAATTTGGTTTTGTGTAATCCGCCTTAGCGGACTTGAAATCAAATTAAAGTTGGATCTTAACCCATTTAAATTATATAATACATTGGATGTATAAGAAGGTTATATAATTTAGTGGGAGTATTTTTAGAAAATACATTATTTATCTCTTTAATGAGATTGGTACTTGTAAAATTTTGGAAATTTTGCATAAGTTGTAGATGACAACTAAAATCGTTGCGATTAATTCTTGTTAAGGATAAAGCTTCAAAAGAATGGTATGAACTTCATGGATTGGATCCTGAGCCTACGAATGGATCTAAGGCAAGAAGATGGGTTGTACATTCTTGATGGGTTCCTAAAAAACCCAATGCCGGAGTAGACAATCATAAGAATCATGAGTATGATTCTAGGAATGTGAGTTGTATCATGCTCGCGATTATGTGCTCAAAACCCCAACAAAAGTTTGGAACTTGTGGAAGCCTATTAGATATGCGTGGAGTTAAGAGACATGTTTTAAAGAGCAATCTAGGTAAGAGAAGTATAAAACAATTGTTGCATTCACTTCTTGTAAAAGGAGTGAAGGGAAATAAGTGGAACTTCACATGCTTAAAAGAAAGGCTACGTAGAGCATCTTGAGAAACTTGGCCGTTCAATTGGATTGGAGCAAGCCACGGATCTCATTCTTAAATTCATTGCGTAAGAGTTGTAATCACTGTTGGCAGTGGTGCCCTAGGCACGTTTGATAAACGTTGTAATTGTTATCATTTATTTCATATCAATAAAGAGATGCTTTGATTATTATTGTTGTTCATGTTTACTTATAATAATCTCCGTCCCTAGTACTCGTTAAGCACTAGTATAAAGGGTAAATGATCATGGGATGATCATGTTAGATTTATGGGTACTTGTTTGGAACAAGGTACTGGACATGACCCGCTGTATGAGATTTATGTCATGGACTATGTCGAACATATATCTCATATTAGTTATGTCATTTGAATCCTTGGACATGAAGTTATTATAGTCTTCCACTTGATGAACATTGTGTTTGACATATTCAAACGCTACCTTAACACGGTAGTTATAAAGGGTATGATTGGCATAATCGGATTCCCGTTGGGAAGAATAATAAGCTAAATGGATTTGTCCCTCCACGGAGAGATGTCAAGCTTGGGCCCCTCGAAGGAATGATGTTGATGAAATGTTCGGCCGGACTCAAATGGATTGATTGGATCAAAACATTTGAATTATCAACATATTCGGAATCGAGAAAGTATTGAACAAAACAAGTTGACTGTTTGACCATGACTTGTGTTCAATGACATCGTGGACAAAGGGATTGTGACATATTCTAAAGGAATGCGAACTTGTATCTAGTTATACTATTTGGGTAGGTGTGACGGTTTGCTAGAACCTAATCATATCTTATGGTTTCATGTTTGAACCCATTGCCAACTTAGTATAATCCTAGAGGATCACACACAATAGAACGAATCTTTAAAAGGACTAAATTGGAATTTTGGAAATTCTGGATATTCTGGGGAAGTGGGCGACCGCACAGTGTGGACTGGGCGGCCGCACACTTAGCCCAAATTTTGTACCAGTTTGTTTCAGATAAATGTGCGACCGCACAGTGTATTCTGGGCGGCCGCACAGTACTGTCGGCTGGCACTTTCCTAATTCGATTTGGAATGTCTTTTGACACAAGGTTCCTATTTGGAATAGGTCTTGCTTGTGTATAAAAGGATGATTTCGGCTAGAACCTCAGTAATAGCCTTTTGTGAGTCTCCAAAGTGTTTGAGAGAGAATTTATTTTGTTCTAAGATATCCTTGATTGAGGAACAAAATAATTCACAAATAAATTCCATATAGTTCTTTATTAAATTGTGAAAGTGTGTTTCATAATATTGGTCTAGCAACCAAGATCAAAGAAGCTCCTTTGATATTCGTTCGAAGTGTGGATACCGCTAGAGGGTGAAAATCATCATCTTCAAAGTTCGTGTTCAAGCTTTATGATCGTGATCAAGTCTTCAAATCTCCACCAAAGACCAAGAGAAATTTGATAGCCATCAAGGGTTAGTTTTTTCCTTTATTCATTATGTTGTATTTGATTTAATCATATGAACGGATCCATGGCTTTGGGTTTCTTAAAATTTTAATTGCTATATTCCGCTGCGCATGTCACTTGGAAACCCAGCAGTGGTATCAGAGCCCCGTTCATGTTGATTATTTCAATACCTAGATCATGTTATGTGTATATAAATTGTTTATGTGCCTTGCATGATGTGAATATTGGAATATATGACGTTTATGTGTTATGTGATTTTATGTGGTTTATTGTTTTGCAACTTTAATCGCACGATTCAATCGCAATAAATAAATTATGATGGATTCAGAATTGTTGGTTATTAATTTTTGATTGGATCAAAGTTTTAATAATCGGGGAAAAACGATTTTGAGACAAAAATTTCGAACTTGAAAATTCTGCACCTTTTGATGGCCATGGGCGACCGCACAGAAGATTCTGGGCGGCCGCACATTTTTTGGGCGACCGCACAGATCTTTTTGGGCGGCCGCACAAAGGGATCAGAAGGTCTAATTTTGGTCAAAAACAGAATCTGGAATTTTTCAAAAAATTCAACAAAACTAGTAACAAAACCAGTCCAGACTTGCTGATCTGGAATGGGTTTTGGGTAGTTGGTTTGTGTGTGGATTTTGGGGTTTGATTTTCTTATTTGTTTTAGTCTTGTGATTCTAAGATTGGTTCAAGGTTTGGATGGCTAATCTGCGTTCATCGAGATTGTGTTTCCCAAACTTGATCGCAATCAAAGTTTCAAAGATAAAACGAAGTTAGAATTATGAAGAGTTCATAATTGCTAAAATTGAGAAACTAAGTTCTTGATTCAATGATTGGAGATCCATGTGGAATTGTGAATGCAATTGGCCTACGTTCATCGAGACCATCTATTGCTTAGTTTCGGCCACATGGACTACTTTCTTGGTTTCTTGAATTAGTGCGGGATTGTGGTTGCCTAATGGCTTAGTTCGACCGCACTTCTTGTTGTCTTGATTTGGAGATAATAACCAAAGTTGAAATAGTCTCATCCTCATAATTATAGAGAAACTAATGACACATAAATATCATGCTTAAATTAATGGAGATTAATTTAGTGGCTAAACTTGATGTGTAACATGTTTATATTATGTGCTCATAAATGTGTTATATGCTATATGTGATGAACCTTCAAATAATGTTTTAAGTCCTTCTTTGCCATGCCATGATTAAAACACTTGTTTATGCATGGGTAATCTTGATGTGGGTTCGCCTCCGCGAGGTGTATTAATCTTATTCATGTATGAGCAAGATGAGGTTCATTAATTTAATGTGGGCTTGCCTCCGCAAGGTGCATTAAATTGAATGGTTCCTATGCGTTTAAAATAGTTGGACTTAATTAGGCGTCAAAACAGTTTTGGGCCTAGGCAAAAGATGAGATTAAACATGCTTTTTGAAATTGGATTTCTCAAAGAATCTCATAAAAGGATCTAAGAATCATATGGGATATGATTGACATGATTGTCTACCTAATTAATTTAGTTTTGAGCGGTCCGCCTCCGTGGACTCAAAAGTTAAATTAAAGTTGGATCTTAGCCCAATTAAATTATATTATGCATTGGATGTATATGAAGGTTATATAATTTAATGGGAGTATTTTCATTTGAAAAATACATTATTTATTTCTTTAATGAAAAATTGGTACTTATTAAATTTTGGAAATTTTTCATATTTGTAGATAATGACTAATAACACTCAATCAATGTCATTGTGATCAATCCTTGAGAAGGATAAGCTCGAAGAGAATGGTACCAACTTTATGGATTGGATCCATAGCATAAGAATTGTTCTTAGGCAAGAAGATAACTTGTACATTCTCGATGGGCCTCTCCCCGCTGAACCACCGCCTACTGCCCCTAGGGTAGAAAGAGACAATTACAAGAAACATCGTAATGATTCTAGAGATGTAAGTTGTCTCATGCTTGCTGCTATGTGTTCAAAACTCCAACAAAGTTTGGAACATTTGGAAGCCTATGAGATAGGCGTGGAGTTGAGAACCATGTTTCAAGAGCAAGCTAGGCAAGAGAGGTACAAGACCATTGTTGCATTCACTACTTGTAAAATGAATGAAAGGCAACAAGTGAGTCCTCACTTTCTTAAAATGAAAGGTTATGTAGAGCACCTTGAGAAACTTGGCTATCCAATCCCATTGGAGCTAGCCACGGATCTCATTCTTAATTCATTGCCTAAAAGTTATAATCAGTTTGTAATGAATTATAACATGCATGGAATGGATAAGAATCTCTCTGAGTTGCATGGGATGCTCAAAACTGCAGAGATGAAAATTGTGGAGAAAGGTTCTCCCGTGCTCTTGGTTCATGATGGGAAGAAGGCTAATGCCAAAGGAAAGGGTAATAAAGTTATCAAACCCAAAATAAGCAAGGCAAAGGTTGCCAAGGCTTCTGAGGCAAAACCCGATTCACAAAAGGATGCAATCTGTTTCCATTATCAAGAAATTGGTCATTGGAAACGTAATTGCAAGGCTTTCTTGGAAGAGCAAAAGAAGAAAAAGAGCAGCAAGGCTGCGTCGACTTCAGGTATATATATGATAGATATTCTCCTTTCTACCACTAATTCTTGGGTATTGGATACCGGATGTGGTTCTCACATTTGTCTAAATGTGCAGGGACTAAAGAATAGGAGACTGCTTAAAGAAGGTGAAGTAGATCTACGTGTGGGGAATGGAGCAAGAGTTGTTGCATTAGCCGTAGGGACTTATGAAGTCACTTTACCCTCCAGATTAATTCTTGTTTTGAACAATTGTTATTATGTTCCGGATTTAAGCAGAAATATTATTTCAATTTCTTGTTTGGATAATGAAGGTTTTAAGTTTCTTATTGAGAATAAGAATTTTTCTATTTATTTAAATGATGTGCTTTATGGTATTGCTAATTCATTTAATGGCCTTTATATCTTGGATGTCAAGAATGAAAATAATGACAATGTCTATCATGTAAATAAGAAATCTAAACCTAATGATGTAAATCATACCTATTTATGGCATTGCCGTCTTGGTCATATTAATGAGAAGCGTATCTCAAAACTCCATGGGGACGGACTTTTGGGTTCATGTGACTTAGAGTCATATGATACTTGTGAGTCGTGTCTTCTTGGAAAAATGACTAAGACACCTTTTACCAAGTTGGGTGAAAGGGCAAGCGACTTATTGGGGTTGATACATTCCGATGTATGCGGACCATTAAGTAGAAATGCTAGGGGAGGATTTCAATACTTCATAACCTTCACTGATGATTATAGTAGATTTGGGTATGTTTACCTAATGAAACATAAAAGTGAAGCATTTGAGATATTTAGAATATTTCAAAATGAAGTAGAAAAACAACTTGGCAAAAGTATAAAAGCACTTCAATCAGATCGAGGTGGAGAATATTTAAGTCAAGAATTTGATGATCATCTAAAGAATTGTGGAATAGTTTCACAATTGACTCCACCTGGAACACCACAATGGAATGGTGTGTCCGAGAGGAGGAATCGGACTTTGTTAGACATGGTTCGATCAATGATGAGTCAAGTTGATCTTCCAATATCCTTTTGGGGTTACGCCCTAGAAACCGCTGCTTTCACACTAAATCGTGTTCCAACTAAATCGGTTCAAAAGACTCCATATGAGATGTGGAGCGGAAAGAAGCCCTGTCTGTCTTTCATGAAGATTTGGGGTTGTGAAGCTTTTGTCAAAAGACTTGTCTCAGACAAACTTGCACACAAATCTGATAAATGTATTTTCGTGGGATATCCTAAGGAAACTAGAGGATATTACTTTTACAACCGCGAGGACAACAAAGTGTTTGTTGCCCGAACTGGTGTCTTTCTAGAGAAAGAGTTTCTCTCCAAAGAAATCAGTGGGAGTAAAATAAATCTTGAAGAAATTCAAGACCCAGAAAATAACATTGAACCAATAGTGGAACAAGAACAAGAACCACAAAGAGTTGTGGAACCTGTTCAAAATACGCAAGCAACTCGCAGATCTAGTAGGTTACGATCCGAGCCCGAGAGATATGGATTTCTCGTAACAGATAGTAATGAGGTAGAAATCATTGAGAATGATGAACCGTCAACCTACCAAGAGGCGATGTCTTCTCCTAATTCGGACAAGTGGCTTGGAGCCATGGAATCCGAATTGCAATACATGCAAGACAATCAAGTTTGGAATTTGATTGATGCACCCGAAGGTGTAAAAACCATAGGATACAAATGGGTCTTCAAGAAGAAGACTGACATGGATGGGAAGGTGCATACTTACAAAGCTAGACTTGTAGCGAAAGGTTATAGGCAAGTTCATGGTATTGACTATGATGAGACCTTTTCACCCGTAGCAATGATCAAGTCTATAAGAATTTTGCTTGCCATTGTCGCATATCATGACTATGAAATATGGCAGATGGACGTCAAAACCGCTTTCCTGAATGGAAAACTCCAAGAGGATGTGTATATTACACAACCATAAGGTTTTGAACAAGATTCTAAGGTATGCAAATTGCAAAGATCCATCTATGGATTGAAGCAAGCTTCTAGGAGTTGGAATCTCCGTTTTGATGAATCGGTCAAAGAGTTTGGTTTCATCAAGAACGAAGATGAGCCTTGTGTATACAAGAAGATTAGTGGGAGCATAGTGCTATTCCTTATTTTATACGTGGATGACATATTGCTCATTAGAAACGACATTCCTACACTTCAGTCTGTGAAGACTTGGTTAGGAAAGTGCTTCGCAATGAAAGATATGGGTGAAGCCGCATATATTCTTGGAATTAAGATCTATAGAGATAGATCAAGGAGGCTACTTGGTTTAAGCCAAGGTACATACATTGACAAGGTCATTAGAAGATTCCTTATGGAAAATTCTAAGAGAGGCACCTTGCCCGTGTTACATGGAGTTTCTCTAAGCAAGACTCAATGTCCTAAGACAAACGATGAGCGTGAGAAAATGAATGATGTTCCATATGCTTCGGCAATTGGGTCCATCATGTATGCCATGATTTGTACTAGGCCTGATGTATCTTATGCTTTGAGCATGACAAGTAGATACCAATCCGACCCTGGCGAAAATCACTGGATTGCTGTAAAAGCGATTCTTAAGTACTTGAGAAGAACTAAAGACTCATTTTTGGTCTATGGAGGAATGGAAGATGATCTCGTTGTAAATGCTTACACGGATGCAAGCTTCCAAACCGACAAAGATGATAGCCGATCGCAATCGAGTTTTGTGTTTATGTTAAATGGTGGAGCTGTAAGCTGGAAGAGTTCCAAGCAAAGTACAACCGCTGATTCTACAACAGAAGCTGAGTATATTGCTGCATCGGATGCTGCAAAGGAAGCTGTTTGGATTAAGAAGTTCATAACTAAACTTGAAGTGGTTCCTAGCATTGCTAATCCAATAGACCTTTATTGCGATAATAATGGTGCTATTGCTCAAGCAAAGGAACCAAGAGCACATCAGAAATCCAAACACATACTTAGGCGTTTTCATATCATTCGAGAGATCGTTGATAGGGGAGACGTAAATATATGCAGAGTACCTACTGATGACAATGTTGCGGACCCGCTAACAAAGGGACTTCCACAAGCTAAACATGATGGTCATGTTAGGTCCATGGGTATTAGATACATGTGAAATTGGGCCTAGGGCAAGTGGGAGATTGTTGGCAGTGGTGCCCTAGGCACGTTTGATAAACGTTGTAATTGTTATCATTTATTTCATATCAATAAAGAGATGCTTTGATTATTATTGTTGTTCATGTTTACTTATAATAATCTCCGTCCCTAGTACTCGTTAAGCACTATTATAAAGGCTAAATGATCATGGGATGATCATGTTAGATTTATGGGTACTTGTTTGGAACAAGGTACTGGACATAACCCACTGTATGAGATTTATGTTATGGCCTATGTCGAACATATATCTCATATTAGTTATGTCATTTGCATCCTTGGACATGAAGTTATTATAGTCTTCCACTTGATGAACATTGTGTTTGATATATTCAAACGCTACCTTAACACGGTAGTTATAAAGGGTATGATTGGCATAATTGGATTCCCGTTGGGAAGAATAATAAGCTAAATGGATTTGTCCCTCCACGGAGAGATGTCAAGCTTGGGCCCCTCAAAGGAATGATGTTGATGAAATGTTCGGCCGGACTCAAATGGATTGATTGGATCAATAGCATTTGAATTATCAACATATTCGGAATCGAGAAAGTATTGAACAAAACAAGTTGACTGTTTGACCATGACTTGTGTTCAATGACATCGTGGACAAAGGGATTGTGACATATTCTAAAGGAATGCGAACTTGTATCTAGTTATACTATTTGGGTATGTGTGACGGTTTGCTAGAACCTAATCATATCTTATGGTTTCATGTTTGAACCCATTGCCAACTTACTATAATCCTAGAGGGTCACACACAATAGAACGAATCTTTAAAAGGACTAAATTGGAATTTTGGAAATTCTGGACATTCTGGGGAAGTGGGCGACCGCACAGTGTGGACTGGGCGGCCGCACACTTAGCCCAAATTTTGTACCAGTTTGTTTCAGATAAATGTGCGACCGCACAGTGTATTCTGGGCGGCCGCACAGTACTGTCGGCTGGCACTTTCCTAATTCGATTTGGAATGTCTTTTGACACAAGGTTCCTATTTGGAATAGGTCTTGCTTGTGTATAAAAGGATGATTTCGGCCAGAACCTCAGTAATAGCCTTTTGTGAGTTTCCAAAGTGTTTGAGAGAGAATTTATTTTGTTCTAAGATATCCTTGATTGAGGAACAAAATAATTCACAAATAAATTCCATATAGTTGTTTATTAAATTGTGAAAGTGTGTTTCATAATATTGGTCTAGCAACCAAGATCAAAGAAGCTCCTTTGATATTCGTTCGAAGTGTGGATACCGCTAGAGGGTGAAAATCATCATCTTCAAAGTTCGTGTTCAAGCTTTGTGATCGTGATCAAGTCTTCAAATCTCCACCAAAGACCAAGAGAAATTTGATAGCCATCAAGGGTTAGTTTTTTCCTTTATTCATTATGTTGTATTTGATTTAATCATATGAACGGATCCATGGCTTTGGGTTTCTTAAAATTTTAATTGCTATATTCCGCTGCGCATGTCACTTGGAAACCCAACAATCACTTTGTGATGAACTATAACATATATGGAATGAATAAGAATCTCTCCAAGTTGCATTAACATGCTAGAACTATGGGAAAGAAGATAGTGGAGAATGGTTCTCCATTACTCATGGTTCATGATGGAAAAGAGCTAAGTGCCAAAGGAAAGGTAAGACATACTTGTCAAACCTAAAGGAAATAATTGTGGCTAAAGTTATAACTCTAATTGATGCAATTTGGTAAAGTGACAATTGGATTGACCATTTAGAATTGTAGTCAAAATTTTGGACGATCTATAAAGGAATGGTAGTGGGACTACTACTCGGGATATTTATGTTATAAATTAATCTTTCTAACTTTAATTATTGGGTATTGGATACCGTATATGGGTCCCACATTTGTTTAAATGTGCAATAATTAGTAAATTGAAAGACTACTTATAGTAATGTTTGATCTATGAATGGTAATGATGCAATGGTTGCAACATTGTTCGTAGAACACTTGTAAAGTGACTTTACTAATAAAGTAGAAATTATTATTTTGTTATAAGATATTGAAGGATATTTATTTCTTATTTGGAATAAGAAAAGTGCTTTATTTATTATGATTTACTTCATTGTGTTATCATATAAATAAATCTTATATCCTAAATCTTGAAGAACAAAGTAATAAAGGCTATAACATAAACAATTAATATTATTTATGCATTATTGTTTCGATCAAATAAATGAGAAATGCATATCTAAAATTCCATGGGACGGATTTTTAAGTCGTATGATTTGGAATCACATGATTTATGCAAATCTTATTTACTTGGACCAAGACATCTTTTACTATGATTGGTGAAAGGCTAATATCTTACTTGACCTAATACATATCGATGTATATAGTGCATTAAGTAGCAATGCTAAAAGAGAATTTTGGTTATGCTTGGTAAAACTATTCAAAGATTCTTAATGGATCATGATGATGAATAATTGAACCAAAAATTTGACAGTCATCATTAATGTTGTGAAATGGTTTCACAATTAACTTCACTAAGAACACCATTCTAAATGATGTGTCTATGTGGAAGTGTAAGAACCTTATCGGATATGGTTCATTAGATGTATAGTCAAATTGATCTTCCAATTATTTGTTTTGGGGCTATGTATTGAAAACTGCTATAATTACACTAATTTAAGTTCCATCAAAAGAGGTTAAAAGGTGAAAGAAAACTTGTTTTGTCTTTCATAAAGAATTAAGATGGTGAGACCCTTTGGAAAGGAGTTGTCTGGGACACACTCACACTTAAATCTAATAAATATATTTTTATGGGATATCCCAAGGAAACTTGAGGATAATATTTTACTCATAAGAAACAAATGGTTTGTTGCTTATAATGGTACTTTTCTAGATAAATGGTTTATCTCGAAAAGAATCAGTGGGAGTAAAATATATATCGAATGGTTCGAGACCTAGAAAATATAATTTAACCTAAAATGGATGTTGAACAAGTTTTCACAAGGAGTCGTGAAAAGTCCGTTCAAAGTTATACAAAGTACTTGCGTACATGATAGAATACAATCTATAACAAAATATTGGATATTTCGAAATAGAAAGTATTGAGGTAAAGTTCATTTAGAATGAAGTATTTACCACCTATCAAAGATGCAATGTCCGCTCCACACTTAGATTAGTGACTTGGAGTCATAAAATCTAAAAGGCAATCCATGTAAAAATATCAAGTTTGGAACTTGATCATTCTAACCTAAGGTGAAAAAACCAAAGGATGAGATTGAGTTTTCTTGGAGAAAACTTACATGGGTAGCAAGGAAGTTACTAGAATTCTCATAGTCATATCTTCATATTTGGAATATGAAATTTGACAAAAGGATGTTAAAACAGCGTTCCTTAACGGGAACTCACTTAAAGATGTATTGGATACAACCTAAAGGTTTTGATAGTCAAAGAAAATTCTAATAAAGTATGTAAGTTGCGGAAATCCATTGGATGGATTGAAGCAAGCTTTTGGGAGTTGGAATCTCCGTTTTTATAAATCAAAGAATCTTGTTTTATCAAGAATGAAGATGAACCTTGTATACACAAGAAGATTAGTGGGAGCATAGTCCTATTCCTTATTTTATATGTGGATGACATATTGCTCATTGGAAACGACATTCCTACACGTAAGAAAGTGCTTCGCAATGAAAGATATGGGTGAAACTGCATATGTCCTTGGCATCAAGGAAGCTAATTGGTTTAAAGCCAAAAGTACACACATTGACAAGGTCATTAGAAGATTCCGCATGGAAAATTATAAAAGAGGACAGTTGTCAGTGTTACATGGAGCTTCTCTATGCAAAGAATCAAATGTCCTAAGACAAATGATGAGCATGAGAAAATAAATGGGATTCCATTTGGTTCGTTAATTGGATCCATCTTGTATGCCATGATATGTACTAGGCCAGATGTATCTTATGCTTGGAGCATGACGAGAAGATGTCAATCCGACCCTGGTGAAAGTCACTGGATGGCTATTAAAGCGATTCTTAAGTACTTGAAAAGGACTAAAGATTCAGGTTTTGATCTATGGAGGGATGGAAGATGATCACGTTCTATATGGGGACACGGATGCATGCTTCCAAACCGACAAAATGATAGATGATCGCAATCGAGTTTTGTGGTGTAACTGTAAGTTGGAATGGTTCCAATCAGAGTACAGTTAATTCTACAATTTGAAACTAAGTATATTGCTGCATTGGATGCTGAAAAAGGGAAGATGTTAGGATTAAGAAGTTCATTGGTGAACTTAAGATGGTTCCTAGCATTGCTAATCCAATAGACCTTATTACTGATAATAGTGGTGCTATTGATCAAGCAAAGGAACCAAGGGCACATCCTAAATCCAAACACATACTTAGGCGTTTTTATCGTTCGAGAAATCATTGATAAAGGAGACGTGAAAAATATGCAGAGTATCAACTAATGATAACGTTGCGGACACGCCAACAAAGGAACTTCCACAAAGCTAAACATGATAGTCATGTTAGGTCCATGGGTATTGGATACCTAGGAGATTGGGCCTAGGGCAAGTGTGAGATTGTTGGTGTTGGTACCCCAGGCACATTTGTTAAACGTTGTATGTGTTATCATTATATTCATGATCATAAAGAGATATTATGATTATTATTATTGCTCGTGTTTGCTTATAATAATCCTCGTCCCTAGAGCTTGTTAAGTATAAAGGCTAAATGGTCATGGGATGATCATGTTAGATTTATGGGTACTTGTTTGGAACAAGGTACTGGACATGACCCGCGGTATGAGATTTATGTCATGGTCAATGTCATATATAAATCTCATATTAGTTATGTCATTTGAATCCTTAGACATGAAGTTATTATAGTCTTCCACTTGATGAAGATTATGTTTGACATATTCAAACGTTACCCTTAACCAGGTAGTTATAAAGGGTATGAGTGGCATAATCGGATTCACGTAGGGAAGAATAAAAAGCTAAATGGATTTGTCCCTCTTCGGAGAGATGTCAAGCTTGGGCCCCTCGAAGGAATGATGTTGATGAGATGTTTGGCCAAACTCAAATGGATTGACTGGATCAATATCATTTGGATTATCAACGTATTCGGTATCGAGAAAGTATTGAACAAAAACAAGGTGACTTGTTGACCATGACTTGTGTTCAATGACATCGTGGACAAAGGGATTATGACATGTTCTAAAGGAATGCGAACTTGTATCTAGTTACACTATTTGGGTAGGTATGACGGTTTGCTAGAACCTAATCATATATTATAGTTTCATGTTTGAACCCATTGCCAACTTAGTGTAATCCTTGAGGGTCACACACAATAGAACGAATCTTAAAAGGACTTAATTGGAATTTGGGTCGAAGAGCCTTAAGGGGATTTTGGGAAATTAGAGGAGAAGAGAAGGAATATGGAAAAACGGGGAGGGTCCAGTCAGACCTCTATAAGGACCCGGCCGGACCTCCTACATGACCCGGTCGGGCAGCCTACATGACCCGGTCGGGAAAAAGGGTTTCGGGCCAGAATTTTTCCTGTTCCGTTTTTTTGCGGGTTTAGTCACTTGTTACCTATTTGGAATAGGTTAAACAAGTATTTAAACAGCCTCTAGTTGCCCTAATTAGCCCCAAGTATCATGTTATGTTTGTGAGAGCCTCCAAGGGTTTGAGTGAGTTTATTTCTTGTTCTAAGACATCCCTAGATTGAAGAACAAGAATACACATACATAATTATTCCTTATAGTTCTATACATCATGAAAGCGTGTTTCATGATTTGTTCTAGCAACCAAGATCATGTGTTCTTGATATTCGTTCGCGTGTGGATACCGCTAGAGGGTGAAACTTATCATCTTGAAAGTTCGTGTTCTTGCTCTTCGTGATCAAGCTTTCAAGCCTCCATCGAATTCAAGGTTGCAAAATTCAAAGTCATCAAGGGTTAGTATTCTAGTATTCATTATGCATGTATTTGATATAATCATATGAATGGATCTATGGGCTTTGGGTCTCATAAAATTTTAAATGCTTAATTCCGCTGCGCATGTTACCTCGAAACCCTACACCATTTTTGCACATAACTCCAGAATCCACTAAATCACAAAGCATGGACATAACCTCTCCAAAATCCTCCTTGGAGGAATTCTTAGTAGAGAATGAACTAACTCCAATCAACTCCATGGTGGTACTGCTTAGAAGCTCCGGTTTGATCCCTAAAACATCGAAGTTCTCAAGACCAGCTAATACAACTATTTTTGAAGCGGTTAAGATCACTGATTTTCCACAAACAGTAGACTTGATAGCATCTTCAAACTGCACTTCTCCATTTTCCAAATCTCTGATTGGTTCACCTCTAACATCCAATAGAGCAGCATTTGTAGGAATCCCATTTTCGAAAAATTCAGCACATATGAAGGTCACGAACTGGGGTTCATCCATGAGGAACAAGGGTAGAAGCTTTGAGTCTTCAAGCAGTTTGAGTAGCTTCCTCCCAACTGCATCTTGTTTAAATTCCTCTTCTACAATCCTTGAACCAGGAACAAAGTTTGAAGGATCCTAAAGAAAATAATCAAAGTTAGAAATAATTTTGATAAACCAAGGTTTGAGGCATCAGCTAAACCGATCGGTTTGAGTGAAGCACACAAAAGCTTAACAAAGGAATCCTAACAATGACATCATGTGGTTCAAGTAATAAGGGTAAAAATGTAAAAACAAAAATAAGTGAACAGTAAAAATAAAATGGATCAAAGAGGAAAATTTTTGAAAAAGATTTAGAATGCACGAAGAATACGAAGAACAGAGTATGAACATGCAAAACAAAATCTTAATCAAAATATGAAAGAAGTATATCAAAATGACCACAAAGAGCAGATTCTAACGAAGTTCTAAATAAGCAAGAACAAATAACAACACAGTAACCCAGATTCTGCGAAAATACGCAAGAACACCAAATAACCCAAAAATTTATATTGCTCAAAATTGAACACAAATCACAAAATAAAGTAATCAAACAATATACATATGCAAATGCGAACACAATCCAACCAAAATATTGAAGAAAAACCATAAAATGATTAAGGAAGATGAACAAGCTTTTTCAAGCACCAATGGCGGACAAATGAAATATACTGAGTTAGGGTTCAGAAATTCATACCATATCGGGCTTCGTTGATTTGGATGCAGTAGAAGTAGAAGCAAGATCAATGGTTTTCTTTGGTGCCATTTCAAAAATTTGTTTAAGTATGAAAATTTTAGAGAGCAGAGAGAGAAAGGGAGTACGGAGAACAGAGGAGAGAGAGGGTTTTTTGTCAAATAGAGAAAGAAGGTAAAAAGTTAAATTGAAAAATGATTTGTCTTTTATACTCAATTAACCACCTCGGGTAGTGGAGCGGGCATGACGGCTGAGGAAAACCCAAACGTCAGCGTACCTATCGATTCACATTTAATGCGGCAGAGATAATTGCACAAAGGTCCTTGAAGAATGAAGTGACATAAAATAGGAACTAAAATGAAATTACATACCTGAGCGGTTAGAATGATCAAACCGTCATACCTTTTCCTCATAATCGGTTTTGATGAAACTGATATCTCTCCGAACTATCTTTGGTTTCAGTAGATCCAACTGAGTTCTTGCTTTCACAATCCGGTTTAGATTAAATTGCTGGTATTCTTCCTGACTCTTTAGTTAGACTGGAACCTTTATTGATGCGGTTTCAATGTTGATAGAACCGCAAGCTATTTTTGCATTTTCTCAATAGAGCCAAAATACTTAACAAAATTTATTAGAAACAAGAAATAAATAGACATGAAATAATTTAAGTTAGTTCCAGCATACCCATTTCTCCTCATAAATGAAAGAACCTTGAATTTTCGAGCGGTTTGGTGAGGATGTCGGCTATTTGATCATCTGTTCCCACCTTTGCTAAGAATATGTTCTTCTTTTCAACATGATCTTTGAGGAAATGATATCTTATATCAATGTGCTTGGTTTTTGAGTGTTTAATTGGATTGTTGGAGAAAGATATAGCTGCAGTACTATCACAGTAGATAGGGCAGTTCTTTTCAAATACTTCATAATCTTCCAACTACTGTTTCATCCAGAGAATTTGAGAGCAACAGCTTTCAGCCGCAATATATTCAGCTTCAGTGGTTTAGACTGAAACTGAAGCCTGTTTCTTCCTGGACCATGATACAAGCTGAGATCCAAAAAATTGACATGTACCACTTGTGCTCTTTCTATCAATCTTACATGCTAAAAATTCAGCATCTGAATAACCTAACAAATCAAATGAAGATTCTTTGGAGTACCAAAGTCCAAGGTTAACAGAGCCACATAAATATCTAATAATACGTTTAACAGCAATAAGATGAGATTCTCTAGGGTCAGATTGAAATCTGGCACAAACACGCACACTGAACATAATATCTGGCCTACTTGCAGTTAAGTAAACAAGAGAGCCAATCATACCTCGGTAGAGTGTCTGATTTACTTTCTTACCTTGTTCATCTCGATCCAAACTGCAAGCCTTTTGTATTGGGGTATCTACTGGTTTAGCGGTTTCAAGCCCAAACATCTTGATCAATTCTTTAGTGTATTTGGCTTGGTTGATAAAGATTCCATCATGACATTGCTTTATTTGGAGTCCAAGAAAGAATGTCAACTCTCTCATCATACTCATCTCAAATTTACCTTTCATTAGCTTCTCGAACAAAACACACATGGTTTCATTAGTAGAACCGAAAATAATATCATCAACATATATTTGAACTAATAATGAATGACCTTTGTATTTAGCAATAAATAAAGTTGTGTCAATTTTACCTCGAGAGAAGCCTTGTTCAATAAGAAATTTAGATAGAGTGTCATACCATGCTCTTGGTGCTTATTTGAGTCCATACATAGCCTTCTTGAGCTTGAAGACATGATTAGGTAATTTGTTATCTTCAAAACCTGGCGGTTGGGCTACATAGACTTCTTTTTGTAGTTCACCATTAAGAGATGCACTCTTCACATCCATTTGATATAACTTGAATTTCTTGAAGGAGGCATATGCCAGGAACAATCTAATGGCTTCAAGTCTGGCTACAGGGGCAAAGGTTTCATCATAATCAATCACTTCTTCTTGCCTATAACCTTGAGCAACCAACCTCACTTTGTTTCTAGTTATGGTACCATTTTCATCTATCTTGTTTCTGTATACCCATTTTGTTCCAATTACAGTGTGATCTCTGGGCCTTGGAACTAGAGTTCAAACTCTGCATCTTTCAAACTGATTAAGCTCTTCTTGCATTGTAGCTACCCAACTTGGATCACTTAGAGCTTCATCTACCTTCTGCGGTTCCATCTGAGATAACAGTGCGGTTGAGAACAAACTGTGGTTATCTTTATGAGTTAAGCTTCCTCTTGTTTGAACACCAGAACTGATAGGACCTATAACATTGGTAGTTGGATGGTCTCTATGCTCATTGATTTCTGGAGGGAGTCTTCATGAACCACAATTTCTTGAAGATTTTCTAGAGAAGGCTCTTCTTGATAATCATTGAAATCTTCATTGAAGGTGATGATTGGAACTGGATCAACGGTTTGAATGGGGATAGAAGATAGCGGTTCAGCAGCAACACCATTAGCGGCTGGAGAACCTGATTGAGCGTTTTGAGTAGGTTGGTCATTAGCGGCTGTATGATTAGGGTAAGATGTACCTGTCTCAAAACCACTAAAATCATCAGCAACATTTGGAGCCATATGTGGCTCAAGAAGATCATGTTCATCGAATGTAACATGGACAGACTCTACAATTTTTAATGAAGTCTTATTGAAACAACGAAAAGCTTTAGAGTGTTTAGAATAACCAATAAAAATACCTTCATCGGCCTTAGCATCAAATTTACCTCGATGCTCTCTGCCATTGTACAAGATGTAACACTTGCATCCAAATATCTTAAAGAAGGCAATGTTGGGTGATCTGCCTCTCCATAATTCATAAGGAGTTTTGTTGTGGACTTTGATCATGAGGGAGCGGTTCTGGGTGAAACAAGCTGTATTGACTGCTTCGGCCCAGAAGTACTTAGGAAGCTTGGCTTCTGCAATCATGGTCTTCCCGGCTTCAATCAAAGTCCTGTTCTTTCTTTCTACTACTCCATTCGATTATGGAACCCCAGCGGTAGAGAAGTTATGATCAATTCCATGATCATCACAATATTGGGCAACACCATTGTTTGTAAACTTGGTTCCATTATCTGAACGCACATCAACAATATCATCCAATTTCTGAGTTTGGAGCTGTCTAAAGAGAGCAGTTACAATGCCATAAGTATCATCTTTTGAGGCCATCATTTCCACCCAAGTATATCTTGAAAAGTCATCAACAACCACCAAGGTATAGCGGTTTCCTCCTATACTGGCGGTTGGGACAGGTCCAAATATATCCATGTGAAGTAGTTGTAAGCAGCGGTTCGTTCAAAGAGCAGTTTTGCTGGGAAATGACTGTTTGGGCTGCTTACCAAGCTGGCATGCTTTACATTTCTTATCATGGTGATCTGCCACTTTGGGTAGTTCTTTGACGAGACCGTCCTTTTGCAGTTTTGCTAGATATTTGAAGTTTAAGTGGCTGAGACGCTTATGCCATAGCCAGCTGCTTTCACTTATGTTTTTGGCTACAAAACTGAGGTCAACAATAGAAACAATATTACTCAAATCTATCATATATACATCACCTATTCTGTTGCCAGTCAGTAGAGTGACTCCAAAAGTTGCATCTTTAATAAAACAATTTGTTGAGGTGAAGCTGCAGTTCATTCTTTTATCACAGAACTGAGATATGGAGAGAAGGTTGTGCTTGAGTCCTTCTACTAGTGACACATTTTCAATAGTCACCTTTCCTCGTTTGATTGCTCCATATCCTATAGTTTCTCCCTTCTTATTGTTACCAAACACTACTGGGGGTCCTTTTATACTGATGGTATCACAAAGAAGTTCATTATCTCCGGTCATGTGTCGTGAGCAACCACTGTCCAAGTACCAAAGATCCTTCTTCTTCTTTGAACTACCAGCCATAAAGCATGAAATCTGAAAAATAAACATTAAAGATTTTGGTCCCCCTTATTCTTTGGGTCCCAGGGTTAGCATCTTTTTGGGACCCACACTTGTTTGACCTTAGGATTTTTAAGTTCTTTGGCATTGTGTGTGAACCTTAAAAGACAATGACCAGCACCATGACCAAATCGGCACAAATAGCACAATGAATAAATCCCAGTTTTGGTTGCGGTTTTACAAACCCTTTACTGACCTTCGGTTTCACATGTTCTACTGGGTCACCGGTTTTGGCTTTAACAAAGATTACCTTCCTGAGCTCAACCTTCCTCTTAGGTGCGGCTTTAGAAAATATGATAGAAATTTCCTTAAACTGACTAGGAGCGGTTTCATCACTCAGTACTTCCTTGGTTGCCTCACCCGCTGTAGATTTCTCTTTCCACTTTGAATCTCTCCCAGTCTGGTTTTTAGGATACGCAAAGAATTAATTTTGCTTCTTAATTTCTTGTTTTTAGCCCTTTCTACCAGCATGATTAACCTTAGGAATTTCTTTGGTTTGTTCAGTTGGTTTCACACCACCTTTGGCATAGAGAGAAGGATACTTACACCCATCATCGGTTTTAAACCCCAATCCACTTTTATCTGAAGTAGGAATTTGTGAACTTAGGATTTGTTCCACGGTGACACCAGACTTAGTCCACACATTGGTAACTTTTTGAAGGTCATCCCTTTGTGCAGTAAGCTCATGGATTTGGGTGAGAAGTGCCTCGGCTCTATCCTTCAAATAGCGATTTTCTTCCTCTATTAATGCTATCCCAGCAATTTGGAACTTGAGTTTCTCAATTTCCTCCTTGTGGGACTTGCATTCTTTTTGGGAATCTTCAAGTTCCGCAGCCATTAGTTTATATTCCTTTTTAAGCACAGTATGTTGTTGACATATAATATTAGCACGTTCTAATACCTGGTCATCATGGCTTAGGTCTGCTTGAACCTCAGGAGAGCGGTTTGGTGTTGTAGGTGTTGGGTTTCGGAGTAACATGCGCAGCGGAATTAAGCATTTAAAATTTTCATGAAACCCAAAGCCCATAGATCCATTCATATGATTAAGTCAAATACAACATAATGAATACTAGAATACTAACCCTTGATGCTTTTGATTTTGCAACCTTGAATTCGATGGAGGCTTAAAATCTTGATCACGAACAAAGCAAGAATCACGAAGTATGAAGATGATAAGTTTCACCCTCTAGCGGTATCCACACCATGAACGAATATCAAAAACACTTGATCTTGGTTGCTAGACCAAATTGAGAATCACGCTTTCTCAATGTATAGAACTATATGGAATTATTATGTATGTGATATTCTTGTTCTTCAATCTAGGGATGTCTTAGAACAAGAAATTCATCCTCTCAAACCCTTGGAGGCACTCACAAACATAAGACAATACTTAGGACTGATTAGGGCAACTAGAGGGGAGTTTTATACTTGTTTCACCTATTCCAAATAGGTAACAAGTAACCAAACCCGTAAGAAAACGGAATAGGAAAATTCTGGGCAGAAACCCTAGAGGTCCGCCCGGACCCTCCCAAAGGTCCGCTCGGGTCCATTAAAACCACCCCTTTTTTCCGGTTTTCTCCTCTAAATTCCTAAAATCCTCAAAAGGTCCTTCGACCCAAATTCCAATTAAGTCATTTTAAGATTCGTTCTATTGTGTGTGACCCTCTAGGATTATACTATGTTGGCAATGGGTTCAAACATGAACTCATAAGATATGATTAGGTTCTAGCAAACCGTCATTCCTACCCAAATAGTATAACTAGATACAAGTTCGCATTCCTTTTAGAACATGTCATAATCCCTTTGTCCACGATGTCTTTGAACACAAGTCATGGTCAACAAGTCAACTTGTTTTGTTCAATACTTTCTCGATACCGAATATGTTGATAATCCAAATGACATTGATCCAATCAATCCATTTGAGTTTGGCCAAACATTTAACATCATTCCTTCGAGGGGCCCAAGCTTGACATCTCTCCGAAGAGGGACAAATCCATTTAGCTTATTATTCTTCCCTACGTGAATCCGATTATGCCAATCATACCCTTTATAACTACCTGGTTAAAGGTAGCGTTTGAATATGTCAAACATAATCTTCATCAAGTAGAAGACTATAATAACTTCATGCCTACGGATTCAAATGACATAACTAATATGAGATTTATATATGACATTGACCATGACATAAATCTCATACCGCGGGTCATGTCCAGTACCTTGTTCCAAACAAGTACCCATAAATCTAACATGATCATCCCATAATCATTTAGCCTTTATACTAGTGCTTAACAAGCTCTAGGGACGGAGATTATTATAAGCAAACATGAGCAACAATAATAATCTTAACATCTCTTTATCATCATGAATAAAATGATAACTTATACAACGTTTAACAAACGTGCCTAAGGCACTAACACCAACAATCTCCCACTTGCCCTAGGCCCAATCTCTAGGTATCCAATACCCATGGACCTAACATGACCATCATGTTTAGCTTGTGGAAGTCCCTTTGTTAGGGTGTCTGCAACGTTATCATTAGTTGGTACTTTGCATATATTTACGTCTCCCTTATCAATGATTTCTCGAACGATAAGAAAACGCCTAAGTATGTGTTTGGATTTAGGATGTGCCCTTGGTTCCTTTGCTTGATCAATAGCACCACTATTATTACTAACAAGGTCTATTGGTTTTAGCAATACTAGGAACCATCTCAAGTTCACCAATGAACTTCTTAATCCAAACCACTTCCTTTGCAGCATCCAATGCGGCAATATACTTAGATTTAATTTGTAGAATTAACTATACTCTGCTTGGAACTATTCCAACTTACAGTTATTTAACACAAAACTCAATTGCGATTTTCTATCATCTTTGTCGGTTTAGAAGAATGCATCCGTGTACCCATTTACAACGAGATCATATTTCATTCCTCCATAGATCAAAAACGAATCTTTTAGTTCTTCTCAAGTACTTTAAGAATTGCTTTTGTAGCCATCCAGTGATTTTCACCGTGGTCGGATTGACATCTTCTCGTCATGCTCCAAGCATAAGATACATCTGGCCTAGTACCTATCACGGCATACACGATGGATCCATTTGCCGAAGCATATGGCATCTCACTCATTTTCTCGTGCTCATCATTTGTCTTAGGACATTGAGTCTTGCTTAGAGAAACTCCATGCAATATTGACAACTGTCCTCTCTTAGAATTTTCCTTGCGGAATCTTCTAATGACTTTCTCAATGTGTTTACTTTGGCTTTAAATCAATTAGCTTCCTTGATGCCAAGGGCATATGAGATTTCTTCCATATCTTTCATTGAAGCACTTTCCTACTTGTAGGAATGTTGTTTCCAATGAGTAATATGTCATCCACATATTTAAATAAGGAATAGAACTATGCTCCCACTAATCATCTTGTATATACAAGGTTCATATTCGTTCTTGATAAAACAAAACCATTTTGATTTATCAAAACGGAGATTCCAACTCCCATAAGCTTGCTTTAATCCATCCAATGGATTTCTGCAACTTACATAATTTATTAGAATTTTCTTTGACTATCAAAACCTTTAGGTTGTATCCAATACATCCTTAAGTTAGTTCTCGTTGAGGAACGCTTGTTTTGACATCATTTTGTCAAATTTCATATTCCAAATATGAACATGTGACTATGAGAATTCTAGTAAGTTTCTCACTACCCATGTAAGTTTTCTCCAAGAAAACTCATTCTTTTCCTTTGGTTTTTTACACCTTAGGTTAGAATGATCAAGTTCCAAACTTGATTATTACACATGGATTGCCTTTTAGACTTTATGACTCCAAGTCATTAATCTAAATATGGAGCGAACATTGTACCTTCGATAGGTGGCAAACGTGTCATCTTTCAATGAACTTTACCTCAATACTTTCTATTTTGAAATATCCAATATTTCTTGTTATAGATTGTATCCTATCATGTACACAAGTACTTTGTATAACTTGAACGGACTTTTCACGGCTCCTTGTGAAAACTTGTTCAATTTCCATCTTAGGTCAAATTATATTTTCTAGATCTCGAACCATTCGAGATATATTTTACTCCCACTGATTCTTTTAGAGATAAATGACTTATCAAGAAAAGCACCATCATAAGTAACAAACCATTTGTTTCTTATGAGTAAAACATTATCCTCAAGTTTCCTTAGGATATCCCATGAAAATATATTTGTTAGACTTAAATGTGAGTGTGCCCCAGACAGCTCCTTTCCAAAAGGTCTCACTATCTTAAATCTTTATGAAAGACAAACCCGGTTTTCTTTCACCTTTTAACCTCCTTTGATGGAACTCAAATTAGTGTTATTATAGCAGTTTGTAATACATAACCCCAAAACAAATAATGGAAGATCAATTTTAATTTTGTCATCTTATGAACCATATCCAATAAGGTTCAATGCCTCCATGTAGACACATCATTCCAAATGGTGTTCTTAGTGGAGTTTATTGTGAAACTATTTCACAACCTTAATGATAACTATCAAAACCTTGGTTCAAGGTTCAATTATTCATCATCACGATCGAGTCAGAATCTTTGAATAGTTTTACCAAGTATAACCAAACTTTTCTTTTAACATTGCTACTTAATGCACCAGATACATCAAAATGTATTAGGTCAAGTAAGATATTAGATTTTTACTATTCATAGTAAAAGATGTCTTGGTCCAAGTAAATGAGATTTGCATAAATCATGTGATTCCAAATCATATGACTTAAAACTCCGTCCCATAGAATTTTAGATATGCATTTCTCATTTATTTGATCAAAACAATAATGCATAAAGAATTTTAATTATTTATGTTATAGCCTTTATTACTTTGTTCTTCAAGATTTATGATATAAGATTTATTTATATGATAACACAATGAAGTAAATCATAATAAATAAAGAACCTTTCTTATTCCAAATAAGAAATGAATATCCTTCATTATCTTATAACAAAATAATATTTCCTACTATATTATTAAAGTCACTTTACAAGTGTTCTATGAACAATGTTGCAACTCTTGCATCATTACCATTCATAGATCAACCTTTACTATAAGTAGTCTTTCAATTTACTAATTATTGCACATTTTACAAATGTGTGATTCACATCCGGTATCCAATACCCAATAATTAAATTTAGAAAGATTGATTTATAACATAAATATTCCGAGTGGTAGTCCCACTACCATTCTCTTTTATTGATCGTCCAAAATTTTGACTACAATTCTAAATGGTCAATCCAATTGCCAATATACCAAATTGCATCAATAAGAGTTATTATTTTATTTAGCCATAATTATTTCCTTTAGGTTTGACAACGCTTGTCTTACCTTTCTTTGGCACTTGGCCCTTTTCCTATCATGAACCATGAGCACTGGAGAACCTTTCTCCATCATCTTCATCTCCGCAGTTTTCAGCATATCATGCAACTCGGAGAGATTCTTACCCATTCCATACAAGTTGTAGTTCATCACAAAGTGATTTGTGATTATAACTCTTTAGCAGTAAATTAAGAATAAGATCCATGGCTAGCTCCAATCCAATTGGACTGCCAAGTTTCTCAAGATGCTCTACGTAGCCTTTTATCTTAAGCATGTGTAGTTCCACTTGTTGCCCTTTAATCCTTTTGCAAGAAGTGAATGCAACAATGGTTTAATACCTCTCTTGCTTAGATTGCTCTTTGAAACATGTAACTCAACTCCACGCTTATCTAATAAGCTTCCACAAGTTCCAAACTTTGTTGGAGTTTTGAGCACATAATCGCGAGCATGAGACAACTCACATTCCCAAAATCATACTCATGATTCTTGTGATTGTCTATTCCGGTATTGGGTTCTTTAGGAATAGGCCCATCAAGAATGTACAACCCATCTTCTTGCCTTAGAACGATTCTTAGGCTTAGGATCCAATCCATGAAGTTTGTACCATTCTCTTGAATCTTATCCTTATCAAGGATTGATCGCAATGATTTTAAGTTAGTTGTCATCTACAACTAATGCAACAACAACAACAACAACAACAACAAAGCCTTAGTCCCAAAATAATTTGGGGTCAGCTAACATGAATCCTCATATGTCATCGTGATAAAAGGAAGAGAGAGAGAGAGAGAGAGAGAGAGAGAGAGGAAAAAGATGGAGAAAATAAAATAAAATAAAATAAAATAAATAATAATAATAAAAAGTACGATCAACCCCCATCATTCACATGAATTTTTGCCCTCTACTCCGGCCTCTTCAACGCCACATCTTCATCTACTCCGAGTAAACTCATATCATTTTCAATCACCTTAATCCAAGTTTGCTTGGGTCTTCTCCTACCCCTCGCCATTTTATCACTTCTCCACTCTTCAGGCCTCCTAACCGGTGCATCACTCGGTCTCCGTCTCACATGACCAAACCACCTTAGACGATGCTCCCTCATTTTATCCTCAATGGGCGCAACTCCTACTTTACCCCTGATCACCTCATTTCTCAATCGATCTTTTCTTGTATGCCCACACATCCATCGTAGCATACGTATCTAATATAATGCAAAATTTCCAAAATTTTACAAGTACCAATCTCATTAAAGAGATAAATAATGTATTTTCCAAAAATACTCCCACTAAATTATATAACCTTCTTATACATCCAATGTATAATATAATTTAAATGGGCTAAGATCCAACTTTAATTTGATTTCAAGTCCGCTATAGCGGATTACACAAAACCAAATTAATTAGGTAGACAACCCTGTCAATCATATCCAATATCACTCTTAGATCCTTTTTCTGAGATTCTTTTAAATTGGGCTAAGATCCAACTTTAATTTAATTTCAAGTACGCTTTGGCGCACCGCTCAAAATCAAATTAATTAGGTAGACAATTTCTTGTCAATCATATCCAATATGATTCTTAGGGATCCAATTTCAAAAGCAAGTTTAATCTCATCTTTGCCTAGGCCCAAAACTGTTTTGACGCCTTGTTAAGTCCAACCATTTTAAACGTATAGTTAATGTGCCTCGCTAGGGCATGCCCACATTATCTATCTTGCTCATACATGAATAAAATTAATGCACCTCGTTAGGGCGAAAACTACATTAAAATCACCCATGTACTAACAAGTGTCTTAATCATTGCATGGCAAAAGGGACTTACTTTTTTGAAGGTTTATCACATATAGCATACAACACATTTATGAGCACACAAGATAAATATGTTACGCATCAAGTTTAGCCACTAAATTAATCTCCATTAATTTAAGCATAATATTTATGGGTCATTAGTTTCTCTATAATTATGAGGATGAGACTCTTTGAACTTTGGTTATCATCTCCAAATCAAGACAACAAGAAATGCGGTCGAACTAAGCCATTAGGCAACCACAATCCCGCACTAATTTAAGAAACCAAGAAAGTAGTCAATGTGGCCGAAACTAAGCAATAGATGGTCTCGATGAACGTAGGCCAATTGCATCCAAAATTCCACATGGATCTCCAATCTTTGAATCAAGAACTTTGTTTCTCAATTTTAGCAATTATGAACTCTTCATAATTCTAACTTCGTTTTATCTTTGAAACTTTGATTGCGATCATGTTTGGGAAACACAATCTCGATGAACGCAGATTAACCATCCAAACCTTAATCCAATCTCAGAATCAAACGATCAAAACATATAGGAAAATTAAACCCCGAAATCCACACCCAAACCAACTGCCCGAGCCCCCAACCAGACCAGAAGGTCCGGCCGAGCCTCTACACTGGTCTGATCGGACCCCGCTTGAAAAACCCAGAATTTTCTTTGTTCAATCCAAAACCAATCGCCTGACCCCCGCTCTAGACCCAAGGGTCCGGCCGGGTCCTTGCTATGGTCCGGTCGGACCTACTTTAAAAAGTCCATAATTTTTAAAGTTCTAAAATTTTGCTCAAAATTGTTTTTCCCGATTCAATTAGAATTTGGTGTTCTTGATGATCCAATCATCATGAAAATCAGAACCTTGAATGAACAATTCATGAATCCTTAGATTATCAAAATTTTGATCCAATCAAAAATTGATAACCCAAACAATTTTAAATCCACCATAATTTTAATTGCGATTAAATAGTACGATTAAAGTTCATCAAACAATAAACCACATAAAACGCATAGATCACATAAATATCATAATCCTAATATTCATCTCATGCTAGGCACATAAACAAACAATTCATATACACACAACATGATTATGTATTGAAATAATCAACATGAACGGGGTTCTGATACCACTGTTGGGTTTCGGAGTAACATGCGCAGCGGAATTAAGCATTTAAAATTTTCATGAAACCCAAAGCCCATAGATCCATTCATATGATTAAGTCAAATACAACATAATGAATACTAGAATACTAACCCTTGATGCCTTTGATTTTGCAACCTTGAATTCGATGGAGGCTTGAAATCTTGATCACGAACAAAGCAAGAATCACGAACTATGAAGATGATAAGTTTCACCCTCTAGCGGTATCCACACCACGAACGAATATCAAGAACACTTGATCTTGGTTGCTAGACCAAATTGAGAAACACACTTTCTCAATGTATAGAACTATATGGAATTATTATGTATGTGATATTCTTGTTCTTCAATCTAGGGATGTCTTAGAACAAGAAATTCATCCTCTCAAACCCTTGGAGGCACTCACAAACATAAGACAATACTTAGGACTGATTAGGGCAACTAGAGGGGAGTTTTATACTTGTTTCACCTATTCCAAATAGGTAACAAGTGACCAAACCCGTAAGAAAACGGAACAGGAAAACTCTGGGCAGAAACCCTAGAGGTCCGCCCAGGTCTTATAGGAGGTCCGCCCGGACCCTCCCAAAGGTCCGCCCCGGTCCTTTAGGAGGTCTGCGCGGACCACCCCTTTTTTCTGGTTTTCTCCTCTAAATTCCTAAAATCCTCAAAAGGTCCTTCGACCCAAATTCCAATTAAGTCATTTTAAGATTCGTTCTATTGTGTGTGACCCTCTAGGATTATACTAAGTTGGCAATGGGTTCAAACATGAACTCATAAGATATGATTAGGTTCTAGCAAACCGTCATACCTACCTAAATAGTATAACTAGATACAAGTTCGCATTCCTTTTAGAACATGTCATAATCCCTTTGTCCACGATGTCTTTGAACACAAGTCATGGTCAACAAGTCAACTTGTTTTGTTCAATACTTTCTCGATACCTAATATGTTGATAATCCAAATGACATTGATCCAATCAATCCATTTGAGTTTGGCCAAACATTTCATCAACATCATTCTTTCGAGGGGCCCAAGCTTGACATCTCTCCGAAGAGGGACAAATCCATTTAGCTTATTATTCTTCCCTACGTGAATCCGATTATGCCAATCATACCCTTTATAACTACCTGGTGTAGATACCCCGGGGGAAACCACGGCTTCAGGCTAGAGTGCGTGAGTTATCCTAGGATGTCTAATTGATGTTTTAGAGTCGCCACCTATGTTTTAGAGGAACATAAGAAAAACCTAATGTTTATGAGCCTAAGTTTGATTTACGAAAGCAGAGATTCTTTGGGATGAGGGGTTCGGGGGTTAGGTTACGAAATGGGAAGTACTTAAACACCCATTTCGCCCGAGCAAAGTCGGTCTTGCTTGTTCATAATTCACTTTCTAAGATAAATGTGTTCTTCCTACTAAAATGATGATAAAAAGGGGTTTTAGAGTTTGAAATGTAGGGAGATGACTCCTAGGCCAATTCAATGTAATGAAAGGACTGTTGGTGTCATGTCCCAAATGGTTTTGGGTGATTGCACATTTGATTGAAGAAGAAGAAGAAGAAGAAGAAGAAGAAGAAGAAGAAGAAGAAGAAGAAGAAGAAGAAGAAGAAGAAGAAGAAGAAGAAGAAAAAGAAGAAGAAGAAGAAGAAGAAGAAGAAGATAAGTGTTTAAGACATTTACCTATAGTATTCTTCGAAAAGAGAACCTTTTGTGAATCCTTGAAGAAGAGGTTGGGTACTTTTGTTGAAGAAGTCTTAGAGGAAAATCCTAGGCAAAGAGTGAGTAAAAAGTCTAAAGTGATGATTTTTCCAAGTCTCCCTCCAATGATGGATTGGAGGGGTTTTTATAGTTGAAAAGTGATGCTTTTTGGTGCCCAAACGGAGTCACAAAGATCAGTTTCCCGGGCAAAATCATATAAAATGAGCAAGGGAGAGATTCTTGGGCAGAATCTGTAACTGACACGCCCCAGAAGCGCGCGCATCCCACCTAGGCGGCGGAAGGCGCGCGCGTCTGGCCTCAAGGGGAGGAGGCGCGCGACTCTGAGAAGCAACTTTTGACAGAATGGACTAGAAAGTTAGAACTGTTATTCAGTTTAGCCCCGGGACTTAACGGAGTCCGCCTGGAACTTAACCAAAGTAACAGAAACTAACAGGAAACACTTAAAAGAGGGAGAAACACAAAATCAAGTGTGCAATCGGGGTGAGCGGTCCAAGGCGGGGTGTCTACAGAGCCCCTCGGCGGCGTGGATTGTGAAGCAAACGCGCCGATAAAAGACAGACATCTGCCTAGGACATTACCAAGAAAAGGAAAAGACTTGATAAAAGCAGGAATTTGAAATTACGGGGGATAGAGGTGCGCTCCCTGTGTGAGCGGCTTTGAGAGGTAAGGTTGCGCTCCCTGTGTGAGCGGCTTTGCCAATAGCGGGATCTGTTTGCTGAAAGCGGGATCCGTTTGCTGGAAGCGGGATCAGTTTGCTGGAAGCGGGATCTGTCCGCTGAGAGCGAGATCCGTTTGCTGGAGGCGGGACCTGTTTGCTGGTAGCGAGATCCATTTGCTGGAGGCGGGACCTATTTGCTGATAGCGAGATCCATTTGCCGGAGTGCGGGACCCGGAGGACCGTTTGCTGAAGTGCGGGACCCGGGGACCGTTTGCTGAAGTGCGGGACCCGGGGGACCGTTTGCTGGAGTGCGGGACTCGGGGGACCGTTTGCTGAAGTGCAGGACCTAGAGGACTGTTTGCTGAAGTGCGGGACCAGGAGAACCGTTTGCTGAAGTGCGGGACCCGGAGGACCGTTTGCTGAAGTGCGGGACCAGGAGGACCGTTTGCCTTGAATGGATGTAGTTCTCACTTGATGATGAAGCAGTGATTCCGTGGATCTCCCCGGACCAAGTTGTTGTCGTGAGTCGTACTTTGATATTTGACTATTTGACTTTGATGGGGTGTGGGCACAGTTGACTGCGGAATGCTTTGTGCTGGGGATGAATTGTAAAAACTAATCTTTTGAGAATTGACGGCGTCTGTTACGAATCTTATTCAACTTGTAGTGGGGGAGCTGAAAACTCAGATGAACATGGATATGACACCTTGATTCCCCGCGTGGGGAGTTGTGTTTGAATTTCCAGGGAGCAAAGGTGCGTACGTCTGATCTTTGCTATGGGAAGCGCACTCGTCTGAGTGACATAGCGGGAGGCGCGCGCATCCCGTTCCAGTTCAGCATACATAAACAGACAGTTCACTTTTTTGGCGAGTTTTCAAAATTTCAAAGAACCCTCCAAATTTTGAACCAAATTTTCGCGGAGAAATCACCCCAAAACACTTTCTTGTTGTTCTAGGAGCGATTCTATCTTAGAAACATGTCGGATCGTCAACTATCTCCTCCATTCGAGATGCCACAGGGCGAGGAGCCCGAGGTTGGAATTGAGGCGATGGACCCGAGTTTGCTCACGTATCAGCCGCATACCCATATCTCCCACTTTGTCACAGCGGGATTGGTAAGAATCTTTCATTCTCTTTGTGATTTTCGCGCTTTGGGATGCTCTGTTTCACCCGTATTTTCCACTGCAACTTCTTTTGTTGATTGTCGCTGTTGGTTGTTGTTGTTGTTGATTTATTGCAAGAAACATGTTCGGATACCCATTTTCGTACCCACACACTCGTATGCATGTTGAAATTTCTGTTTTGGGTTTGTCCATTTTCTAGCCGTTATGCTGACGAGATTTTTGTTGTTTCTTGTTTCTTTTCAGGAGTGGAGCCGCCTGTCGGAGTTTCGAGGCGGAGCTCATGGCCCGGTCACCATCTGGAGTAAGCTGCCCGAGAATGTCAGGGCTCGGGTCTAGGCCACCCATTTTAGCCTCTTTATTACCAGTCTGATGGCGTTGAAGAATGATCCAGATGTTATTCAGGCTCTGAGAGAGAGATGGTGGGACATCACCCATACTTTCCATCTTCTTATGGGAGAGGTCACGATGAGGCCCACTAATTTTACGGCATTGACTTGTCTGCCGTTTGCGGGGGAGCCTGTCCCTTGTGTTTTGAGAGGGACCCTTCGGACTGCTGATGAGCTGTTGGCCCTGGTTGACTGTGGCTTCCCGGTGAAGAACTACCGAGTCACTTGGGGGAGCATCCGTCGGTATTTTAGTATTCTTGCAGCCGAGCCTTTGGGTGTCACTGCTGAGTGGGTCGATGCTGTGGCCCATTGTTTTATATGGTACCTGTTGTCCCATACTCTGTTTGCTAGTGGAGGGTTATCAGCTTCCTTGGCTTTGCTTGACTTGTTGGTAGACTTGGACCATGCCGGTTATTATAACTGGGGTGCAGCGGGCTTGGCTGCTTGTTATCACGGTATGGATCTGACCAGCCGCTCGACCACTAGCTCGGTCACGGGTTTCAGCCTATTGTGGGAGGTATACTGCTTTCCCTTTTCTTTTCGGCCTTCTTGTCATTGCTCTACTGTATCTCTGAACTGTCATTTAATTCTGCTCTTGCCTCTGTTTTGCAGCTATGGGCCTTTGCTGTCTTGGAGCTGAGGGACTTCAAGATTAACAGAGAGGGTCAGTCCCAGTATCCAGACTGTGTGAGGTGGTCATACAGGGAGAGGAACGTGAGGACTGGTACTGTTCCCATCATCCTGCTTTCATCTCGGCGCCACTTGGATTCTTTGAGGCCGGAGGCCGTCGCCTTTTCTTTGTTTCCGTGGAGAGCTATTTATGCCTTTATTGAGCACACCCTGATTCCCACCCGCTCGAGGCTTCTGATGAGATCAGTGGAGTGTATGGCGATGTATCTTGGAGAGAGAGTGTTTTGGCAGCATGGTGGTCAGGTGACGGACTTCCACCACCCTCCTAGGCCAGCGGTTCCTGACGTTCCTCCTTTCTGTCCTCGTAATTGGAGGGCTCTTTCAGAGGTAGACCGGGCAGTCTACCTTGCGGGGGTTGATGCTGTCCCTTTCATTCATCTGGAGCAGGATTACAGTTTATTTCGGGAGCATAACCTCCAGCAGGGTTTCATGTTCACTGATCCGAGGGAGACACATACTGCTCCGCAGACTTCGGCTCGGTTTTATCCCACTGGTGCTGGATATTGTTTTGATCCCCCTTTGCCTCCTTCATATTATACTTACTCGAACTTTAGGGTGTATGAGGAGCAGAGGGAGATTGTTCTCGAGGACATGTCGCCGGAGAGAGAGCCTCCTGTTCAGGCTGCTGTGGTATGTTTTCCTGTCTGTCTTTGCATTTCTTAGTTCCAGTCTCGCTTCTCTGTTATTTGTATTGATGCAACTTCCTTTTTCTGTTCTTTGTTGCAACAGGTACCTGTAGCTGCTTATAGGCACTTGGGCAGACAGAACAAAGGGATGAGGAGGAGACTCCGTCAGCTGGAGGAGAGGGTGCTAGGGTTGTACAGGGATATTGCTGCCATGACTAGAGATGCTGCTGGTGCTGTCTCTGGTGCTGCGAGAGGAGCTGCCCGAGGTGCTCGGGGCATGGGACGAGGCTGCAGGGATGCTGCACTAGACATTGATGAGGCTGTCTCTTCGGCGAGGCAGTCACTGAGCAGGAGTCTGAGCCGAGGAGGTAGCCAGAGCTGGGGTGGTGCTAGTTCATTAGGGAGAGCTGCCAAGAGGACCCGGTATGATGTTGTGGTGGAGACATCTGAGGAGGAAGAATCCGTTGATGATGATGATGATGATGATGACGATGACGAGGAGACTGAGAGCGGCAGTGGGGGTGGACACGGTGCTGTCGATGATGATGATTCTGATTAGCCTTTTGGGGAGGACGAGAGATTGAAAACATTTTTATTTACCTGTAATAAACATTTAGCATGTATTTACAATCCTAGATATTTACTACGCCTTTAGTTATCTGTCTAGACTCGTTCCTAAGTGTCGACTCTTTACAAACAAATGTGTGCCCAAATGTGTTCATCATGGTTGCTTGAACTCCTTTTCTGTGCTGGGATCTGATTTCTTGCAGGTTGAAGGCGTTTGAACGTGCCTAGGCTTCTTTCTTGAACTGACAAGGGCATGTTCTGTTTCTGTCTGCTGTCAAACGCGCGCGCGTCTTGCTTTGGTCGCGGGAGGCGCGCGCATCTGGAATCGCTTGTCGGAGGTGCGCGCTTCTGGCTTGCTGAATTCCAGCCCCTTTCTTTTCTGAGCAGGGCACTCCAACAGCTATAAATTCAAATCATTTTCGATCAGGATGATCACACAGCAATACTCTGCATCCTTTTCTTTACCCTATACCTCAAAATTCTTGTAGCGATGGCCCCGATGACCTTTACTTTTGAAGTCAAGGTTTCCATCCCCGAAGGTGATAAGTCCGTCCCTATTGCTCCAATTGTGAAGACGCGTCCTAGCGTTTTTGATCGTTTGGGAAGACCAAATGAGGATGTTGTTGCCGTGGATTCCGTGAAGCCGGTGGTCCATGTGAGGGATTATAGGCCTCGTTATTTGCCTAAGAAGAAGAAAGGCAAGGGGAATTCTTCTCATGTGTGGAAGCGTCCCGTGGTTGTTCCGGTCAAAGCTCCCTCTAGCAAGGGCAAGGAGAAGGTTGTTGATGAAGCTCCGTCTCGCCCGAGTGTCTTTTCTCGTCTTGGTGGTCTCGAGAATGCTCCGCCTCCCTCCAAGAAGACTAAAGGCCGTCCCCAAAAGCGATGGGTCCCCAAACCGAAGAAAGATTAAATATTTCTTTGTACCCTATAAGATTGCAATTTAGGATAGACCACTTGTTAGGATTTAATGTTTTAAGTCTTTTATTAGCTCAAAATTTTCATTGTAATGATAATAATGATTCAGTGGATGAATAAAAATTGCATCTTGTTAATTTGGAAATGATTTGGGTATTTGTTTATGTTTTAGACCGCACCCGAAGGTTGCCTACGTTCCTCCAGTGTAAATGCTCAGGTCTCCGTAGTTCAAACAAACGAAGACCATTTTTTTTGTGTGTGCACCCTGTTTTTTGCCTAGACCGCTCTTTCGGGTTTTCAATCTAGCGGGCTTCTTTTTTGCACATGCTCTAATTTTTGCCTAGGCCGCCCTTGCGGGTTTTCAATCTAGCGAGCTTTTTTTTTTTTTTTTTTTTTTGTTATGGTCTTCGTTTATTAGACGTAGAACCTCTTTAATTTGTCGAGGTTGACTTCCTTTGGCAGTTGATCTCCATCTAAATCCACAAGTCGGACTGCACCGCCGCTTAGTATCTTCTTGACTACGTACGGACCAATCCATTGGGGTCCCCATTTTCCAAAGGGGTTCATGGCATTAGGAGGGTGTTATCTTAGGACCAAATCTCCCACATTGATGTTTCGGGGCTTCACCTTTTTGTTGAAGGCCCTAGCCATTCTTTGTTGATAAGCCCTCGTACGCTCGATTGCCCTTAGCCTTTTCTCGTCGAGTAGGGCTAGCTGTTCATATCGACTTTGCATCCAATCGACTTCATTGACTTGGTTCTCGAGGAGGACCCGCAGGGACGGAACTTCGAGCTCTATTAGTAGCACAGCTTTGGAACCATATACCAGTGCATAAGGAGTTTCTCCAGTCGCTGTCCGTATTGACGTGCGGTAGCCCCATAATGCTAGAGGTAACTTTTCGGGCCAATCCCTTCCAGTGGAGGCCATTTTCTTCACAATGGTCTCGATTGTCTTATTAGCTGCCATGACCGCGCCGTTTGCTTGAGGGCGGTATGGAGATGACTTGTGCTTAGTGATCTTGTATTCTACCAGGAGTGCGTCCATCTCTTTCTTGAAGTGAGAGCCGTTCTCTGAGATGATATCATGAGGAACGCCGTATCGGCACATGATGTGGGTTTTCACGAATTCGGCCACTTTCTTGGCGTTGAGAACTCGGTAAGCTTGTGCTTCGACCCATTTTGTAAAATAGTCCACGGCTACTAGGACGAAAGATTGCCCGTTGCTTCCAGTAGGGTGAACTTTGCCGATGATGTCTATGCCTCAACAAGAGAAAGGCCAAGGCGTGGTCATATTGTGAAGCGGTGAGGGTGGAGCGTGCTGTAGATTGGCATGGAATTGGCATTTGGCGCACCTCTTGACTTTCTCAATGCAGTCCCTTTCCATGGTACTCCAATAATAACCCATGCGGAGTATCTTCTTGGCCAACATAAACCCGTTCATGTGAGGCCCACATTCACCTTCGTGGATCTCATGCATTATTTCTTGAGCTTCGGTCAATTTGAGATAAATTTTGGAACTTTAAAATTTGGAATTTTCGAAGGGTCCGATCGGACCTAGTAGGCGACCCGGCCGGACCTCCGGGTCTTGTGCGGGTGCGGCCTTTGGGTCTTGGGTGTGGATCTCGGGGTTTGAATTTCCTATTTTTTTTAGTCTGTTGAATTCTGAGATTGGTTCAAGGTTTGGATGGCTAGCCTACGTTCTCGAGATTATATTTCCCAAACTTGATCGTAATCAAAGATTCAAAGATAAAACGAAGTTAGAATTATGAAGAGTTCATAATTGCTAAAATTGAGAAACAAAGTTCTTGATTCAAGTTTGGAGATCGATGTGGAATTGTGAATGCAATTGGCCTACGTTCATCGAGACCATCTATTGCTTAGTTTTGGCCACATGAACTACTTTCTTGGTTTCTTGAATTAGTGCGGGATTGTGGTTGCCTATGGCTTAGTTCGACCGCACTTCTTGTTGTCTTGATTTGGAGATGATAACCAAAGTTCAAATAGTCTCATCCTCATAATTATAGAGAAACTAATGACACATAATATCATGCTTAAATTAATGGAGATTAATTTAGTGACTAAACTTGATGTATAACATGTTTATCTTATGTGATCATAAATGTGTTATATGCTATATGTTGTGAACCTTCATTAAATTTAAGTTGTGTGCCAATCCATGATTAAAACACTTGTCAGTACATGGGTAGTTTTATGTGGGCTCTGCCAAAGCGAGGTACATTAATTCTATTCATCTATGAGCAAGATGAGGAAAGAGTGATTCCTATACGTTTAAAATGGTTTAACTTAATTAGGCTATCAAAAGACAAAGTTCTGGGCCTAAGGCACAGATGAGATTAAAACATGTTAGATATATGATGTCTAAAATCTTATAAAGGATCTAAGAGTCATATATGATATGATTGACAAGGAGTTGTCTACCTAATTAATTTAATTTTGAGCAGTATCGCCAAAGCGGACTTCAGATTAAATTAAAGTTGGATCTTAGCCCATTTAAATTATATTATACATTGGATGCATATAATGGTTATATAATTTAGTGGGAGTATTTGTGAAATACTGTTTGTAATATCTTTTAATCTAGTTGGTTCTTATATTTAGTTATATGTGTGCATAATTATAGATAATGGCTCAAAGTATAAAGTTATTCTCGTGAGGTGGGTTATCTCATGCTTGCGGCCATGTGTCCAGAGCTTCAGAAGACTCTTGAACACTTGGAGGCATTTGACCTTATTGTTCAGTTGAAAGATATGTTTCAAAAACAAGCAAGGCAAAAAAGGTTCGACACTATAGCTGCCTTGGTCTCATGCAAGATGAGCGAAGGGCAGGCTGTGGGCCCTCGTGTTCTTAGGATGAAGGCTCATTTTGAGCATCTAGAGAGGATTGGCAATCCCATTGATGTTGAGTGGCCACCGATTTTATACTTAATTGATTGCTCAAGAGCTATAATCAGTTCGCCATGAACTTTATTATGCATGGCATGGATAAGTTCCTGTCTGAGTTGCATGGGATGCTTAAGACAGCGGAAAAGAAAATTGGTAAAGAAGCAGCTCCAGTGCTCATAGTGTCAAATGAAGGAAAGGGCCAGAAAGGCAAAGGAAAAGGGGGAAAGATAAAAGTTGTCAAACCCAAGATTAGCAAGGCAACTGTTGCCAATGCTAATGTGGCTAAACCTGCTTCCCAAAATGATGCAATTTGTTTCCACTGCAATGAGATTGGTCATTAGAAACGTAATTTCAAGGTTTACAAGGAAGAGATGAAGAAGAAGAAGAGTAGTGGGACTGCCTCTACTTCAGGTATCTATGTTATAGATATTCTACTTTCTACTTCTAGTTATTGGGTATTAGATACCGGATGTGGATCTCACATATGTTTAAATGTGCATGCACTAAATAATAGAAGGCTACTCAAAGATGGCGAAGTAGACCTATGCGTGGGGAATGGAGCAAGAGTTGCTGCATTAGCCGTAGGAACCTATGAAGTCATTTTACCTAGCAGATTAATTCTTGTTTTGAACAATTGTTATTATGTTCCGGATTTGAGTAGAAATATTATTTCAGTTTCTTGTTTGGATAATGAAGGTTATAGTTTTCTTATTAAAAATAAGAAGTATCTATTTATTTAAATGATATGCTTTATTGTACTGCATGTTCATTTAATGGCCTTTATGTTCTTGATGTTGAAACTGGGAATAATGAGAATATTTATAATGTAAATAAGAAATCCAAACCTAATAATGTAAATCATACTTATTTGTGGCATTGCCGTCTTGGTCATATTAATGAGAAGCGTATCTCAAAACTCCATGGGGATGGACTTTTAGATTCACATGATTTTGAATCATATGAAACTTGTGAGTCTTGTCTACTTGAAAAGATGGCAAAGACACCTTTTACTAAGTGTAGTGAAAGGGCTAGTAACTTATTGGGACTCACACATACTGATGTGTGTGGACCAATGAGCAGCAATGCTAGGGGAGGATATCAATACTTCATAACTTTTACTGATGAATTTAGTAGATACGGCTATGTCTACTTGATGAAACATAAAAGTGAATCATTTGATATATTTAGAATATTTAAAAACGAAGTACAAAATCAACTTGGCAAAACTATTAAAGCACTTCGATCTGATCGTGGTGGAGAATATTTAAGCCAAGAATTTGACAATCATCTTAAAATTATGGAATTGTTTCACAATTAACTTCACCTGGAACACCACAATGGAATGGTTTGTCTGAGCGGAGAAATAGGAATTTATTGGATATGGTCCGCTCCATGATGAGTCAAATTGATCTTCCTTTATCCTTTTGGGGACATGCACTAGAAGCCGCTGCTCTTACACTAAATAGAGTTCCAACTAAATCTGTTCCAAAGACTCCATATGAGATATGGACTGGAAGAAAACCTAGTTTGTCTTTCATGAAGATTTGGGGTTGTGAGGCTTATGTTAAGAGAATGATCTCTGAAAAACTTGCACCAAAATCTGAAAAATGTATTTTCATGGGATACCCTAAGGAAACTAAGGGATATTACTTTTACAACCACACGGACAACAAAGTGTTTGTTGCTCGAGATGGTACCTTTCTAGAGAAAGAGTTTCTCTCCAAAGGAATTAGTGGGAGTAAAATTAATCTCGAAGAGGTTCGAGAACCCAAAAATAATATGGAACAAAATGTTGGATCTGAACAAGTTTCACAAGGAGTTGTGGAACCTATTCAGAATACTCAAATTCCTCGCAGAACTGGTAGGGTGCGATCCGAACCTGAGAGATATGGATTTCTCATGACGGATAACAATGAAGTGGAAGTCATAGTTGATGACGAACCTACTTCCTACCAAGAAGCGATGTCCACTCTTGATTCAGATAAATGGCTTGGAGCCATGGAATCTGAAATTAAGTCCATGTATGATAATCATGTTTGGAACTTCATTGATGCGTCCGAAGGTGTGAAAACCATAGGATGCAAGTGGTTTTCAAAAAGAAAACTGACATGGATGGAAAGGTGCATACTTATAAGGCTAGACTTGTAGCGAAAGGCTATAGGCAGATTCATGGTATTGACCATGATGAAACCTTTTCACCCGTAGCAATGATCAAGTCTATAAGAATTTTACTTGCCATAGCCGCATATTTTGACTATGAGATATGGCAAATGGATGTCAAAATAGCGTTCCTTAACGGGAACTTACTTGAGGATGTTTATATGACACAACATGAAGATTTTGTAATTCCAGAAAATTATAACAAAGTATGCAAGTTGCAAAGATCCATCTATGGATTGAAGCAAGCCTCTAAGAGTTGGAATCTTCGATTTTATTAATCGGTCAAAGAGTTTGGCTTCATCAAGAACGAAGATGAACCTTGTGTATACAAGAAGATTAGTAGGAGCGTAGTATTATCTCTACTACTATATGTTGATGATATATTTCTCATGGGAAATGACATTCCTGTAATGCAGTCTGTAAAGACTTGGTTAGGAAAGTGTTTTTCAATGAAAGATATGGGAGAAGCCGCTTATATTCTTGGCATTAAGATCTATCGTGATAGATCCAATAAATTGATTGGTTTAAGTCAAGATACATATATTGGCAAAGTTCTTAAGAGATTCCGCATGGAAAACTCTAAGAGAGGAAATTTTCCAGTAGGCCATGGCATAACTCTAAGCAAGAATCAGTGTCCGAAGACGACTGATGAGCGCGAGAGAATGATTGGGATTCTATATGCTTCTGCAATTGGATCAATCATGTATGCCATGATATGTACTAGACCTGATGTCTCGTATTCTTTAAGCATGATGAGAAGATTCCAATCTGATCCTGGTGAGAGTCACTGGATTGCAGTCAAGACGATTCTTAAGTACTTGCGAAGGACTAAAGATTCGTTCTTGGTGTATAGAGGTATGGAAGATGATCTTGTTGTAAGTGGTTACACAGATGCAAGCTTTCAAACCAACAAGGATGATTCAAGATCACAATATGGATATGTATTTATGCTAAATAGAGGTGCTGTTAGCTGGAAGAGTTCTAACCAAAGTATCGTCGCAGATTCTACAACGGAAGCTGAGTATATTGCTACATCCGATGCTGCAAAGGAGGCTGTTTGGATCAAGAAGTTCATTGGTGAACTTGAGGTGGTTCCTAGCATTGCTAACCCAATAGACCTTTATTGTGATAATAATGGTGCTATTGCTCAAGCAAAGGAACCAAGATCACATCAGAAATCCAAACACATACTTAGGCGTTTTCATTTCATTCAAGAGATCGTTGATAGAGGAGACATAAATATATGCAGAGTACCGACTGATGATAACACTGCCGACCCATTGACAAAGGGTCTTCCACAAGCAAATCTTGATGGTTATGTTAGGTCTATGGGTATTCGATACATTAATTAGGCCTAGTGCAAGTGGGAGATTGTTGGTGTTGTATGCTCTAGGCACGTTATTTGAACGATTAATGTTATCTATTGATTATGTTTTAATAAAGATATTGAATGTTGTTTATTATATCCGTTACATGTTTATTATAATAATCCTCATCCCTGATAATTATGATTAATTGTTAGTATAAGTTTAATAGATAATCATATGATGATTATGGTGTATAAGTTTAGATACCCTGGGAAAACCACAACTTGCTAGAGCGGTGAATTATCCTAGGATGTCTATTTGTGTTTTAATTGTTTAGAGTCGCCACCTATGTTTTTAAAGGAACATAAGAAAAACCTAGAAATAGCCTAATTTATGTACAAAACCAGAGATTCGAGAGAGAAGGGTTCGGGGGTTAGGTGACGACGGAGTGGGAAGTACTTAAACACCCACTCCGCCCCGCTTACGCGGGTCTTGCTAATATTGGTGTTCTAATGCTAAAAAGTCCTTCAAATAATACGAAAAATGTGCTTACAATTGTAAAGGAAAGAAAAGGGAAATAAAAGATAAATTGTTTTATTATATTAATGCTTAAAAATTACATGTCAAACTATTCTAACAATTACATTAATATGAAATGGGGAAATTAAAGTAGAGTTGGAATGTTGGAAGATAACCTTGACCAAACTTCAATAGTGAAGTGGCCTTTTATGTCATGTTCCCTTTTATGGGGATTGCATACATTGACTAGACATGAATAAAAGGAGAAGAAGAAAAAGTAAAGTTGTACCTTAAGAAAGAAGACTTTAAACTTTGACTTGAAAAGAGTAGAGTTTCGATGCTTGAATTGTTGTTGGGAGAATTCTTGTAGGGAGAATTCTTGAGAGAAATGTGTATAATGTCGTTGTGAAGAAAATTCAAGTCCAAAAAGTCCAAGAACTTGTGTATAGTTTTTGTAGAGAAGATGAAGTTGGTCTTTTCTAAGGTAAAAAATAGGGATTTAAATAGGTAGAAAAGAGAGGAAAAGATGGCTTTTCAACCAATAAGAAAATAAATAAATAATAAATAATAAAGAGAAAATCAAATAATATATAAAAGAAATATTTTATTTTTAAGAAATGGCTAAGAATATGGGATTGGAGGTTACAAAACCAGGGGGGATGAACTTGGAGGTGAAAAGGAGTGTTTGTGATCAAGGAAAAGGAGGGAAATAAGGTTCAATCCGTTACTGCTATAATGGGAGGCGCGCGAGTCCGGCTTTAGGGGCGAAACGCGCGCGCATCCCACAAGCAGTACCGGAGGCGCCCGCGGGTGGAAAAGACAGAATGATAGAAATGACTTCAAAGTTAATTCTGTTATGCAGTTTAGTCTAAAACTAACAGAATCAGTTAGGAACTTAACCGAAGTAACAGAAATTAACAAAAATAAGTTAAATAAAAATACTATGTATGCAATCAGGGTGAGAGGTCCAAGGCGGGGTGTTTACAGAGCCCCTCGGCGACGTGGATTGCAAAGTAAAACACGTCGACGAAAGAACAAAACATCCGCCGAGGACATCGACATGAAAAAAAGCAAAGACTCGATGAAAACAAGAACTTTGAAATTACAAGAGATAGAGGTGCACTCCCTGTGTGAGTGACTTTTGCTGATAGGAGGGGTGCGGTGATAGAAATCTGTCCACCGTGGCCAATATTTAGAGTCCGTATAGAGGACTGGAGGGACTCGAGAGTCTGCCTGGTGGTTTAGAGGGACTCGAGAGTCTGCTTGCTGGTTTGGATGGACTCGAGAGTCTTCCGGCTGATGTAGAGGGACTCAAAAGTCTGCCTGCTAATTTGGATGGACTCGAGAGTCTGCCTGCTAATGTAGAGGGACTTGAGAGCCTGCCTGCTGATGTAGAGGGACTCAAGAGTCTGCCTGCTGATGTAGAGGGACTCGAGAGTCTGCCTGCTGGTGTAGAGGGACTCGAGAGTCTGCCTGCTGATGTAGAGGGACTCGAGAGTCTGTTGCTGATGTAGAGGGACTCAAAAGTCTGTCTGCTGATTTAAAGGGACTCAAAAGTCTGCCTGCTAATGTAGAGGGACTCGAAAGTCTTCCTGCTGATTTAGAGGGACTCGAAAGTCTGCCTGCTAGTTTAGAAAGTCTGCCTACTGATGTAGAGGGACTCAAAAGTCTGCCTGCTGATTTAGGACTCGAAAGTCTTCCTGCTGATGTAAAGGGACTCTAAAGTCTGCATACTGATGTAGAGGGACTCAAAAGTCTGCCTGCTGATTTGGAGGGACTCGAAAGTCTGCCTGCTGATGTAGAGGGACTCGAAAGTCTGCCTATTGATGTAGAGGGACTCGAAAGTTTGCCTGCTGATGTAGAGGGACTCGAAAGTCTGCCTGCTGATTTAAAGGGACTCAAAAGTCGGCCTGCTGTTTGGAAGGACTCGAAAGTCTGCCTGTACCTGTTATGCGTATGGTTTGCAAATGCATGTGCTCGTGTGAGATGAGAGAAAATTGTGTTTGTAGTGTGAAATGTGATTTGAAAAGCAGAGATTGCTTAAGAGAGAGATTTTGCAAAGATGGAGAAATTGCTTTTGTGTGTGATGTGATTTGAAAGGAGCTTTGATGAATGATGTTAATACTTTCACTTACCATGGCAGCTTGATTTGGGATGGATTTCTGATGTCGTGGCTTTGATGAAGGATGACGACACTTTTGATGAAGATGAGTCGCTTGTACTTTGATGGAGTGTCGGTGTGATGACATTCTGGATGACGGGTTGGTCGTGCTAAAAGGCTGCCTACGTATCCCTTAAAGAGAATTAGACCAGCGTAGTTCAAGGATGATGGAGAACGCTGGGGAAGAAGCTAGGAGTAAAGTGAAATAAAACACATACTTTTATGCAAGTAAGGAGACAAAGAAAAATAAAAAGAAAAAGAAAAATAAAAATCTTTTTGTCGCTTTTTTTTTTAGTTCGTGGGTGAACCATTTTAACCATTGTGTGTTTGTGAAACCAACCCAAGATCAAGTCATGTTCGATCGAAGTCCGTATTGCCTTGTTGAATTTTGCCGTTGTCGCCGTTGTTCCCAACGAAGATTGATGTATAGCCCCAAGAGATTTGTCGATTGTGGGGCTTCAAAGGCTTTTTGATGCCAAGATTCCAAGGGATGGCTGATTGTGAAGCCCCTAGAATGCCTTTGATGCCAAACTTTGAGTGACTTGCATAGCCCCAAGATAAATCAGCTCTTGGCTCATTGGAATAAATTGCCTTTTGTCGACGTGAGCAAGCCCCAAGCTTCGAGAGATTGCTAAGCCCCAAATGTCATGTACTTGTTATTTGTGTGCTTCAAGATGGTGGAATGTGAAGACCTTTCCATGTAAAGCCCCAAATTATCTTGGAATCGGCTCGGTATTGAGAGCGGATGCACTGTCGGGTAGAATTCTTGATAGAGATCTCCTTCTTGCTCTTACTGGGGAGATGAATAGCCTCATTGTGATCGGTACCCAAATGCAGTAATGTCTTGTGGTGCCGTCGAGGTCGCGGATGATAAGGTCTTGGTGTGATAAGGTCCCAAATGGGTATGCTTGCTTGAGTCTTCTTGTGTTGAACAAATAACGGATCTTCGGATGCAACTCGTGCGGATGCAACTTGTGCTTTTGATCTCAGAGAAGGGGGTGTTGAATTGCAAAAACATTGGGACTGGCCATGGCATTTCCCGCTATAACCCTGTTTTGATAGAGTTTAGCATATTGAATCTTTTTCCTTTTCTCTAAGACTTTCTTCATAACCTCGTCGTAAGTCACAACATAAGAATCATCAAATTCATTCATAACATCAGAGCCCTCCTTTGAAACCAGAAGACCTTTGACGTGAAGTACTGAGAGACCCTTTAAGTTTGGACCACTCCCCACATTTAATTGCATCGAGTATCATTTGTCCACAAAGATTGTCAATTGCGAAGCCCCAATATTGCCCTTTGCTCGGATTACTGTAATGACGTAGCCCAAAAGATAGTAGATTGCGAAGCCCCTTGAGACCTTTGGTGCTAAACTTATTGAGGAAGCTTCCAATGTTGCATATGACTTTGCTGAGGCCATTGTTGGGAGATGATGTGAATTGCTTCTCGCTGAGGGAGACTTTCAAACTTGAGTGTAGCCCCTAAAGTGCCATCACCAATTGTAAGTAGAGCAAGAAAGGCCCATCCTTGATCGGGGGAACAGGCACGGGAACACATGACAAGAAGGCTTCTCGACATTCCCTTTGAGAGATTTTAAGGATAGTCCCACACATCTTTCTTGAGCATAGCCCCTAGGGCTTATTAACTGTCTAATGAATCAAAAGAAGTTCTCGTTCTTTGAGTCATCTAGCACTTAGGGCGTCATCATTTGTCAAGCGAAGCAAGAGACTCGTCCTCGTGCGAGGGAACAAGCATAAGAGGACATGGCAAGAGCTACTCCATTCTCGGGAAGCCTTTTGACATACTGTAGGGGCACATGCTTGAAGAAGCTGAGTCACACGTTGTTTCCATTTGCTTGTCCAAACCAATTGACTCACTGGGGACTATTTGTGCAACCTCGTACCCTTCAATGATGGGCTCTTTCTCGGATGGATCTTGGTTACCATGGGGCTTCTTTCTTATGAACCCAATACTGCACATTGTTGGAGAAAACTCTTACTTCAATAACCCCAAACAACCTTTGATCGTGCCATGTGTTGTCAAACTTTTTGCAATTCCCAAAGTTGACTTGGTGGGGAACTGGCTTGCTGAGGAGATTCAATGTAGAACTTGTGCACTTGTCTCCTTTAGAGGTCGGGGATCTCTATTTCTCTTTCCCTTCTCTCTCTCACTCTCTCATTTTTTTTATGATGCACCCTGTTTTTTCCTAGACCGCCCTTTCGGGTTTTCAATCTAGCGGGCATCTCTTTTGCATCTTCTTTTTGACTTGATTAATGAGGAAGTGTGCATTGACTCCAGCTGAGGAGATAAGACATGTGATTTTGCAGTGGAGACCTTTTGTCACTAATGATGAGTGACATTTGACTTGACTAGGGCAGTAGCCCCTAGTTTTGACATGTACTTTTATTTATTGAATGACTCACGAAGGCAAGTAAGTCATTAATAGAGAAGACAAAGAAAGCCCCAATTTGATTGCAAGAAACTGGAAGTATCGCTGAAAGATAAGAAGCCCCTAGATTCGACAAGGAACGTGAAAGTGATTCCAAATCTAAGAAAGTTGTTCAATCTTGAGGTGATTAATTCATTAGCAAATGACTCGTACAAATATATCTTGACAAGTTCGAGATGAAGGCCAATCACCATAACGCACTAGGGCTAAACATATCTTCTTTCTTGCATGAGACCAGACCCGCAGGTTGCCTACGTTCCTCCAGTGTAGAGGCTCAGGTCACCGTAGTTCTTGTGAATGCTCCTTTTGTTGTGAGGAATTGTTGCTTCGTCCTTCATTGATGGAATGATGTTGATTTTGTACTTCTTTGATTGAGGGGGATTTTTTTTTTTTTTTTTTTATGCTCTAACTTTTGCCTAGGTTGTTTTGAAGAGTCAACCTAGAGAGCTTTTTTTTTTTTTTTTTTTTAATACCCCTTTGAAAACTTTGCTTGATGTTGCTCCACCTTGTTTTGCTCCTTGGATTTGTCGTTGATGTTGTCGCCTTTGTCACGATGTTTAGCCCCTAGGCGTTCAAGTGATGGCCTTCGTTCCAAAACATGATTAGACATCTTTTCATCATTTTGCCAAGAATTAAATTGAACAACTTGGAAGAGTGTATGAGGACAAGAACGACTTTTTATTTGATAATTGACTCAAAATTTAACATGGGACGAGAGAAAACTTTAATGCACACTTAAGAGGACTTTTGACTCTTTTTTTTTTTTTAATTCCTATTACTAGGTAGAGAAAGAGAAACGGAGATTGCTGTCGTCGTCCTTGTTGTTGTAGGCCTCCTTGTAGCATGACCTCTTGTTGATGCCCCATTTCAAATCTGAGCCTCTTCCTTGATGAGTTTTGTCTTCACCCAAGGTAAATTCACCATTGTCGATCAAATCTTGGATGATGTTTCGGAGAAGGAAGCATTCCTCTGTAAGATGGCCACTGTGTTGATGATAGCCACAATATTTGTGATGGGCATGGTTGGGACGCATCATCTTGGGTTTGTACCCTTCTAAAGGTTTGATCTTTCCACTTACCACCAAAGTTTCAAATGCTTCGTCTTGGGTTACTCCTAGGAGAGGAGTGAAAACTCAGTTGTCGGCGGTACTTTTGTGGCTTTTGAGGGACGGGCCACTTGAGCATGTTTTACCGTTGACCTTTGCGTTGTTGTCGGTGAACTCTTGCAGACATGCTTTGAGTTCGGAAACCTCTTCCTTGTGAATTCTCCTCTCGAGATCAAAACGGGCTTGCCATAAATTTTCCTTGCGGCGGGCATCCTCGACAAGTCTATCCATTTGTTCCCCCATGGCTCTTATTATGTTGAAAATCCTTTCGTTGGACACGGAAATGTTCTCTCCCTTGTTGTTGTTGCCGTTCGAAGCCATTGGACCTATGGGAAGAACACAGTTGACCTTAGGAAGGCCCCGCAAACATTTTTTGAATAAAATAAATTAACCCACAAACAGGAAAAGACTCAACCACATAAGGTAAAATGATTTTTTTTATATACAAAATTCGGAAGGACGTAGTCCTTTTTGGGGTTTCTAGAAAAATAGTGGAATCGTTACACTAGTATATAGACCTTCTCGCGGTCCCATATACTCATCGGATTCCACCACCACTACAAGAAATTAGGCTTTTTGAGACAATCAAATTCCGTCCTAAACTTATAAATTCCGTCACAAAATAGGTTTTGTGACAACAATCTCCGTCCCAACCTCCGTCCCCTATTCCCTTGTCACAAATGAGGGTTTAGGACGGATCCGTCACATTTTTAAGACGGAATGTCGGTCCCAAAATTTTAAAATGCCGTCACAGTAAAAAATTTTAAATTCAAATTAATGCGTCACACCTTCTCCCTGAGTCCGTCACAAGCTAGATTTGAAAATTCAAAATTCTGGTCACAAAATTAGTCGTCACAATGGTTGTCCCAAAGGTTAAAAGTAAATTTATCAGATCACATTTTAATCGCAAATTAATCATTGTTCCCGTCAAATTTATTAATATTTAAGTAATTCATTGACCAAGGATTATAGAAATAAATTGACTGCAAAGTCTGCTTTCCTATTCTAAATTAAGAATATTAAATATTTACATGCATAAAACCGTCTAAAAGAACAATTCATAAAGCATCTATTATAGTCCAAATGATCCAACTCCTAACTAACAAGATAAATCTCCTAACAAAAAGCAAAATTAAAATGAATCCAAATAAAGATTCTCCAAGTTTCCCCCCAAGTTATCTCCCGTGTTGCCCACATCATGCTCAAATGTGGGAATATATGCCTCTACATCATGTGGAGAAACCGTTGTAGCCGGTTCACTTGTTGGAGCTATAAAAGGAACTGGGAAGCCTAGTTGTTCACACATCATACTTATATGAGCTTGTAATGAATCAATTTGGCTAGTCTTCTCATCTAGCTTCGCACGTAGCTCTTTCACCTCATCCTCGAGTTGTTTTACCTTTTGAGCATCTCCAGACATACCTACATATGAGGATGTAGTAGAGGTGTTGAACTTTGATGAAGTAAACTTTTGTCGAGAGCCAAGCCCAAGCAATCTACCCTTCTTCACTCCTCCAACAACAGTCTTCCACACCTCATAATCAGGATCATAGTAGTTAACAACTTCATTGGAACTAGCTATTTCTTCCAAGAGTGATTTGTATTTCTCCTGCCATATAAAACTGTAAGTAAGAGACACAATTAACAATACAAAGAACATTTAGGCATATCCCCATATCTGCAGTAGCCAACAAAATCATGCTTACCCATAAGCTAACATTTAACTTTTACAGGCCCTTAATAAACAGCATATGTATGTCTGCATAAAGGATGTGGTAACCATTGTATGCAAAAAAAAAGAAAAAAAAAAGAAAAAAAAAAAAAAAAAAAAAAGAAGAACGGATGTGGTAAACTAAAGATAAAGACTCATGGAAATAACATAAAGTATAGTTTTAAAACTTGCTATGATAGTTCGTATCTCTGTAAGGCACAAATTTAATAGGCAAGCTTTACAATTCAGCCTAAAACTCAAGATCATGCTAAGAACAATGAAGATGACCATTAAATGATTTAAAGAAACAAAGGTGGTATTGACATGCCTTTCATTTTCTTTCTAATAGCCATAATTATACAGTTTTGAACCATGAATGTCTTTTTCCTTCAAAGTGATCAAATTATACTCGTATTAGTTTAGCTTTGGCTTTATTGTACTCCATTTCTTTGAGGTGGTGCCATTCTCATCTCTACTTGATTATTAAACTTCTCCTTTTCCTTACGCCATTTATGATTACGCTTTAACCATCTACGATGACATCCAAAATAAAATGTTTTCCTCCCATTTGTTAGTTGGAATGCTACCTTATTATCCATACAATAAGGACAAGATAACTTTCCATGAGTGCTCCATCCTGAAAACATTCCTTAGGCTGGAAAGTCACTAATCGTCCAAAGTATTGCTGCTTTCATTCTGAAGTTTTTTTTTAAGGGATGCATCATATGTAAGAACACCATCAGTCCATAATACTTACAACTCTTCGATAAGTGGACGTAAGTACACATCTATGTCTCTCATATGACTCTTTGGACCATATATAATTAATGACATAAAAATGTATGACTGTTTCATACACATCCACAGGGGAAGATTGTAAGGGACAACAAAAACAGGCCATGTTGAGTGGGAAATACTAGAGTGTCCAAAAGGGTTAAAGCCATCAGTTGCTAATCCAAGCCTGACATTACGAACTTCTTCTGCAAATTCTGGGTACTGGCGATCAAAATCTTTCCAGGCCTCACAATCTGCAGGGTGCCTCATTTCACCATCGATATCCTTTCACTTTTCACTATGCCACCTCATGTGCCTTGCGGTCTTTGATGACATATACAACCTTTGCAGCCTTGGTGTAATTGGGAAATAACGTAATACCTTCCACGGCGGTATAGGCTTCTTGTTTGTATTATTTTTTTCACTAGTCTTATACCTAGACTCTTTACAAGTAGGACATATCTTTAGTTAAGACCAAATTAAAAATAAATAAAGCTAATTCTTGAGAAATTCTATAGACACTTATCATTAATCCATCTCATCAAAAATTTGAATGAAGAAATATGAAAATGAATTAAAAAAAATACATATCATGAAATGTTATTTTCTTTATACTCCCTCTATCACATAATAATGGTTACTTAATTTTTTTTGGGCTTCCCATAACAAACGTTTAGGAAGACAAGGCCTACAAAATGGACAAACAAGTATCAGTATTGCTATTGTGCTATCCTATTTTAACATTTTGATATTACATAGAGACAAAATCTCCAGTTTAATAGTAGTTCTTAAGTTTTGATTCTTATATTACTACTAGTTTATTTATCTACCTGTGAAGCTGATAATTGTAACAAAAGTAACCTAGAAATAATTAATTGTGCATAATTCAGTTAGTTACATCAATAATATAAACTTCTCTGCCTTTTTAATTTCATCATAGGAACAAGATGTGATGAAATCATTACAATCAGGTTTATTTGCATTTTTTTTACATCAAAACTTCTTAATGAGCCACTAATATATTGAGCTTTGGCTACTATTGCAACTTCTGAAAGGCACATAACAACAAAGTCCACTTTGAACATGATAATTATTACAGCTAACATCTCATCAAAAAACCAAAATTATGGCCACTGATCATACACATAAAACATGAGCCTATCAAATCCACATAATTCCCAACTGCACCATGCCAAGATAATGAGGTAATCAATGAAAACACATACACAGAAAGTGCTTTCCGATTTATTTGAACACAAAAGCTATAATATTTAGGCACATTGATATTGAAATCATAACTAATAATTCCTATATACCAAGCAGAATCAAAATACGTATGTTTAACCACAAAAATACCATTCAAAAGCAAACAACCCATAAATTCACACCAATAATCACATTGGTTCACATAAACATTCAAGCATAAAGTTAATTTTAGCAAAATATGTACACAGAAGAACCAGAGGTACAATAACTCTTCAATTATGGGAAAAGATTTGAATCACACCTCAATTTCTTGTTCTACGGTTGGTAGAGAATCCGCAATCAAATAAAGAACGAACCCTAGAAGAAAATCCTCAATCGAAGCAGCAGAGAATAAACCCTAGAATACTTTGATAGGAATACGAATAACTAGCTAAAGCCAAAATCAGTTTCTCGTATAGTATATCCCATGACCTGTTAACTTAATTTGGGGAAATTTGGAAAAGAAGTTGTAAAGATAGAATTAGCCCTTTATTTATTGTTAATATCACTTTTTTACTTTTAATTTGAATCTAATGGGTAATCCACCTCGCAAATGAAAGGGTATCACAATTGTTTTCAAACCCATTTATCAACTCACGGGGCCTATGTGACCCATATATCATGGTCACATGAATTGATTATAAACATGACTTGAATTTGATGTTAAGAATGGAGTTAAAAAAATAAAAAAATTGAGAGTTCTAAGTGAAAATTGATATTGAATCAATTTATAATAAATGGTTAACTTTGAAGATTGATATAAATAGAGGGACTAATGGCGAATGTTACTCAAATGTGAAATACATTGTATTTATTTTTTTATCGCATAAAAAGAAGAAAAATCACTTATGATGAGCCCGAGCTTGTTAGACCGGGGCCAAGCCCGGGCGAACCGGACCGATCGAGCTATTTTAACCGGACCATGAATCTCGAGCCCGAACCGGCGAATCCGGGGAAGCTAGTGACCGAGGATCGAGCATAATCGAAGATCCAGCTCGAGGAAGGCTTTGCCTTCTGTCATTCACTAATAAGCCCGGGAATTGCACTTTACAGCTGGCAAATACGTCCAAGGGACGTTAACGATCCGTACCTTTCAGACCACGATCACAAGTGGTGGACCCATCATCCAATGAGATCCTGGCACGTGTCCTAAGTCGGTTAATGTCCAGATCTTCTCCTTTTATTCTCTCTCTTATATTACCTATAAATACTCTTTAACGCCCCCATGGGCAAGGTACGTATTCTAACCCTAATTCACACACACAAGTCATTCACAAGCCTTTCTTCTTAGGTTTTCCTCAGAGATCTTACTCTCACACCCGAGGGCCTAAGCAGGATTCAAACCCGGCTCTGGTCTTAACGGTGTTTTATTTGTGTTGTGATCCAGGAACCGGAAATACCAAGTTGGAGATCCCTCTCCTTGACCCCAGAAATTCAGGGCGTCATCAGTGGTTCAATTCTCTCTGATTGACTCTTGATATACAAAATTTTTGCAATGACTGGAAAAGAAATTTTGAATCCGAATCCTAGCCCTTCGAAACAAGCGCCTCAGGGATCAATCTTCTCCAGATTGGGAGATAAGATGCTTAGCGGCAACTCTTATACTCCCTCTCAAAAGGCAAGAAGAGAGGCGGATCTGAAAGATCATATTGAAACTTCAAGAGCTCTCAAAACTCAAAAAACTCCCGTCACTCCCCTCACTCCGGACTAAATTCAAAAGAAAATTCAAATCCTAACGGATAGGCAAAATCTGGTGGCGGAAGGCCTGCAGTTAAATCTGGCCTTAGAGGAGCTATTTAATGCCGAGGCTAATGCTAGAATTCCTCCTGAAAAATCAAAAACTCATGGTCTGACAAGTTCTAAAAGCAGAGCTAGTAGAGTCGTAGGAGAAAAAAGGCGGACAATCCTTGTGGAGGATGATGACGAGAGGGAGGAAGAAGAGGGGGAAAGTGAGGCAGGAGAATCACAGCCTAGAAAACCTAGAGGCCAGTTTAAAGGGAAAGCAATTGTTAAAACCGGTGATAAAATTACAGAAACAATGAAAAGGGATAGAACAGGGGAGGTGACTGACCATAAGTTCCAAAGAATGGTCAAAGATTTATGGGATTCCAAGCAAGGAGTAACAAAGTGCGTTGGACCCATAGATGCTTTTGCCTCGTGGATTATTGATTCACCAATTCAGCGGGGAAAGGTCCCAACATTAGACGCCTACGATGGCTCTACTAATTCAAAGAGTCATGTAGGGCAGTTTAAAGGACAAATGGCCTTATTTTCCACAGATGAGGCCGTGAAATGCAAAGCCCTCGCCTCTACCTTCAAAGGAAAGGCACTAGAATGGTTGTTGGCCCATAGACCACGGTCTATTGACAGTTATGAACAACTTTGGGGTTCTTTCTTAAACTCGTTCGCGGGCGCTGGGGAGACCGCAAGGCCAAAATTGGATCTATGCGGTGTAAAGCAACATCCCTGGGAAAGTACGAAAGCATACATTACCTGTTTCCGGAAAATGACCGAGCAAATTGTGGACTTAACAAAGAATGATATAGAATTATGTTTTCTGGGAGGATTAACATCCTATACCTTGAAACAAGAATTTGCCTGCCGGAAGCCAGAGCGGGCGGAGGAAATGTATAACAGTGCCATTGCAATGGCCGGAGTTGAACCCTCATTCATGCTAGACGCCCGCAGGAGTGTCAAAGACAGAATTGAGCCCGCGCCAAACTTCAGAAATTATTCAGGACATTCAAGGAACAACAATGCCCGGGGGAGAATGAAACATGGGGGCATGCAAAATTACAAAAGAGGGGACGATATCAAGGGAACAATAGATTTTGATGTGACTATTGGGGTGAAGCCACTTGAAAAAACTGCTCGGATAACTTTTATGGTGATCTCTTTGAAATCCCAATATAATAAAATACTTGGAGTGACCGCACAAGCAGGACTGGGAATCGTGGCTTCAATCCCGCACCAGAAAGTCAAATTCAGTACACCCGCGGGGATAGCATGTATTAAGAACAAGCCCGAGCTCTTTTTAAAAATCATTGAAAAGAAAATAAGAGAGAATGCGGGGATGAATAGACCAGGGGTTCAAAGAGAGGAGAAAAGGGCGAAACCAAATAGAAAGGAGATCCTGCTATGATTGGGACCCTGTCATTTCACTTCACCAGGGCAGAATTCAAGCAGAGCAAGAGAGCCCACCGCAGGGCAGCCGAGGCCGAGCAAATAGAGATTGTAATTGACTCACTGCATGACAGAGAGGTGGCAGATATCCAACCTAATGATGCGTTGGAAAATGTAGTCATAAATCCAGCCTACCCCGAGCAAACCGTAAAAGTGGGCCTAGAAATTCACCCGGATGAAAGAAAGATCTTGATAGACTATTTGAGAAAAAGTTTGGATATTTTTGCTTGGATTGTGGAGGATATGAAAGGGATAAGCAGAGAAGTAATCGAGCATGAATTGAACATAGGTCCTACTTTCACAAGGATCCTTCAAAAGGAGAGGTATTTTTCGCCCGAAAAGAAAGCCGCGATCAAAGTCGAGGTGGAGAAATTATTGAAAGCAAAGATTATAAGCCCGATCAAATACCCGATGTGGTTAGCCAACGTGGTCATGGTAACAAAGGCTAACGGAAAATGGAGAATGTGCGTGGATTTCACAGATTTGAACAAAGCCTGTCCCAAAGATTGTTACCCGCTTCCCCGAATAGATCAGTTGGTCGATTCAATAGCCGGGCATAGGGTGCTAAGCTTCATAGACGCATACTCGGGCTACCATCAGATTAAGATGAAGGAAGCATATATCCCTTCCTGCGCTTTCTATACTGCGGGAAAAACTTACACCTTCAACAACATGCCATTCGGACTAAAAAATGCGGGCGCATCGTATCAAAGGATGGTAGGGATTGTCTTTGACAGTCAATTGGGCCGAAATCTGGAGGCTTATATTGACGATATGGTGATCAAACCAAAAGAGTCTTCCCATGAAGTTGATGTGGCTGAAACCTTTGACAATCTCCGAAAAACAACATGAAGCTTAACCCGTCAAAGTGCGCATTTGGGGTAATGGCAGGAAAGTTTCTGGGTTTTATGGTAAATCAAAGAGGAATCGAAGCAAACCCGGAGAAAATTCAGGCCTTGATAAACATGCAACCTCCAAGATGCATCAAGGAAGTACAAAAATTGAATGGGCGGGTAACGGCTCTAGGAAGGTTCATCTCAAGATCGGCAGAAAAATGTTTGCCTTTATTTAAAGCATTGAAAGGAGGAAAAGATGAAAGATTTGAATGGAATGAAGAATGCAGGAATGCCTTCGAGCAAATCAAGACTTACCTGGGGAAACCACCTTTACTGAGCAGCCCGGTGTTAGTACCCGACCTGAAAATGAGTTTATTAGGGCTTTCCCAAATATACAAGGACTTTATAGGAATTAGAAACCTCGCAAAGACTTGTCCCGGATTCCCGAAATACCTCATTTATGACAAAATCCATCAAAATAGGTAACTTATGGTTTCCTTAAAACCATGCAGAAACCCTAGCTTAAGAATCAAGCCAGCCCGCATCTTTGGCCACGCGGCCAACATTGCCGCGCCCCAACCTTGGCCACGCGGCCACTCTTGTCGCCTTCTTCAATCATGGCCAGGCGGCCAACCTTGTCCCGGATGATCTCAGCCGTCAGATCTTCCCATCAGTTTACTATATAAACTCATTCCATTCCATTGGTTTGGGGGATCCCGAGTTTGAGAGTCTTAAATCCGATTTTAAGAGTTCTTAAACATTATTTTGCTCCCTAATTAAGCATTCAAACACTCAAGGAGATCAAGGTTTATTTCTTGCCAACATAGGTAAGCTTTCTAACTTTTTCTTCATGTTCTTGCATCATTTTTAATGTAGGTCTTTTATATTCATGTTCTTACATGTTTATTCATAGTTTCTGCATATGATTTGCATGTTCATTCATATGTTCATAATATGTTCTTCGCATGTTCTTCGTGTTCACAGATTAAAACCTTATTTATGCTATATTTAGGGTTGCGATCTTTATGTTTGCATGTTATTTCATAGCCGATGATGATTTAGGGTTCATCAACCCAAGGATGATCTAGAAACTATTTCTAAACCCTAAACTTTAGGTAATTACTCCCATGTTCAATAATCCTCCCATGATGAATGTGATGAATGTTCATTGAGATCTCATTGATGGCATAGTCATTATTCTAGGATGTGATCATCCTGCATGTTTCTTTCTCCTCCCTCTTCATTATGCATGATCCCTATTCTCTCTCTACATTCTAATTATGTGCGAACAACGCTGACCTGAGCTTCTCACATTGAAAGGAACGTAGGCAATCTTCGGATCCGGTCTAAATCACTAACACACTACACACACCGCATCATGATAGAAAGACCGATCAATTCGGGCAATAGGAGTGATAACGTTCAATATTCTTCTCTTGTTGTAATTTGACGCCCGAACCCATTAACATGCCTTTTCAATGTTTTGGCTATAATTAAAATGGCGTGGCGACTCTCATATTTTAATGTTACTATGAATATTCCCAATTTCAAACACACGTATTCACAGTGGCGACTCCGCTGGGGACTGCTTTGAAACTTTTTCAAACTTAGTGGGTCTAACTTTCATTTACATCATGATGTTTCCCATTTTCACACATGCACCTTACACTTTGCCATGTTTACACATGCACCTCACACTTTGCCATGTTTGCACATGCACCTCACACTTTGCTATGTTTACACATGCACCTCACACTTTGCCATGTTTGCACATGCGCCTCACACTTTACCATGTTTACACATGCACCTCACACTTTGCAATGTTTACACATGCACCTTGTATTTTTGCCATGTTAATATGTGTACCTTGTATTTTTTCAATACATGTATTTTTTGTACTTCGCTATAGTACTAAGGTCAAACGAGACTTTGCTATGCTCCCTTGTACATTCTTATCCTCTTCTCTCTCTCTTGCATTGCGTTGCATCATTCTAACATAAAAAAAAAAAAAAAAAAAAAAAACTTCTCTTTTTTCTCCTTAAAAGGAATTAGTTTCTTGCCACAACACTACCACTAGTCCGTGTCAGCACTGCACATGTCCCTATCACCCGGAGTATTCGATGTGCGGGAATTTGTGCGCTACTGCCGCCCTCTTTTCGAGTCACTCGTCTACTCCACTCACCGTGTACGTTCCGCGAGCGGTGGGAACCTTTTATCCTACCCGTGTCAACCCACACATAGAGATTAGGACACTCCTTAGACCAACCATTTAGGATGTAAATAAATGCAAAACTTTTCGCAAAATAAAATGTGCATTGCATCTAGGCGACCTCTAAGGTCCATCGCTCACCCCTTGGACCATCTATCAAAATTCCTCATCTTGGCCTATCTAGGTTACCTACCCATCATTGCGATCCATTTGGGTCTACCCTTCATCTCGACCCGCTTTGGTCAAAATCCCACCATCCTTTGGCCTCTTAGGACAACTTTATCTACCTTTGACATCCTAGGTCAACCTTTGACCCCCTAGGTCAACCTTATCTACCTTTGACCTCTTAGGTCTACCCTTGACCGCCTAGGTCAACTTTATCCGCCTTTGACCTCTTAGGTCTACCCTTGACCTCTTAGGTCAACCCTAGCACCTTCAACCTCTTAGGTCACCCCTCGATTTCTTAGGTCAACTTTTGACCCCATAGGTCAACCTTATCTACCTTTAACCTCTTAGGTCTACCCTTGACCGCCTAGGTCAACTTTATCCGCCTTTGACCTCTTAGGTCTACCCTTGACCTCCTAGGTCAACCCTATCACCTTCGACTTCTTAGGTCACCTCTCGATTTCTTAGGTCAACTTTTGACCCCATAGGTCAACCTCATCCGCCTTTGACCTCTTAGGTCAACCTCATCCGCCTTTGACCTCTTAGGTCAAACCTTCGACCTCCTAGGTCAACCCTTGACCTCCTAGGACAACCTTATCACCTTTAACCCCTAGGTCAACTTTATCATCTTTGACCTCTTAGGTCTACCCTTGACCCCCTAGGTCAACCTTATCACCTTTGACCTCTTAGGTCAACCTTTGACCCCCTTAGTCAACATTATCACCCTTTGACCTCTTAGGTCAACCTTTGACCTCTTTGGTCAACCCTATCACCTTCGACCTCCTAGGTCAACCTTTGACCCCATAGGTCAACTTTATCCGCCTTTGACCTCTTAGGTCTACCCTTGACCCCCTTGGTCAACCCTATCGCCTTCGACCTCCTAGGTCAACCTTTGACCCCATAGGTCAACCTCATCCGCCTTTGACATCTTAGGTCAACCTTTGACCCCTTAGGTCAACCTTATCCGCCTTCGACCTCTTAGGTCAAACCTTGGACCCCTTAGGTAAACTTTATCACCCCTCGACCTCTCAGGTCAACCTTTGACCCTTTAGGTCAACCTCATCCGCCTTTGACCTCTTAGGTCAACCTTTGACCCCCTAGGTCAACTCTATCATCTTTGACCTCTTAGGTATACCCTTGACCCCCTAGGTCAACTTTTTCAACCTTTGACCTCTTAGGTCAACCCTTGACCCCTAGGTCAAACTTATCCGCCTTTGACCTCTTAGGTCAACCTTTGAGTCCCTAAGTCAACCCAATCACCTTTGACCTCTTAGGCCAACCTTTAACCCCTAGGTCAACCTTATCCGCTTTTGACCTCTTAGGTCAATCTTTGATTCCATAGGAGAACCCAATTACCTTTGACCTTAACCCGCTTAGGTCAAACCGTCATCTTGACCCACCTAGGTCATTATTTGACCCACTGTTGTCCAGACCAAACCTAGGTCAACCCGTCTCGACCCGTTTAGGTCCACACCCCATCCTCGACCCATCTAGGTCAACTTATCCGTCTTAGGTTAAAACTACCCCTTCACCTTTGACCCATCTAGGTCAATCCTTGGCCCGCTTAAGTCAACTTACCCGTCTTGAATCTATCTACCGACCTTCAACTAGGTCAATCCCTGACCCATCTAGGTCAACCCGCGACCCGCTTAGGTCGACTTACCTATCTTGGATCCATCTAGGTCAATCTCCAACCTTCCTTGGTCCACCAACCCGAATAGGTCAACCTTAGACTCGCTTAGGTCAAACCATGTCTATCCCGCTTAGATCATTCCATAGGCAACCCGCTAAAACCCGATATCTTGATTCATTCACCATATAGGTCAATCCAACCCTTCTCATTTAGGTCGACCTATCCTTTACCCATCTAGGTCAACCCACCATCATCGATGCATTCTAGCTTGAACCACTTCTTGTCTCAAACCTTAGGTCAAACCTTAGGTCAAACTCAGGTCAAACCTTAAGTCAAACCTTACCCGATTCCTATAGGTCTTCCTCACCCATGCTTGACCAAGGACCGAGTCATCTCCCTCTTTTTTGACCCCTGTGGTCATCTCTCACCTCTTTTTAAAAGTCTAACTTGACTCGAACTACGGCTACCTGAGCCTCCTATTGTGTGGGACCTCTCCCTCATGGTAAGGGGAACGTAGGCAACTTCGGCCCGGTCAAACTTTCAAATTTTTGTCAAAAATGCATTTCAAAACGTGGAGACCGACTCTTTTCCAAAAGCGATTGTATAACGATGCCTTATCATTAAATATGAATGTAATTTAAATTCAATGACCTAATTCATCTACAACCATTATAGAATCCTACATCATGTCGGCTGCAAGGAACATCGAAGTTGCAACTGAAGCTGCTACCTGTTAGAACCCGATCTGAAAATGAGTTTATTAGGGCTTTCCCAAATATACAAGGACTTTATGGGAATTAGAAACCTTGCAAAGACTTGTCCCGGATTCCCAAAAATAGCTCAATGTTCTAGAAAACATTAAATATGGACATTTAGGGTTGCCTTGTATGAACAGTAAAACCCTAGCTTGAATTTCAAGTCAGCGCGCAACGATGGCCACGCGGCCACTTTCGCCGCCGCCCTCAATATTGGCCACGCGGCCACTTTCGCCGCCGCCCTCAATATTGTCCACGCGGCCACATCCGCCCCGGATGATTTGGACCATCAGATCTTCCCCTCAGTTTACTAAATAAACCAATCTCATGCTATTGGTTTAGGGGGATCCGAATTTGAGAGTTCTTAAACACAATTTTGCTCTCTAATTAGCATTCAAACCTCCAAGAAGATCAAGATTTATTTCTTGCCAACATAGGTAAGTTTTCTAACTTATTTCTTCACGTTCTTGCATTATTTCTAATGTAGATCTTTAATATTCATGTTCTTGCATGTTTATTCATAGTTTCTTCATATGCTTCGCATGTTTATTCATATGTTCATCGTGTTCATAGATTAAAACCTTATTTATGCTATATTTAGGGTTGCGATCTTCATGTTTGCATGTTATTTCATAGCCGATGATGATCGAGGGTTCATCAATCCGAGGATGATCTAGGAACTACTTCTAAACCCTAATCTTTAGGTAATTCCCCCTCATTATGCATGATCCCGATTCTTCTGCCTATTCTAAATTCTTCTCGAACTACGCTGACCTGAGCTTCTCACATTGAGAGGAACGTAGGCAATCTTCGGATCCGGTCTCAAACACTAACACACTACTAACACATTCATCATGATAGAAAGACCGATCAATTCGGGCAATAGGAGTGATAACGTTCAATATTCTTCTCTTGTTGTAATTTGACCCCCGAACCCACTAAACATGCTTTTTCTGAAAGTTTTGGCTATAACTAAAACGGCGTGGCGACTCTCATAATTTTAATGTTACTATGAATATTCTCAAATTCAAACACACGTATTCACAGTGGAGACTCTGCTGGGGACTGCTTTGAAACTTTTTCAAACTTAGTGGGTCTAACTTTCGTCACATCATGATGCTTGCCATGTTTACACATGCACACACTTGCCATGTTTACACATGCACACACCTGCCATGTTTACACATGCACACACCTGCCATGTTTACACATGCACACACTTTCCATGTTTCCACATGCACCCTACACACACCTGCCATGTTTACACATGCACACACTTGCCATGTTTACACATGCGCACACCTGCCATGTTTACACATGCACCCTACACACACTTTCCATGTTTACACATGCACACACTTGCCATGTTTACATATGCACATACTTGCCATGTTTACACATGCACACACTTGCCATGTTTACACGTGCACCTCACGCACACTTGCCATGTTTACACATGCACCTCACACACTTGCCATGTTTACACATGCACCCTGCACATACTTGCCATGTTTACACATGCACACACTTGCCATGTTTATACATGCACCTCACATACTTGGCATGTTTACACATGCACCCGTGCACCCCCACAATGTTAATACTTGATACTTGTACTTTGTATATACCTTGTATCCTTATACCTTTGTTGTTTTCGTCTTAGTATTAGGGTCAAAAAAAACTCTGCTATGCTCCTTTGTACATTATTCTCTCTCTCTCTCTCTCTCTCATGCATTGCATTGCATCATCCTAACATTAAAAACTCCTCTCTTTTCTCCCTAAAAAAAAAGAATTAGTTTTTTACCACACACTACCACTAGTCCGTGTCAGCACTGCACAGGTCCCCATTACCCGGAGTATTCGATGTGCAGGAATTTGTGCGCTACTGCCCCCCTCTTTTCGAGTCACTCGTCTACTCCACTCACCGTAAACGTTCCGCGAGCGGTGGGAACCTTTTACCTTACCCGTGTCAACCCACACATAGAGATTAGGACACTCCTTAGACCAACAATTTAGGATGTAAATAAATGCAAAACTTTTCGCAAAATAAAATGTGCATTGCATCTAGACGACCTCTAAGGTCCATCGCTCACCCCTTGGGCCATCTATCAAAATTCCTCATCTTGGCCTATCTAGGTTACCTACCCATCATTGCGATCCATTTGGGCCTACCCTTCATCTCGACCCGCTTTGGTCAAAATCCCACCATCCTTTGGCCTCTTAGGACAATCTTATCTACCTTTGACCTCCTAGGTCAACCTTCGACCACCTAGGTCAACCTTCCCAACCTTTGACCCCCAAGGTCAACCTTATCTATCTTTGACCTCCAAGGTCAACCTTATCTACCTTTGACCTCTTAAGCCAACCTTTGACCCCATAGGTCAACCTTTGACCTCCTAGGTCAACCTTACCACCCTTTGACCTCTTAGGCCAACCTTTGACCCCCTAGGTCAATCTTATCCGTTTAAGTCAACCTTTGACCCCCTAGGTCAATCTTATCCGTTTAAGTCAACCTTTGACCCCCTAGGTCAACCGTACCAACCTTTGATCTCTTAGGTCTACCTTTGACCCCCTAGGTCAACTTTATCCGCCTTTGACCTCTTAGGTCTACCCTTGACCTCCTAGGTCAACCTTATCACCCTCGACCTCTTAGGTCACCCCTCGACCTCTTAGGTCAACCCTTGACCGCCTAGGTCAACTTTATCCGCCTCCGACCTCTTAGGTCAACCCTTGACCTCCTAGGACAACCTTATCACATTTAACCCCCTAGGTAAACTTTATCGTCTTTGACCTCTTAGGTCAACCTTTGACCCCATAGGTCATTCTCATCCGCCTTTGACCTCTTAGGTCAACCTCATCCACCTTTGACCTCTTAGGTCTACCCTTGGACCCCTCGGTCAACATTATCACCCGTTGACCTCTTAGGTCAACCTTTGACCTCCTAGGTCAACCCAATCACCTTCGACCTCTTAGGTCAAACTTGGACTCCTAGGTCAACCCAATCACCTTCGACCTCTTAGGTCAAACTTGGAATCCTAGGTCAACCTTATCCGTTTTCGACCTCTTAGGTCAATCTTTGATTCTATAAGTGAACCCAATTACCTTTGGTCCTAACCCGCTTAGATCAAACCGTCATCTTGACCCACCGTCATCCAGACCAACCTAGGTCAACACGTTTAGGTACACACACCATCCTTGACCCATTTAGGTCAACCTGCCCGTCTTAGGTTAAAACTACCCCTTCACCTTTGACCCGCCAAGGTCACCCCGTGACCCGCTTAGATCGACTTACCTATCTTGGGCCCATCTAGGTCAATCTCCAACCTTCCTTAATCCACCAACCCGAATAGGTCAACCTTAGACTCGCTTAGGTCAAACCATGTCTATCCCGCTTAGATCATCCCATAGGCAACCCGCTACAACCCGCTATCTTGATTCATTCACCATATAGGTCAATCCAACCCTTCTCATTTAGGTCGACCTATCCTTTACCCATCTAGGTCAACCCACCATCATCGACGCATTCTAGCTTGAACCACTTCTTGTCTCAAACCTTAGGTCAAACCTTAAGTCCAACCTTACCCGATTCCTATAGGTCTTCCTCACCCATGCTTGACCAAGGACCGAGTCATCTCCCTCTTTTTTTGACCCCTGTGGTCATCTCTCACCTCTTTTTAAACGTCTAACTTGATTCGAACTACGGCGACCTGAGCCTCTTATTGTGTGGGACCTCTCCCTCATGATAAGGGGAACGTAGGCAACTTCGGCCCGGTCAAACTTTCAATTTTTTACCAAAATGCATTTCAAAAATGTGGAGACCTACTCTTTTCCAAAAAATGATTCTTATAACGATGCCTTATTATTAAATACGAATCTAATTCTTTCATGACATAGAGTTCTGCATCATGTCGGCTGCAAGGAACATCGAAGTTGCAACTGAAGCTGCTACCCAAGATCCCGAGACAATCCTCTACACCGGTACTGCTCTCAGTAAGCAAGCATCCCACTTCGAAGCCATCCTCGATGAACAAGCAATCCACTTTAAGGCCATTCTCAACGATCAAGCAACACACTTTCAGAAGGAGATGCATAAGACCCTAAGAGATATCGAGAGGCGCCATTTGTCTGACATTCGTGGCGTTTATGATTACCTCAGTCGAGTTCTCCGTCTTGCTCAATGTCAACACCCGTACGCTCCTCAAATATACGGGCCGCCACAGACTGTCCCCGTCGGGATGCCTCCTATGACTACTCATCAACAAGGGGTGCCGGTACCTAAATCACCCTCAAAGACAGTTCGTGAAAGGAAGGACGAGCGCGAATTCGACGACTTAGGTATGCCGTTAGCCAAACTCTTCAAAAGTCTAGTTCAAGCCGGCAAGTTGTCTCCTTTGATCAACTATGAACCAAGTAGGGTGAAGCAATGCTTGGATCCCTCCAAACACTGCCAATACCACCAGTACATTGGGCATGACACCGAAGATTGCGTCCAATTGAGGAGAAAGATTCAAAGCCTCATTGACAGCGGAGCCATCACCCGCCAATGGAATACATGGGCATGGGCAAAAGAGGAAATTGGGGCTACCTCCTTTAAATAAAAGAAAAGAAAAGGGTCATTCAGTCTTCGTAGGTTCTAGAGTGTCCTTAGTCAAAAGTCCACCTTGGACGATTTTTGTTTCTTTATGTAAAAGTCCACCCCGGACTAGTCAGTTTAAATCTTTTAGTTCCAATAAAAAGGTCTTTATTTCTTTTCTTTTCTCTCTAGACTTGAGACATAAGCTTGCATATATCAATTTCATGAAAATTGTCTTATTCACCATTTTCGCTTGATTGCTATATCTTTATATGATGAATTAATCTTAATCTTACTCATTAATGACGACTCATTAAAAGGTAAATAGACCCACAAACCATTCACATAACTAAGTAAACGATTAATCTCAAAATAACAAATGCTTCGATCAATTGGGATGAACGAATCACTTTCCCTTCTCTCTACATTCTACCCCCATACACTCTCTCTATACACTCACCCCTTGTACACACTTCATGTACACTCTCTATATACACCTTCTCTCATACACTATCCTCATACGCCTCTCATCCCACCATTAGACCCCTTTTTATAAGGTCGTGACAAAGGAATGGACTGCGGTTGCTCATCATCAAATAGACATCCATGCTGCCACAATTTAAAGGGTTGGTTTGTTCCCATCATGTGTACTACATGCCGTTACACTGGGGCTGTCCGTATTCCATCGCAAATATAAGACAAGTGCACGAAGTCATTCATTGGTGCACGTGATAATCCAATGGAGCTCTACCGGTGAAAATCAAGGGGCTAGGATGCCCGCCGCCAGCAAAAGGCCGCTTGAACTATAAGGAAGCTACCTCACAATCGAGAGAGGCGAAAGCAAACTAGGGGCTTGTCTTGCCCAATGTTTCATGTACAAATATAAAAAAAATATGGTTCGCTAGGATGAAACCCAAAAGGGCGACCTAGGCAAAACTTAGAGCATCGCACAAAAAGAAGCCCGCTAGGTTGAAAAAACCGAAAGGGCGGCCTAGGCAAAAAAAAGAGGTGTGCACAAAGAGATAAAATTAAAAAAAATAAAGAAAAATAGAAGGGGCTATCACCATAGAAAAGTAAAAGTCTCATTTTCTTTTCACCTCAAATGTTCTATTTTTCTTTCTTTCCTTACAAAGTAGATAAACGGCAGCAACCCATGATAACTACGATGGAGCAATCCACTGCAACAACTACAAAGGAGTAATCCACCGCAATGAGCTACAAAGAACAACTCACCTCAAAAGAACCTCACACCCTAAACTCAAAACCCAACTTCATCGTCAACCGGGCGACCACTCAAAGCCAAACATAACCTACCTTGGGCCAACTTTCCTCCCACACATACCCACTGAAACCCGACACCATCGTCAAGCGGGTCATCCCCGAACTACGCGGACCTGAGCTCCTCACCTTGAGGAGAACGTAGGCAACCTTAGGGTCCGGATGCGAGTACTATCTCTCTCTCCCTCTCACTATCACCAAAATGCCCCCGCATGTTTAAACAATTATTTTTCCTTTTTTGAGTCGACTGAATGATTTTCAAAAAAAAAAAAAAAAAAAAAAAAGATGACGCAAAAGAGATGCCCGCTAGATTGAAAACCCGAAAGGGCGGTCTAGGCAGAAAAAAGGGTGCGTCGTAAAGGAGGTAGGATACCCCGCTCTACACCCTTATCGAACTGGGGCTTCCCCAATAGAATGGGTCGACTATGTATTTTCTCGGAGAATACCGAGGTCCCAACAAGAATATACTTAGAAGAAGGGCATCCCTCATCATCAAGTTTGACGTAGAGTTTCTTAAAGGAGGGAGGGTACCCGCTCACCAAATTAGATAATCCCCAACGGAATGGGTCGACTATGTGGTTTCCCAGAGAATACCGAGGCGTCAACAAGGATACACTTAGAAGAAGGGCACCCCTCATCGTCAAACTCGGCACGCGATGACCTATTTGGATTGATTAGAATCATAATTAATTATAAGACATTTGTATAAGATCATAACACTTTCATAAAGTTTTCTCTTCCACGACACTTTGTTTATAAACCCGCACTCTCGGTCTCCACAAAATTTGTATAAACCTCCTCGGTCCACTCTGAGACCCATCTTTGTGATTCTTGAACCGACTCGCTCCTTCACCCTATTTCCTACACACTAGGATACCCTTACGTCCCAATCTGACTTGATTCAAAACCTTAGGTCCCGCACCTACCCGGTCAGTCTTACATAGGTTACACCATAACCCCTTAGCTCGACCCTCCATAAGTTAGTAGCGGGACTCCTAAAAGCCTCAAACCAGTCTTACACAAAACCTCAAGCCTTAAGCCAGTCTACCGAATCCAAATCCTTAGAATGACCCATTAGGTCCCGAACCTACTGGTCTCGAGTCTACCTGATCTCTTAGATCCCAAACCTACCAATATATACTCATCCTTACCTTGTCTAAGCAATAGCTCTCTTATCCTCCTAGGTCCAACCTCTTAGGTCTACTCAGTCTAACCTATTGAGCGATCCTTTAGATCCCAAGACCACTCGAGTCTACCAATCGCCTACCTTATAGGTCTCTAGCATATCCGATTCACACCTTAGATCTCAACTCCTAAACCCTTTAGATCACAAAACTGTCTACCCTCTAAGTCCATAACCTTAGAGCTCGTCCCTTAGAACTCTTTAGTTCCCAAGCCTACTTGGTCCAACCAAAACAATGCCATCTACGCCTACCTTCATACCCAAACCATGGCCCTGCCACTCTTAAACCTAATGTTGCTCCTTAGCTTCAAAAGACTTCCTAGTCTGACCTTCAACCCCTTAGGTCTCTAACCTACTTAATCCGAGCCGAGTCCAAACCTCGCCAACTACAAGGTCCACCCTTGAACTCCATGGATCTCAAACCTTTCTTCCCCACGAGTCCAAACCTCAAACGTGCTCGAACGCATAGGACCTCCCGCGTACCGTGATATGCCATAAAGATATCAAAACCCGTCCAGTCAAAAATCGTACGCTTAACACCTTTGGTCCCATACCAAACCCACCTTCGCAATCGCCGAACGAGCTTGGTCAAGCGCAATGACCTCTGAGACAAACTTAGGACCTAAGCATACCCAATCCAACTTAGGTACCTATTGTACTCAAGCAAAGTCTTGGACACTCAATCCCTTTACCTAAAGCGCCAACATGGTCATATATCCAAAACCATTTCCCGCACCTATGGTTCGCATCTAGCCTAAACTTTCAAACACTCTAGGATCCAAGCCCGACATGCGTATTAGGTACTAGGATCATCTAATCCCAATCTGTTGCTCCTTGGCCGACCTCAAGCCTGCTTGGTCCTAACCCATAACGCGGTTTCTCTAGGACAAAATACTTACCCGCTTGAAAGCCTTATGTCCCAACGCTACCCTGCCTAGCCTTCGATCTCCTAGATCTCACGCCTACCATTCCATTAGGCCCCGGTCTCCTTAACACATATCTGAGTCTTACCCTAGCTAAACCCTAGAACTTTAGCCTAGGTCTAATCTATCGAGCCTATCCAGCCACAAGGTATCAAGCTCATTTGCCCCAAACCGCAACACTCTTAGACCTCAAACTTGCTCGGTCTAAACCAAGACAAACCTTCAAATGATTTCGGTCTCCAAACCCTAGCCTTGATCCTAGGTAGCTACACCCTTCCTAAACCCTAGCCTCAAGCCTAGGTGGTCATATCATTCTCTCTGAACTCTAGCCTCAAGCCTAGGTAATTACATCCTTCCTAAACCCTAGCCCCGAGCCTAGATAGTTACATCCCCTCCAAACCCTAGCTTAGAGCCTAGGTAATTACATCCTTCCAAACCCTAGCCTAAAGCCTAGGAAGTTACATCCTTCTTAAACCCTAGCCTCGATCCTAGGAAGCCACATCCTTCCTAAACCCTACCCTCGAGGCTAGGTAGTTACATTCCCTCCAAACTCTAGCCTCAAGCCTAGGTAGTCGATATTCTTTCCAAACCCTAGCCTCAAACCTAGGAAGTCGCGTTCTCCCCAAACCCTAGCCTCAAGCCTAGGTAGTCACATATCCTTAAGCCTAGGAAACCGCAACATCCTCTTTAACCCTAGCCCAAGTTCTAGGGAATTTCCAAAGCCCCGCATGCAACATCATTTCCAAATTCCCGAAACCCTAGTCTCGAAACCTAGGAGATTTACAATCTTAATCCCCCCGTCTTATTAAACCTTAACCCAAAACCTAGGATACAATGCCCTGTCCAAAACTTAATCAACCCTAGCCTCAGGCCTAGGAAGCCGCATTCGCTCTAAACCCTAGCCTCGAGCCTAGGTAGTCGCATTCGCTCTAAACCCTAGCCTCTAACCTAGGTAGTCGCACTCTTTCTAAAACCCTAGCCTCAAGCCTAGGTAGAAATTATCCTCTTTAAACTCTATCATCAAGCCTAAGATTCAACATTCCCTTCAAACCCTAGTCCTAGACCTAGGAAATTCCTTCACCTTAGTCTCAAAATATAGGAAGTTTACAGTCCTTAGCCTTAAAACATAGCCCAAAGCCTAGGTTACCACGAACATTTCCAAGCCATAGTCACCAATCCCGGAAAATGGTGAACCCTAACATCAAGCTTAGTGGACCTTCCACAAAAGCAATCCCTCTTCCCAACGGTCCATGGTCTCAAGCCTAAGAAGTCACAACCTTTCCAACTCCCAGCCTTATGTCTAAAAGCCAACGCCTTTGCAACCTCTGAGCCTACCACAACTCCAAGCCCTAGCCTCCTAGACCTAGGAAATTCCTAAACCCTAGTCCCAAACCTAGGAGAGTCATGGTCCTTAAACACCAGTTTCCAAACCCTTGTTCGAAACCCTAACATCTAGGAAGTTCCCAAACCTCAACCTTTCCAATCCCTAGCACTAAGCCTAGGATAGAATACTCTCCTCATGCTTAAATAAACTCCTATCCCTAGCCTGTAAGCCTAGGAAACCCACAGTATCTCCAAGACATAATCTAAAGCCCAAGAAGCCGTGACATCTTTGGCATCCCTATCTCAAGATAAGGAGACCACCATCTTCCTTATTCCCTTTCCTTAAAAGAACCTTAGGTCCTACCTCTAGGCAACCAAGAAAAATGTCTCTTACCTAACACCTTGGTCTCAATGGCTCGTAGCCTCATCCCCTCCTAAATTAGGATAAGCGGAACCTAGATCATGTTTCCCATATTAGCAACTCCCCGAGAGTCCATCTCCTTCGCGTCTCCCTAAAGGTCATTTGCCCTTGTGACTCACCAAAGAGTCCCTTGTGACTCCCCGAGAGTCTATCACCTTTGTGACTCCCCGAGAGTCCGTCACCCTTAGGACTCCCCGAGAGTCTATCACCTTTGTGACTCCCCGAGAGTTCATCCCATTTGCGACTTCATAACAATCCATCATCTTTGCCTCCACATGCAAAATTTCAGTTTTACCCCTAGTACATTCCCCTTTGATTCATTTTAGGTGCCCTTAGCGCTGTTTTGACTGATATTCGATACCTTTGGGAACGGAAAGCCCCTTTAAATTTCCATTCTTCACCAAATATTTGCTTAGGATTTGTATGGTTGTAGAGACTTCGGCGCCTCTATGACATACGCATCCTAGATCGATCGCGATTGGCAGAAGCCTCGGCGTTTCTGTTTGCGGGAGATCCAGCATCTATTCTAGCATTTCCTAATATTTTCTTAGGATTCGTATGGTTGTAGAGACTTTGGCGCCTCTATGACATACGCATCCTAGATCGATCGTGATTGGCAGAAGCCTCGGCGTTTCTGTTTGCGAGAGATCCAGCATCTATTATTTTAGCACTTCCAAATATTTGCTTAGGATTCGTATGGTTTTAGAGACTTCGGCGCCTCTATGACATACGCATCTTAGATCGATCGTGATTGGCAGAAGCCTCGGCGTTTCTGTTTGCGAGAGATCCAGCATCTATTATTTTAGCATTTCCTAATATTTGCTTAGGATTCGTATGGTTGTAGAGACTTCGGCGCCTCTATGACATACGCATCCTAGATCGATCGCGATTGGCAGAAGCCTCGGCGTTTCTGTTTGCGAGAGATCCAGCATCTATTATTTTAGCATTTCCTAATATTTGCTTAGGATTCGTATGATTGTAGCGACTTCGGTGCCTCTATGACATACGCATCCTAGATCGATCGCGATTGGCAGAAGCCTCGGTGTTTCTGTTTGCGAGAGATCCAGCATCTATTATTTTAGCATTTCCTAATATTTTCTTAGGATTTGTATGGTTGTAGAGACTTTGGCGCCTCTATGACATACGCATCCTAGATCGATCGTGATTGGTAGAAGCCTCGGCGTTTCTATTTGCGAGAGATCCAGCATCTATTATTTTAGCATTTCCTAATATTTGCTTAGGATTCGTATGATTGTAGAGACTTCGGCGCCTCTATGACATACGCATCCTAGATCGATCGCGATTGGCAGAAGCCTCGGCGTTTCTGTTTGCGAGAGATCCAGCATCTATTATTTTAGCATTTCCTAATATTTGCTTAGGATTCGTATGGTTGTAGAGACTTTGGCGCCTCTATGACATACGCATCCTAGATCGATCGTGATTGGAAGAAGCCTCGGCGTTTCTGTTTGCGAGAGATCCAGCATCTATTATTTTATCATTTCCTAATATTTGCTTAGGATTCGTATGGTTGTAGAGACTTTGGCGCCTCTATGACATACGCATCCTAGATCGATCGCGATTGGGAGAAGCCTCGGCGTTTCTGTTTGCGAGAGGTCCATCATCTATTATTAGGGTTCGTATGATTATAGAGACTTCGGCGCCTCTATGACATACGTATCCTTGATCGATCGCGATTGGCAGAAGCCTCAGCGTTTCTGTTTGCGAGAGATCCAGCATCTATTATTAGGATTCGTACGGTTGTAGAGACTTCGGCGCCTCTATGACATACGTATCCTTGATCAATCGTGATTGGCAGGAGCCTCGGCGTTTTTGTTTGCGAGAGATCCAGCATCTATTATTAGGATTCCTATGATTGTAGAGACTTCGGCGCCTCTATGACATACGTATCCTTGATCAATCGCGATTGGCAGAAGCCTCGGCGTTTCTGTTTGCGGGAGATCCAGCACCTATTATTAGGATTCGTATGATTGTAGAGACTTCGGCGCCTCTATGACATACGTATCCTTGATCGATCGTGGTTGGCAGAAGCCTCGGCGTTTCGTTAGCACAATCGACAGGAGCCCTGGCGATCCTGATTGCGTTTACCATTCCATCTTGGGATTATTTAGACAAGTTAATCTTTATTTTTCCCAAATGACTTCATTTCCTAACGAATGTTCGTTATTCATACAGGATAGTACCCGTAGGTTTATTATCCCTAGCAGAAGTCCGATGGCTCGCTTTTCCCTAATCGCTCTGAACTACGACCGGCTTGATTCCTCGGAGGATACGTAGGAAACCTGAAAAGGTCCAGCCACCCAACCAACATGGTCATCTCTCATCCCCAGCAAGTGCATTTTCCCCAGCAGAAAACGTTGTTCCCCATCAGAGGACAGTCCTTCCCAATTTTCCCATCAGATTTGAACTACGTTTGGCTTGATTCCCCCGCGGATACGTAGGTCGCCTGTCAAGGTCCAGCCGTTCCCTTACCTTTCCTCTGTTTGAAACTCATGTTTCAGAACGGTTCCTATTTTTATCATCGACCCTCCATTGCCTTGCAAGAAGCGTCGCCGAGGGGCTACTGTTAGTACCCGATCTGAAAATGAGTTTATTAGGGCTTTCCCAAATATACAAGGACTTTATGGGAATTAGAAACCTTGCAAAGACTTGTCCCGGATTCCCAAAAATAGCTCAATGTTCTAGAAAACATTAAATATGGACATTTAGGGTTGCCTTGTATGAACAGTAAAACCCTAGCTTGAATTTCAAGTCAGCGCGCAACGATGGCCACGCGGCCACTTTCGCCACCGCCCTCAATATTGGCCACGCGGCCACATCCGCCCCGGATGATCTGGACCATCAGATCTTCCCCTCAGTTTAGTATATAAACTAATCTCATGCTATTGGTTTAGGGGGATCCGAATTTGAGAGTTCTTAAACACAATTTTGCTCTCTAATTAGCATTCAAACCTCCAAGAAGATCAAGGTTTATTTCTTGCCAACATAGGTAAGTTTTCTAACTTATTTCTTCACGTTCTTGCATTATTTCTAATGTAGATATTTAATATTCATGTTCTTGCATGTCTATTCATAGTTTCTTCATATGCTTCACATGTTTATTCATATGTTCATATATGTTCTTCATATGTTCATCGTGTTCATAGATTAAAACCTTATTTATGCTATATTTAGGGTTGCGATCTTCATGTTTGCATGTTATTTCATAGCCGATGATGATCGAGGGTTCATCAACCCGAGGATGATCTAGGAAGTACTTCTAAACCCTAATCTTTAGGTAATTCCCCCTCATTATGCATGATCCCGATTCTTCTGCCTATTCTAAATTCTTCTCGAACTACGCTGACCTGAGCTTCTCACATTGAGAGGAACGTAGGCAATCTTCGGATCCGGTCTCAAACACTAACATACTACTAACACATTCATCATGATAGAAAGACCGATCAATTCGGGCAATAGGAGTGATAACGTTCAATATTCTTCTCTTGTTGTAATTTGACCCCCGAACCCACTAAACATGCTTTTTCTCAAAGTTTTGGCTATAACTAAAACGGCGTGGCGACTCTCATAATTTTAATGTTACTATGAATATTCTCAAATTCAAACACACATATTCACACTACCCAAGATCCCGAGACAATCCTCTACACCGGTACTGCTCTCAATAAGCAAGCATCCCACTTCGAAGCTATCCTCGATGAACAAGCAATCCACTTTAAGGCCATTCTCAACGAGCAAGCAACACACTTTCAGAAGGAGATGCATAAGACCCTAAGAAATATCGAGAGGCGCCATTTGTCTGACATTCGTGGCGTTTATGATTACCTCAGCCGAGTTCTCCCTCTTGCTCAATTTCAACACCCGTACGCTCCTCAAATGTACGGGCCGCCACAGACTTTCCCCGTCGGGATGCCTACTATGACTACTAATCAACAAGGGGTACCGGTACCTAAATCACCCTCAAAGACAGTTCTTGAATGGAAGGACGAGCGCGAATTGGATGACTTAGGTATGCCATTAGCCAAATTCTTCAAAGGTTTGGTTCGAGCTGGCAAGTTGGCTCCTCTACTCAGCTATGAACCAAACAGGGTAAGACCAGACTTGGATCCCTCCAAATACTGCAAATACCACCAGTATATTGGGCATGACACTGAAGGTTGCCTCCAATTGAAAAGGAAGATCCAAAGCCTCATTGATAGCGGAGCCATCACCCGCGATAGGAATGCATGGGCGTGAGCAAAGTCCAAACAAGAAAGAGCAAACTGGGGCTACCTCCTTTAAATAATAAATAAAAAGGGTCATTCAGTCTTCGTAGGTTCTAGAGTGTCTTTAGTCAAAAGTCCACCTTGGACTATTTTTGTTTCTTTTGTAAAAGTCCACCCCGGATTAGTCGTTTTTTTTTCAAATAATAAAAGAGTCTTTATTTCTTTTCTCTCTAGACTTGAGACATAATCTTGCATAAATCAATAAAATTGTCTTATTCACCATCTTCACTTGATTGCTATATCTTTATATGATGAATTAATCTTAATCTTACTCATTAATGACGACTCATTAAAAGGTAAATGGACCCACAAACCATTCACATAACTAAGTACACAATTAGTCTCAAGATAACAAATGCTTTGACCAATTGGGATGAACGAATCACTTTCTCTTCTCTCTACATTCTACCCCCATACACTCTCTCTACACACTCACCCCTTGTACACCCTTCATGTACACTCTTTATATACACCTTCTGTAGCGACCCCAAAACCCGTCCCTATTTATTTTATATTTTTGGGGATTTTTATTTGACTTATATGTGCATTTTTATGTGTTGCATCATATTTTATGATTTGCATATCATACTTGATTATTTGTGTTATTTACTTAGTTAGTAAAAATAATGATTAAAGGAGTTAAATGATTAAGTTGAAACTTTAGGGTCCTAGTTGAAATTATAAGTTTAGGGGTTAAAGTGTTAACTTTAAAAGTTGGGTGACCAAAATGTAAAAAGGGTAAAGATATTTAAGGAAACTTTCCTTTCTTTCTTTCTTTCACTGTGCAAAAACTTTCTTCTGCAACATTCTTCTACGTCTCAGTTAGGGTTAGGAGAAAAATGTAAGTTCAACCCATTTCGATTTAATTCTTTTTATTTACTTACCCGTTTTAAAAACTAATTATACAAAAATGATCAGGGCGTCGAGTAGGTCATTTCTAGCCGAACAAAACTTATTTCAGCGATACTTTTTTCTGGAACTAGGTAAGTTACTAATTCCCCTTTAAATGTTAAAATAGTCATATATGCTATATATGATACTCCTACTTGTTAATTTTGTGTTTTGGGTAATATTTGCTATACTTGTAATTTTGGAACAAAGGGAGTATATGAATTGGGTTTTGCTGAGTATGGAAATGGTTTAACAACCAAGTTGTAATCCTATGAAAGTTGCTAATGTTGTGTACTAAATTGTGTAGTATATATGTTGTACTTGTGGGACGGAAGGAGTAAAAATTGAACTAAGGAAGAATCTGGGATTTGGCCCAAAATAGGAGGAGGCGCGCGCACCATATATAATGAGGCGCACGCATCCATTGTCACCAACTTAGGCAAAAAATGACTGGAGAAGGGAGGCGTGCGCATCCCTTTTGATGAGGCGCGCGCACCCTTAAGCGAATCAATAATAGTGAAGTTCTGGTCCTAGGAGGCGCGCGCATCCTATGGGATGAGGCGTGCGCATCCCCCCTGTTTCCAAGGTTTGATAGTTTGTGTTATATGGGGTATAAGAGGACAAGTGTGTATGTGATCCTTGGGGTTGTTTATGACTTAAACATGAATGTGTATGACTTTTATGTCGTTAATGAAAAAGATTGGGTTGTGACTAAATGTCCTCATTATGAACTCTTTATGAGAAATCTTTCGTGTGCATCTTGTGATGTTTTGGCTTAATTCCTTCTTGGATTAAATGCCCCGGGTTTTTGTTTAGCAAGTATTCATTACTGTGCTTCTTGTTAAAAGTCCAGCTGGTCTTGTTGTGGAGTCAGCCAATGGAAGAATTATAGTGGTACAGGTAAGTCCACTATAAGGTTTTCCATTGGAGCTTGTGAGTCAGGCGGTGGGAGAATTATAGTGGCACACAAGCCAAGTTCACTATAAGGTGTCCACTGTGCCTTCTAGTTTCCCCAGTCCAGATTGGCCTTGGATGGGATGAATTGCTCCCTTTGGTGAGTATTTGGGTTATGACTTTGTGTCATATTTCCCTCTCTAGTTACTTGGTTCTATTGGTTATGATTTGGTTTTCGGGATCCCGACGGCTTCAGCTATTTATGCTGCTCAGATGGTTTTCTCTGATGGGTTTCTCAGTTGGTATTCTCATCAGTTTGGTTATTGGTTAAACCTTGGCTTTGGTATCCACCGGAGTGTGGGCAATGTGTTATAAGTGATATATGAGTTGATGTTATATGCTATATGCTTACTTGTTAATATTGTTTCTTTATGATCATCATATCAGCATGTAACGTAGTTGCATTTTAGTAGCTTACTGAGATTTATTCTCACCCTTATTTGTTTACTGTTTTAGATAAAGGCGGGTCCAGGGGATAGGACACTTGGCACGGGAGGACGTTCGTTTGGTAAGAGATGGGACTTGTTTTGTGAAGGTTACATTATATAAATGTAAACCCTTTGGGTAGAGTACCCGTACTTCTTATGGTTACCTCTATTTTGGTAAAGTTGATGTATGTATATTTGTTTAAAAGTTTGTAAGCCTTCGGGCTAAGTACTTTCGTCGTGAAAGTGTTTGTAAAAGTTTGTTTCAAGTTAAGTGAAGTCTTTGAACTTCAAGTGTGTTTTTGTGCCACTTTTTAAAAGGACATTTCGAAAAAAATTATCTGAAAGGTTTCATAACGTCTTCCGTTCGTGTCCCGAGCGTGGGGCCAAGTAGGACCACGGGTACGGGGCGCGACAGTTGGTATCAGAGCTATGTTGTAGATGGTCTAGAATGACTAAATGACCTAGGAGGGTAGTAGAGTATAGAGTGAGTAACGTTGAGTGATTGATGCAGGTATTCATTAAAAATGGGTGAAACTGACGGAGATCAGGCCGGCTCTTCGGGGCAAGGGGATGCCAGAGAAGAAGCTCGAATTATGTTTCAGGGAATGTTTGAAGCAGCGATGAAAACTATAAATGATCAGAGGCAAGAAAGGGAATAAGTACCACCAAGATATGGTCTAGAACAGTTTCTGAAAATGAAGCCTATGGAGTATGATGGAGAGCCCGATGTATCTAAAACTGAAAGGTGGATTGAATCGATGGAAAAGATCTTTGATGCTTTGAGATGTTCGGAGGAAGATCAAGTCAGGTTTGCTACCTATAAACTGAATGGAGCGGCTGAGTATTGGTGGAAAGCTTTGAAAACAAAATGGGATAAGACTCATGTACCTTATACTTGGGAGAATTTTCTGGGAAAGTTCAAAGAACACTTCATTCCTCGAGTAGATCAAGACAGGAAGGAGATGGAATTTCTTAACTTGGAGCAAGGTTCTATGTCAATTGCTCAATATTTAGCTAAATTCTCAGAGTTGTCCAGGTATTGTACTCACCTAGTGGCAACTGAGGAGAGGAAGGCTTCGAGGTTTGTGAAAGGTTTGAAAACTGTGATTAGAACTCAGCTAGTATCCCATAAGTTGCAAGATTTCCAGGATGCAGTGGATCGAGCTTACCAGGTGGAGCATGACATTGAGGAACATAAAAGGAAAATGGAATTGTTAGGCGCTGGGAAGCAAGTTAGGCAACAACCACGTGGTGAGAGTAGAGGAAATCAAGGTGGATCTTCACAATTCAAAGGGTCTTCTCCAAGACAGTCAGGTAACAGAAATCAAAGTAACACTTCAGGGAGTCAGAGTAGAGGAGTTTGTAATTATTGTCAGAAAGAAGGGCATTCAGAAGAGAGATGTTGGAAGAAGCAGGGCAAGTGTTTGAACTGTGGTCAGTTAGGACATTTTCAGAGGGATTGCCCTAAGTATAGGATGCAAGCATCGGGGAGTATGGTTGGGTCCTCTCAGGGTCAGAAGAGGGATTCCTCAGGCAAGCCTAAGGTTCAGGGTCGTGTTTTTGCTATTTCTCAGCAGCAGGCTTCGGAGTCCTCTAATGTGATAGGAGGTATTATTTCTGTGTCTAGTTTGAGGGCACGTACACTTATAGACCCTGGCTCATCGCATTCTTATGTGTCTTTGCATTTTGCTTCTCGATTACATAAGTCTTCTGAATCTCTACCTTATGTGTTAGAGGTGTCAACTCCTATAGGGGAGTGTTTGGTGACCAATGAGGTGTTGCATTCTTGTGATGTGCATATACGTGAGCATGTTTTACCTGCTGATTTAGTTATCTTACCATTACAAGATTTTGATGTTATCTTGGGTATGGATTGGTTGGGTAAATATCATGCGTCTGTTGATTGTGCTAATAAGGTGGTTACATTTTCTATCCCAAATGTTTCTAAATTTTCTTTTGAAACTGTTCCCTGGGGTAGAGAGATTCGAATTATTTCTTATATGAAGGCTAGAAAGTTGTTGAACCGTGGTTGTGCGGGGTATTTGGCTAGTGTTTTGGATACTACTAAAAGGGTTCCTGATATTGAGGATGTGCCTATTGTTAAAGAATTTTCAGATGTATTTTCTTCTGAGTATGCTATGCCTCCTGACCGGGAAATAGAGTTCTGTATTGACTTACTTCCAGGTACGGATCCTATATCTGAGGCACCTTACAGAATGGCCCCAGCTGAATTGAAAGAGTTGAAGGTTCAGTTGCAAGAGTTACTTGATCGAGGATTCATTCGTCCTAGTGTATCCCCGTGGGGAGCTCCAGTATTGTTTGTTAAAAAGAAAGATGGGTCCTTGAGGCTGTGTATTGACTACAGAAAGCTGAATCAGGTAACTATAAAGAATAAATATCCGCTTCCTCATATTGATGATTTATTTGATCAACTTCAAGGGTCAGTTGTCTTTTCAAAACTTGATTTGAGGAGTGGGTACCATCAGTTGAAAATCCGTTCTGAAGACATTTCTAAAACTGCTTTTCGTAGTAGATATGGCCATTATGAGTTTCTTGTTATGCCTTTCGGGTTGACTAATGCTCCGGCTGTTTTTATGGATATGATGAACAGAGTCTTTAAACCTTATCTTGATACCTTCGTGGTTGTATTTATTGATGATATTCTGGTTTATTCCAAGTCCCGGGAAGAGCATGAACAGCATTTGCGAATGGTTTTATCTATTCTTCGTGAGAAGCAGTTGTTTGCTAAATTCAGTAAATGTGCTTTTTGGCTCAATGAAGTATCTTTTCTTGGGCATGTGATCTCCAATAAAGGTATATCAGTTGATCCATCCAAAGTTGAGGCTATTGTGAATTGGAGGAGGCCAGAATCAGTTACAGAAATTCGAAGTTTCTTGGGGTTAGCTGGGTATTACAGAAGGTTCATTGAGGGGTTTTCTAAGATTGCAACTCCCTTGACTCGGTTGACTCGAAAGAATATTCCTTATGTATGGGATGAAAAGTGTCAAGCTAGTCTTGAAGAGTTGAAGAAGAGATTGACTACAGCTCCTATTCTCGCCCTACCTAATGGTAATGATGATTTGGTAATCTATAGTGATGCTTCTAAAGAAGGCCTTGGGTGTGTTTTAATGCAGAATAGAAGGGTGATTGCATATGCTTCGAGGAAGTTGACTCCGAGTGAGCAGAATTATCCTACCCATGACATGGAGCTTGCAGCTATTGTCTTTGCATTACACAAGTGGAAACATTATCTTTACGGAGCAAAGTTTGAGATTTTCACAGATCATCAGAGTTTGAAGTATCTTTTCTCCCAGAAAGAGTTGAATAATAGACAACGAAGATGGATGGAGCTATTGAAGGATTATGATTGTACAATTTCTTATCATCCGGGCAAGGCAAATGTGGTAGCTGATGCTATTAGCCGGAAGTCTTATGTAGCTTCATTTATGGTGCGGGAATGGAAGATGTTGGAGGATGCTCGAGATTGGAGTCCTTATGAATCAAAGCATGGAGCTATTTTTGCGAACATTCAAGTATTTCCAACTTTAGTTCAACAAATAAAGGAAGCTCAGAAGGATGACCCGGAATTGGTAAAGATTATGGATAAAATCAAAGAAGGTAAATTTGAGGATTTCTCACTCAGTTCTGAAGGGGTATTGACTTTCAGGGGTCGTTTGTGTGTACCTAATGTTGATGGGATTAAACGCCAAGTTCTTGATGAAGGCCATAAATCAAGGTATACTATTCATCCCGGGAGTACTAAAATGTATCAGAATTTGAAGCAACACTTTTGGTGGAATAATATGAAGAGAGAGATAGCGGATTATGTATCCAAGTGCTTAACATGTCAACAAGTTAAAGCTGAATATCAAAGGCCTGCAGGATTGCTTCAACCGTTGGAGATTCCGGAATGGAAGTGGGAACATGTTACTATGGATTTTGTGACAGGGTTACCTCGTACTCGAAGAAGGTTTGATGCGGTTTGGGTGATTGTTGATAGATTGACAAAGTCTTCTCATTTTCTACCTATTGAGATCGGTTATTCTATGGAAAAGCTTGCAACTTTGTACATTAATGAGATCGTGAGGTTACATGGAGTTCCAGTGAGCATTGTATCTGATCGTGACCCTAGATTCACATCTCGGTTTTGGCAAGCGTTTCAGAAGGCTTTGGGTTCAGAGTTGAGATTTAGTACAGCTTTTCATCCTCAAACAGATGGCCAGTCCGAGAGAACTATCCAAATTCTTGAGGATATGTTGAGGGCCTGCTCAGTTGATTTTTCAGATTCGTGGGATATTCATTTACCTCTCGTAGAGTTTTCTTATAATAACAGTTTTCAGTCCAGTATTGGGATGGCTCCTTATGAAGCCTTGTATGGGAGGAAATGTAGATCTCCTATCTGTTGGGATGAAGTGGGAGAAGCCAAGATTTGGGGTGTTCAGATGGTTAATGATTCAGTTGAGAAGGTTAAACTTATTCGAGATCGTTTGAGTACTGCCCAGAGTAGACAGAAAAGTTACGCTGATTATCGGAGGCGAGACCTTGAGTTCGAAAAAGGTGACTTTGTGTTTTTGAAGGTTTCCCCTAAGGTTGGTATTCGAAGATATGGGAAGAAAGGCAAGCTTGCTCCGAGGTTTATTGGTCCATTTGAGATTCTTGGAAGAGTGGGGGATCGGGCTTATCGTCTTGCATTACCTCCTTCTCTTGATAAGATCCATAATGTGTTTCATATCTCTATGCTTCGGAAGTATGTGTATGATTCTTCTCATGTTTTATCTGAGGTTCCCAAGGATATTGAGCCGAGTATGTCTTATGAGGAACATCCAGTCCAAGTCATTGATTCGAAGGTGCAAGAATTGAGAAACAAAAGTATCCCTCTTGTTCGAGTTGTGTGGAGGAATCACAATGTGGAGGAATCGACTTGGGAACTTCGGGAAGAGATCGAGAGGAAGTACCCTTGGTTGTTTGAGGGCCTCGGTAAGTAACTCTAAAATTCGGGACGAATTTTCATTAAGGGGGAGTGATTGTAGCGACCCCAAAACCCGTCCCTATTTATTTTATATTTTTGGGGATTTTTATTTGACTTATATGTGCATTTTTATGTGTTGCATCATATTTTATGATTTGCATATCATACTTGATTATTTGTGTTATTTACTTAGTTAGTAAAAATAATGATTAAAGGAGTTAAATGATTAAGTTGAAACTTTAGGGTCCTAGTTGAAATTATAAGTTTAGGGGTTAAAGTGTTAACTTTAAAAGTTGGATGACCAAAATGTAAAAAGGGTAAAGATATTTAAGGAAACTTTCCTATCTTTCTTTCTTTCACTGTGCAAAAACTTTCTTCTGCAACATTCTTCTACGTCTCAGTTAGGGTTAGGAGAAAAAGGTAAGTTCAACCCATTTCGATTTAATTCTTTTTATTTACTTACCCGTTTTAAAAACTAATTATATAAAAATGATCAGGGCGTCGAGTAGGTCATTTCTAGCCGAACAAAACTTATTTCAGCGATACTTTTTCCGGAACTAGGTAAGTTACTAATTCCCCTTTAAATGTTAAAATAGTCATATATGCTATATATGATACTCCTACTTGTTAATTTGTGTTTTGGGTAATATTTGCTATACTTGTAATTTTGGAACAAAGGGAGTATATGAATTGGGTTTTGCTGAGTATGGAAATGGTTTAACAACCAAGTTGTAATCCTATGAAAGTTGCTAATGTTGTGTACTAAATTGTGTAGTATATATGTTGTACTTGTGGGACGGAAGGAGTAAAAATTGAACTAAGGAAGAATCTGGGATTTGGCCCAAAATAGGAGGAGGCGCGCGCACCATATATAATGAGGCGCACGCATCCATTGTCACCAACTTAGGCAAAAATTGACTGGAGAAGGGAGGCGTGCGCATCCCTTTTGATGAGGCGCGCGCACCCTTAAGCGAATCAATAATAGTGAAGTTCTGGTCCTAGGAGGCGCGCGCATCCTATGGGATGAGGCGTGCGCATCCCCCCTGTTTCCAAGGTTTGATAGTTTGTGTTATATGGGGTATAAGAGGACAAGTGTGTATGTGATCCTTGGGGTTGTTTATGACTTAAACATGAATGTGTATGACTTTTATGTCGTTAATGAAAAAGATTGGGTTGTGACTAAATGTCCTCATTATGAACTCTTTATGAGAAATCTTTCGTGTGCATATTGTGATGTTTTGGCTTAATTCCTTCTTGGATTAAATGCCCCGGGTTTTTGTTTAGCAAGTATTCATTACTGTGCTTCTTGTTAAAAGTCCAGCTGGTCTTGTTGTGGAGTCAGCCAATGGAAGAATTATAGTGGTACAGGTAAGTCCACTATAAGGTTTTCCATTGGAGCTTGTGAGTCAGGCGGTGGGAGAATTATAGTGGCACACAAGCCAAGTTCACTATAAGGTGTCCACTGTGCCTTCTAGTTTCCCCAGTCCAGATTGGCCTTGGATGGGATGAATTGCTCCCTTTGGTGAGTATTTGGGTTATGACTTTGTGTCATATTTCCCTCTCTGGTTACTTGGTTCTATTGGTTATGATTTGGTTTTCGGGATCCCGACGGCTTCAGCTATTTATGCTGCTCAGATGGTTTTCTCTGATGGGTTTCTCAGTTGGTATTCTCATCAGTTTGGTTATTGGTTAAACCTTGGCTTTGGTATCCACCGGAGTGTGGGCAATGTGATATAAGTGATATATGAGTTGATGTTATATGCTATATGCTTACTTATTGATATTGTTTCTTTATGATCATCATATCAGCATGTAACGTAGTTGCATTTTAGTAGCTTACTGAGATTTATTCTCACCCTTATTTGTTTACTGTTTTAGATAAAGGCGGGTCCAGGGGATAGGACACTTGGCACGGGAGGACGTTCGTTTGGTAAGAGATGGGACTTGTTTTGTGAAGGTTACATTATATAAATGTAAACCCTTTGGGTAGAGTACCCGTACTTCTTATGGTTACCTCTATTTTGGTAAAGTTGATGTATGTATATTTGTTTAAAAGTTTGTAAGCCTTCGGGCTAAGTACTTTCGTCGTGAAAGTGTTTGTAAAAGTTTGTTTCAAGTTAAGTGAAGTCTTTGAACTTCAAGTGTGTTTTTGTGCCACTTTTTAAAAGGACATTTCAAAAAAAATTATCTGAAAGGTTTCATAACGTCTTCCGTTCGTGTCCCGAGCGTGGGGCCAAGTAGGACCACGGGTACGGGGCGCGACACCTTCTCCCATACACTATCCTCATACGCCTCTCATCCCACCATTAGACCCCTTTTCCATACGGCCATGACAAAGAATTGGACTGCGGTTGCTCATCATCAAATAGACATCCATGCTGCCACAATTTAAGGGGCTGTTTGTTCCCTTCATAAGTACTACATGCCGATACACCGGGGCTGTCCGTATCCCATCGCAAATATAAAAGGAATGTACGAGGTCATTCATGCCATTAATAAGTGCACGTGATAATCCGATGGAGCTCTACCGGTGAAGATCAAGGGGCTAAGATGCCCGCCGCCAGCAAAAAGCCGCTTGAACTATAAGGAGGCTACCTCGCAATCGAGAGAGGCGAAAGCAAACTAGGGGCTCGTCTTGCCCAATGTTTCATGTACAAATGTATATATAAAAAAAAAGGGGGGGGGGTCGCTAGGTTGAAACCCAAAAGGGCGAACTAGGCAAAAGTTAGAGCATTGCACAAAAAAGAAGCCCGCTAGGTTGAAAACCCGAAAGGGCGGCCTAGGCAAAAAAAGGGTGTGCACAAAGAAATAAAAGAAAAATAGAAGGGGCTATCACCATAGAAAAATAAAAGTCCCATTTTCTTTTCACTTCAAATGTTCTATTTTTCTTTCTTTCCCCACAAAGAAGATTAACACGGCAGCAGCAGCCCATGACATCTAGAATGGAGCAAGCCACCGCAATGAGCTACAATGATGCAGCCTGCCTCGACAAGGAACAACTCACCTCAGTTAAACGAACCTCACACCTATAAACTCAACCCCAACTTCATCATCATCCGAGCCTCCCCCGAACTACGCGGACCTGAGCTCCTCACCTTGAGGAGAACGTAGGCAACCTCCCGGTTTGGTCCAAAATATACACAGCCCACCTTGAGCCAATTTCCTTTCTCTTCTCTCTTCCCCATATATTTCTACTTCTGATCTCTTCACTCGCAATTGATCAAAACATTTATTAATTTGAGGCTACTTGTTTACCAATTCCATAACTCATTAACTAATCAACGAGATCCATTCTCGAGCAATCAAATGAGAATCTTGAATAAAAAATTTTCAAATGTCTCGACAAGTCTTCTGTTCTACAATCTAGGAAAGAGCTAAACACTTACTTTCTGTCAAGCAGGGGCTTCCTCCCTTTTGTACATATATATACTCAGTTGTCCAAAGAGTCAAAATTTGAGTACTATCTCTCTCTCTCTTACTCTCCCCAAAATGCACCCGCATGTTTTCATACAATTCTTTTTCTTTTTTGGAGTCGACTGAATGATTTCTTTAAAAAAAAAAAAAATTGACGCAAAAGAGATGCCCGCTAGATTGAAAACCCGCAAGGGTGGTCTAGGCAGAAAAAAAGGTGCGTCTTAAAAGAGGTAGGATACCCCGCTCTACGCAACTGGGGCTTCCCTAACAATAAAGGATAGACCATAAGGTTTCTCAAAGAATGCCGGGGCTTCATCAAGCACATACTTAGAAGAAGAGGATTCCTCATCATCAAGCTCGACGTAGGATTTCTCAAAGGAGGGAGGATACCCGTTCATCAAGCTAGAGAGTCCCCAAAAAAATGGGTCGACTATGCGCTTTCTCGGAGAACATCGGAGCTTCAACAAGGAAGGACATCCCTCATCGCCGAGCTCGGCACATGACGAACACTTTGAATTTGTTAGAATCGTAACTAACTATAAGGCATCTTTATAAAATCATAACACTTTCAAAAGTATTCTCTTCCCTGACACTTTGTTTATAAACCCGCACTCTCGGTCTCCACAAAATTGTAAAAACATCCTCGATCCATCTGAGACCCATCTCCGTGATTCTTGAGTTGACTTGGTCCTTTACCCTATCTCCTACACTTTAGGGAACCCCTAGGCCTAAACCCTCAACTCTCTACGTACCAATCTTACCTGATTCAAAACTTTAGGTCCCGCACCTACCCGGTCAGTCTTACATAGGTTACACCATAACCCCTTAGCTCGACCCTCCACAAGTTAGTAGTGGGACTCCTAAAGCTTAAAACCAGTCTTATCCAAAACCTCAAGCCTTAAACCAGTCTACCGAATCCAAATTCTTAGAATGACCCATTAGGTCCTGAACCTACCGGTCTCGAGTCTACCCGATCTATTAGATCCCAAACCTACCAATATATATTCATCCTTACCTTGTCCAGACTATGTCTCCCTTATCCTCTTAGGTCCAACCTCTTAGGTCTACCCAGTCTAACCTGTTGAGCGATCCCTTGGATCCCAAGACCATTCGAGTCTACCAAACTTATCCTTGAAGTCCATAATATGTCTGATCCATACCTTAGGCCTCAACCCCTAAACCTTTAGGTCACAAGACTTTCTACCCTTTAGGTCTCTCACCTTACATCTCCACCCTTTGGACTCTTTAATTCCCAAGCCTACTTGGTCCGACTAAAAGCGACACATCTACGTCTCCCGACTCCCGTCATGTCCAAGTCATGACCCTACCACTCTTAAACCTACCTAGTACCAACCTAGTATCACCCATTAGCCTCAAAAAACTTCCTAGTCTGACCTTCAACCCCTTAAGGACTCTAACCTGCTTAATCCAAGCCGAGACCAAACCTCACCACCTGCGCGATCCTCTCCTTAAACTCTTTGGATCTCAAACCTTTCTCCCCCACGAGTCCAAACCTCAAACGTGCTCGAACGCATAGGACCTCCCGCGTACCGTGATATGCCATAAAGATATCAAAACCCGTCCAGTCAAGACTCGTGCGCTTAACGCCTTTGGTCCCATACCAAACCCACCTTCGCAATCACCGAACGAGCTTGGTCATGCGCAATGACCTCCGAGACAAACTTAGGACCTAAGCATACCCAATCCAACTTAGGTACCTATTGTACTCGAGCAAAGTCTTGGACACTCAATCCCTTTACCTAAAGCGCCAACATGGTCACATATCCAGACCCATTTCTCGCACATAGCTCACACCTAGCACACCTTAGGGCCTAAACCCGACATGTCCGCTTTAAACTCTTAACCCATTAGGTACTAGGATCATCCAATCCCAATCCATCGCTCTTTGGCCTGACCTCAAGCCTGCCTGGTCTTGATCCATAGCGCGACCCTTTAGGACAAAAGACTTACCCGCTTCGAGACTTTATGTCCCAAGGCTACCCTATCTAGCCTTCGATCTCCTAGATCTCACACCTACCGTTCCATTAGGTCCCGATCTCCTTAGCACCCATCTGTGTCTTACTCTAGCTAAACCCTAGCACTTAAGCCTAGGTCTAACCCATCAAGCCTACCCATCCTTGAGGTATTAAGCTCACTTTCCCCAAGCCATAACACTCCTAGACCTCAATCTTTCCTTCAAATACTTCCGTTCTCCAAACCCTAGCCCCAAGCCTAGGTAGTCACATATCCTCTCTAAACCCTAGCCTTAAGCCTAGGAAACCGCAACATCCTCTTTAACCCTAGCCCAAGTTCTAGGGAATTTCCAAAGCCCCGCATGCAACATCATTTCCAAATTCCTGAAACCCTAGTCTCGAAACCTAGGAAATTTACAATCTCAATCCCCCGTCTTATTGAACCCTAACCCAAAACCTAGGATACAATGCCCTGTCCAAAACTTAATCAACCCTAGCCTCAAGCCTAGGAAGCCGCATTCGCTCTAAACCCTAGCCTCGAGCCTAGGTAGTCGCATTCGCTCTAAACCCTAGCCTCGAGCCTAGGCAGTCGCATTCGCTCCAAACCCTAGCCTCAAGCCTAGGTAGTCGCACTCTTTCTAAACCCTAGCCGCAGGGACTAGGAGACTATATCCTCACTAAACTCCATCATCGAGCCTAGGATTAAACATTCCCTTCAAACCCTAGTCCTAGACCTAGGAAATTCCTTCACCTTAGTCTCAAAATATAGGAAGTTTACAGTCCTTAGCCTTAAAACCTAGACTAAAGCCTAGGTTACCATGAACATTTCCAAGCCATAGTCATCAATCCCAGAAAATGGTGAACCCTAACATCAAGCTTAGTGGACCTTCCACAAAAGCAATCCCTCTTCCCAACGGTCCATGGTCTCAAGCCTAGGAAGTCACAACCTTTCCAACTCCCAGCCTTATGTCTAAAAGCCAACGCCTTTGCAACCTCTGAGCCTACCACAACTCCAAGCCCTAGCCTCCTAGACCTAGGAAATTCCTAAACCCTAGTCCCAAACCTAGGAGAGTCATGGTCCTTAAACACCAGTTTCCAAACCCTTGTTCGAAACCCTAACATCTAGGAGGTTCCCAAACCTCAACCTCTCCAAGCCCTAGCACTAAGCCTAGGATAGAATACTCTCCTCATGCTTAATGAACTCCAAACCCTAGCCCGTAAGCCTAGGAAACCCACATTGTCTCCGAGACATAATCCCAAGCCTAAGAAACCGTAACATCTTTAGGCATTCCTATCTCAAGACTAGGAGGATACCCCTTTACCTAAAAGCCTTAAGTCCTACCCTAAGCAACCAAGCAAAATGTCCCTTACCTAACGCATTGGTCTCAATGGCTCGTAGCCTCATTCCCTCCTAAATTAGGATAAGTGGAACCCAGACACTATGCTTCCCATATTAACGACTCCCTGAGAGTCTATCTCCTTTGCGACTCCCTGAAAGTCTTTGTGACTCCCCAAGAGTCTATCACCTTTGTGACTCCCCGAGAGTCTATCACCTTTATGACTCCCCGAGAGTCTGTCACCTTTGTGACTCCCTGAGAGTTCATCCCGTTCGCGACTTCATAACAATCCATCATCTTTGTCTTCACATGCAAAATTTCAGTTTTACCCCTGGTACATTTCCCTTTGTTCATATTAGGTGCCCTTAACCTATTTTGACCGATATTCGTTACCTTTGGGTCCGGAAAGCCCCTTAAAATTTCTATCTCTCCCGAATCTTCGTCGTAATTCACAGAAACGACGTTTCTATATTGCGTGCACCCCAAATATTTGCTTAGGATTCGTATGATTACAAAGACTCGTTCGCCTCTATGTCATGCGCATCCTAGATCGATCGTGATTGGCAGAGACCCGTTCGTCTCTAATTGCGAGAGATCCAACATCTATTATTTTACCACTTCCACTTTGAGGCCATTTAGACACCGTAGTCTTTATTGTCTCATTAGCCCCAAATATTTTCTTAGGATTCGTATGATTGCAGAGACTTCGGCACCTCTATGTCATACGCATCATAGATCGATCGTGATTGGCAGAGACCCGGGCGTTTCTAATTACGAGAGATCCAGCATCTATTATTTTAACGCGATCAGCAGAAACCCGGGCATTTCTGATTGCGTTTAAAATTTACAAACATTTGCTTAGGATTCGTATGATTGTAGAGACTTCGGCGCCTCTATGTCATACGCATCCTAGATCGATCGTGATTGGCAGAGACCCAGGCGTTTCTAATTACGAGAGATCCAGCATCTATTATTTTAACGCGATCGGCAGAAACCCGGGCGTTTCTGATTGCGTTTAAAATTTCCAAACATTTGCTTAGGATTCGTATGATTACAGAGACTTCGGCGCCTCTATGTCATACGCACTTTAGATCGATCGTGATTGGCAGAAACCCTGGCGTTCCTAATTGCGAGAGATCCAGCATCTATTACTTTAGCGCGATCGGCAGGAACCCGGGCCATCCTGATTGCGTTTACCATTCCATCTTGGGATTATTTAGACGACGTAGTCTTTATTTTTCCCAAATAACTTCATTGCTTACGAATGTTCGTTCTTCATACAAGATAGTATCCGTAGGTTTGTTATCCGCAGCAGAAGTTCGATGTCTCGTCTTTCCCCAATAGCTCCGAACTACGACCGGCTTGATTCCTCCGAGGATACGTAGGAAACCTGAAAAGGTTCAACCACCTGACCGACATGGTCATCTACCATCCCCAGCAGATGTATTTTCCCCAGCAGAAGACGTTGCTTCCCAATTTCCCATCAGATTTGAACTACGTTTGGCTTGATTCCTCCGTGGATACGTAGGTCGCCTGCCAAGGTTCAGCCGTTCCCTTACTTTCCGCCTTTTTTGAAACTCATGTTTCAGAGCGGTTCCTATTTTTATTGTCGACCCTCCATTGCCTTGCAAGAAGCGTCGCCGAGGGGCTACTGTTAGTACCCGACCTGAAAATGAGTTTATTAGGGCTTTCCCAAATATACAAGGACTTTATAGGAATTAGAAACCTCGCAAAGACTTGTCCCAGATTCCCGAAATACCTCATTTATGACAAAATCCATCAAAATAGGTAACTTATGGTTTCCTTAAAACCATGCAGAAACCCTAGCTTAAGAATCAAGCCAGCCCGCATCTTTGGCCACGCGGCCAACATTGCCGCGCCCCAACCTTGGCCACGCGGCCACTCTTGTCGCCGTTTTCAATCATGTCCAGGTGGCCAACCTTGTCCCGGATGATCTCAACCGTCAGATCTTCCCATCAGTTTACTATATAAACTCATTCCATTCCATTAGTTTGGGGGATCCCGAGTTTGAGAGTCTTAAATCCGATTTTAAGAGTTCTTAAACATCATTTTGCTCCCTAATTAAGCATTCAAACACTCAAGGAGATCAAGGTTTATTTCTTCCCAACATAGGTAAGATTTCTAACTTTTTCTTCATATTCTTGCATCATTTTTAATGTCGATCTTTTATATTCATGTTCTTACATGTTTATTCATAGTTTCTGCATATGCTTTGCATGTTCATTCATATGTTCATAATATGTTCTTCGCATGTTCTTCGTGTTCACAGATTAAAACCTTATTTATGCTATATTTAGGGTTGCGATCTTCATGTTTGCATGTTATTTCATAGCCGATGATGATTTAGGGTTCATCAACCCAAGGATGATCTAGGAACTATTTCTAAACCCTAAACTTTAGGTAATTACTCCTATGTTCAATAATCCTCCCATGATGAATGTGATGAATGTTCATTGAGATCTCATTGATGGCATAGTCATTATTCTAGGATGTGATCATCCTGCATGTTTCTTTCTCCTCCCTCTTCATTATGCATGATCCCTATTCTCTCTCCACATTCTAATTATGTGCGAACTACGCTGACCTGAGCTTCTCACATTGAGAGGAACGTAGGCAATCTTCGGATCCGGTCTAAATCACTAACACACTACACACACCGCATCATGATAGAAAGACCGATCAATTCAAGCAATATGAGTGATAACGTTCAATATTCTTCTCTTGTTGTAATTTGACCCCCGAACCCATTAACATGCTTTTTTCAATGTTTTGGCTATAATTAAAACGGTGTGGCGACTCTCATATTTTAATGTTACTATGAATATTCCCAATTTCAAACACATGTATTCACACCCGGCCACAGGGGAAGAACTTTATATCTTTTTGGCAGCAACAGATCAAGCAGTGGCCGCTGTACTGGTAAGAGAGGAAGAGGGCGTCCAAAATCCCGTCTATTATGTCTCTAACGCACTATCGGTAGTAGAAGGCCGATACCTGAACATTGAAAAATTAGCTTTTGCTTTGTTAATGGCTGCTCGGAAATTGCGGGCATACTTCATTGCCCATCCGATCACGGTTTTCTCAGATGCGCCATTAAGGAGAGTCTTGCACAAGCCCGAATCTTCGGGAAGGATGTTGGCATGGTCCATAGAGATCGGAGTTCCAAATCACATACTCCCCGCAGAAGGCGATAAAGGCGCAAGCACTCGCTGATTTTGTGGCAGAAACTACCTTTGAGTTAAGACGAGATGAGCCCGAGAAGGACAAAGTAGTAAGGCCAAGCAAACGAAAGAACCATGAGGTTAAGGACCTGAGTGAGAAAACAAAAGATTGTTGGAAGTTGTATGTTGACGGATCTGCGGGCAAAATAATCAGTGGTGCGGGAATTCTCTTGGTTGCCCCGGAAGGGCAAAAGTTTAAAAGGGCTTTAAGATTCAAGTTCCCAGTTTCAAACAACCAAGCTGAATATGAAGCTTTGATTGAGAGTTTGGAGTTAGCCCGAGATTTGAAAGTTCCAAAGTTGGTTATAAGTAGCGATTCACAGCTCGTGGTAAACCAAGTGAAGGGAGAATATGAAACTAATCACCCAGTACTAATCAAATACAAGAAGCTCACTGAATGTTTGTTGAAAGGTTTTGAGTTTCATCAGCTAAAGCAAGTAAGCCGGGCAGATAATTCCGAGGCAGATCTTCTGTCAAGAATCACGAATGAGGAAATCACCAAGCTCGGTACTGTGTTGTTCAAATAGATACCTAGGTCCTAGAATTACTTAATCCCAATCATGTCTACACTTAGGGTCCCCCAATTTTATTATAACCTTTTTAGGTACCCTTAGGATCCTTTGTGACCAGCACAGGTGTATTTCAACTCCTCAACAAGACAAACCAGCAAGAGGAAGCAAAATCAGTAGACTAGTAAACAAGTTGTCGATCAACTCTATTCTTAACATGCGACAAGTTGCCGATCAACTTGCTACAGAAGTTGCCGATCAACTTATTTAAGAAGTTGCCGATCAACTCCATTCACAACATGGCGATATAATAGACAGTCTGCACTGTCAGTCAGGTGACATCATTTCATTAAAGTCAACCTTGCTGATTGTCTCTATACTGTTTTATTATAAAGTAGTTTACCTGCTCTGTAATGATTTCTACGCCGTCTGACACATAGCTACTTTTAGCTATGCTCTGTCTCTTCTTGCTTTTGCAGGTAACCGGTTGAGACAAATGGGTCTTTACCCATCAGACTTTTAAGGCACGCGTATCTTCGCCATTAATGCCAAGGATACTGCATTAAATGCTCCTCACCTACCCAGCTGGAAATTCAAATGTTATCCTTCTTCAACAAGCTAAGACATTAACTCCTCCTATAAATAGAGGACTTAGTGCATTGAAGAAGGTTGGTGATTTTAGTGCATTGAAGAGAGTTGGTTGTTTGCAGCATTCATTGAAGCTCAAACATTCCTTGTCCAGATAATCATTAGATCATTTAATAGGACATACACTTGTGCACAAACTCTACAACACTGTTAGTATTCCCGAACTAGATTATTTTAAGGAATACGTTGTCTGAGTTTTCACACACCCACCTGAGTGAGATAAGTTCTTTTGAACTTGCCGCTCAAATACACTTGGTCAGATATTTGCTTTACGATTCATTAAACTATCTCTAGAATTTAGTCTTTGTATCCGGCAAAGCCGCTCTTGTAATAGACTAGGGATATTTAATAGTGCTCTTAACCCAAATCCAAGTTCTGACCAAACTTGGTAGAGGACGTAGCAGTATTTACACTGTGAACCTCTCCAAATCTCTGTGTCCTCTGTTACTTACTGTCCTTGCCGGTTGGAACTCTATCACCGGCAAATCATTACTGTTCTTACTGACACAACTTCATTTCCATTGACCAATCTCTTGAAACTGCATTGAACTTTTAGAAACTACTTTGTGTTTAAACCAAGCTCTCAAAACCTTTTTATAAACTGATTTTGTGTGAGTTAAAACAAGTCATATCTTCTCCGCTGCGCTTACTGATAATAGTTTGCAAACTGATAAGTGACTTTGCATTTAAAAGTGTTTCTTTGTAAAAGTTTTAAAAAGGCTATTCACCCCCCCCCCTCTAGCCTATTTTCCTACCAATTGGGCCTAACAATTGGTATCAGAGCTTGGAATTTTGAAAGAAATTTCCAAGCTTTGCAGCTTGTTTGCCGATACCATGGCAGGAAAAATCATGCTGTCATTCAACATCACCACCATTCCGTTGTTGAATGTCAACGAGTTTGTGTCTGGAAATCTCGTATGATAAAGTATATGAACTCAATCGATGACCGGTTGATGAAGGTCATAGAAGGTGGTCCAATCATTCCATTAAAAGTTTCAACCACCTACAGACCTATTCCCTCCACTCCACTGACACAACATGCTGATCGAGAAACTGAACAGGAAACCCATGTTCAGATTGATGAAACTTTGATTGAGAAACCCAGAGAGGAATGGACCGACGACGACAAACTTTCTGCTGCCCTAGATGGAAAAGCATGCCACATTATCTCTTGTGGTTTGGATGACAAGCAATACAAACTTATTGACTTGTGCTCCATGGCTCAAGAATGCTGGAACAAGCTCCTTGCATACTTTGAAGGTGACGAGCAGGTGAAGGACAACAGACTCTACGATTGCATTGCTGAGTTTGAATCCTTCAAGAAACAAGATGGTGAATCACTAAGGAGTGCCTACGACAGATTTTGCGAGGTAAGTAATTTATGTGCTTCATTAGGTAAAGTTTATACTATGAAAGATCTTAATATTCGTTTTCTAAGTTCTTTGGGAAATGAGTATCATACTAAGGTCACCGCTATTAGAGAAGTGAGAGACTTAAACAAGACTTCTATTCAGAATCTTGTGTCTAGTCTATTTCTGTATGAGAGAGAACTGCAAAAACTTAACGTTCTCGACAAAAATTTCAAAAACTTGTCTCTATCAGCTCAGTCACAGATATCCTTTCCTTCAAACAAATTCCCTCCTATAGATCCACCTCAAACATCCTGCAGTTCCAATACCCATGAAATAACCTCAGAAAAACCTATGGAAGAAGACGAATTTGCCGCCTTCGCTAGGAACTACAAAAGGTTCAAAGACTTCAAAAGGATGTAGAAAGGAAACTACCAGCAACCAAAATCCTTCACACCACCATTTCAGAAACCAGCAAGCTACAATAAACCCTCTACTAGTGCTACCGATGGAAAGAACAACAAAGGTGATCTGGTCTGCTTCAACTGCAGAAAACCTGGTCACTTTGCTTCTAAATGTCCTCAACCAAAATATGAATACATGAGGAAGTCATTCAACCAGAGACATCCCAAGTCTAGAAGCTTTGTTGCCGATGAAAGCACAGAAAAGGCCTTGTCGGTTTGGTGTGAAACTGATTCCGATGAAGATGCCGATGAAGATGAAGATGCCGATGTAAGTTTTGTCGCCCTAGATTTGGAAGATGCCGATGTATCATCATTGCCGACTCCAGTCTACCGAGATCCATCTCCACCAAGAACTCCAGTCAAAGAAGAATCTGCTGGAAGACCTCAACCACACTTCAAAGAAATAAGTGTCAATGCTGAAAACCCATATGGATACAAAGTACACCAAGTGGGAACCTCACTCTATGGCCAGTGTAACTCTTCTCAATTTACCACCATCAAATCAAAATCCTTACCGATGACCAGAAAACTATTATTCAATGAACAATCTAGCATTGCCAAAAACATATCAAAACCCATCTCTTCCCTACCTGACTTCTCCCCTGGACCCATTTCCTCTGCTCCTAAAATTTTAGCTGATCCTTGTCCTGAAATATCCAAAGCTGAAATGATAGAGACAATGGATGAACTTTTTATCGATCATGAGAAGCTGAGTAGCGTTCATAAAGTGATGGCTGCTGATTTCAAAAGAATTTCTAACGAGAATAGCTCGCTTATGTCTGAACTTTCAGTTATCAAAGGACACGAGCTTGAGTCTATTTCTTTAAAGAAAGAAAACCTGGATCTCAAATGCTAAGTAGCAGTATTGATAGCTCAGATCGAAGATCTTGTGAAAAGAAACAATCATCTCTCAAGGATTGTTGATTCTTACACAAAATCTAGAGTTGCTGTTGAAACAATCCTACAGACCCAAATGTCATATAAGGACCAATCTGGGTTAGGATTTGATTCCAGCAGCAGTAGCTCTACTGAAACTTGTGCTACCGAGAAAAAGGATGAGAAAGTTGAATGTAGTCCTATTAACTCAGTGCATAAGGATGCTAAGCCTATATACAGTGCTGTGGAAATAAAGTATCCTAAGAACCAGAACAAAAGGAATGATAAGCACAAACAAAGATATGTTAAGGTTGCTGATACTGAGTCTGCCGATAACGGTATTCTTGGTGAATACATCAGCAGAGCAAGTGCTGCCGATCTGACCTCCTCTGCTGCCGATGGACAAGTGCCTAAAAAGGTAACTGCCAAAGGTAAACAGAATGGAAAGAAAGGCAACACTGGCACCTTTAAACAGACTAAGTTTGTGCCTGCTCAATTCCCTAGTTCTGCCGATGCACCGACTAAACAGAATGATATTCTACCGACTCCACAGCCTATCAGTCAAGTGAGATGTTCTAATTGTTTTGATTATGGTCACAAGGCTCATGAATGCCTCTTGAAGCACCTATCTGGACCCACTGAGGTTTCATCCTCAAGTGGTGGCCAGATGTGGTTGCCAAAGAGGAACTAACCCTCGGACCCTTGAATAAGGGGGACCATAAGCATACCGTTTTATTTCAGGAATGCTTCATGGCCTCAACTGGTGCAAGCAAGGATTTGTGGATTCTAGATAGTGGCTGCTCTAGACATATGACAGGATTTGCAGATCTTCTTGCCGATACTATCGAAGCATCAGGTCCCCCAGTAGTGTTTGGTGATAATGCCAAAGGAAAAATCGTCGGTATAGGTACCATCAAGAGAGGTGCAGTTACTGTACAGAAGGTCTCTCTAGTGGATGGTCTGAAACACAACCTTCTATCAATATCACAATTCTGTGATAAAGGAATGCAATGCGTATTTACTACTTCCAGTTGCTATGTGAAAGACATTGCTTCCAATGAAACTCTTCTCACTGCCAAACGTAAAGGTAACATTTATGCAGTAGACTTAAGTGTTATTACTGGTGTTGCCAATGTTTGTTTTGTAGCTAAGAACATCAGTGAGAACTCATGGCTATGGCACAAGAGACTCAGTCACTTGAACTTCAAATATCTATCCAAGCTTGCCGGTTCAAATCTTGTTACCGGTCTGCCTCAAGTGTCTGCTGATCAAGCAAAGAAATGCAAGGCCTGCAGCTTGGAAAACAACATAAGTCATCTTTCCGAAGCAAGCCCTGCATGTCAACTTCTAAGTGCCTCCAATTGCTACATATGGATCTATTTGGCCCCACATCTACAGCAAGTATCGGGGGAAGTAGATACACCTTGGTTGTAGTAGATGATTTCTCTAGATATACTTGGGTGGAAACTTTCAGTCACAAAGATGACACGTATGCTGTTGCCACCAAGTTATTCACACTACTACAAACTCAGAAAGAAAGCGATATCATCAGTATGAGATCAGACAACGGCACTGAATTCAAGAACAATGGTATTGCTCAGTACTGTGATGATCATGGTATAGACCACAACTTCTCAGCTGCACACCACAAAAAAGGTGTTGTTGAAGAGGAAGAAGAACTCTCATTGAAGCTGGTAAGACCATGATTGCCGAAGCCAGGCTGCCGAAGTACTTTTGGGCTGAAGCGATCAATACAGCCTTCTTCACCCAACAGATCTCTAATCAACAAATTCCATAACAAGACTCCTTATGAACTCTGGAGAGGCAGAATTCCCAACATTGGATTCTTCAAGATATTCGGCTGCAAATGTTACGTGCTATACAATGGAAAAGAGCACAGAGGTAAATTTGATGAGAAAGCTGATGAAGGAATCTTTGTTGGATACGCTAAACACAGTAAGGCCTTTCGAGTTTTCAATAAGAAACTTTTGAAAATTGTTGAATCTGTTCATGTAACCTTTGATGAATTTGATTTGTTAGAGTCTGACAAGGCTCCAAATAGTACTAATGTGTCTAGTGCTCATGAGACAGGTGAATCCAGTAATACTAATCCTGCCGATCAAGTACCAGCTGCTGATCCAGTCATTTCAGCAGAAGAATCAGCAGATGCTCCGTATTTTCCTTCATCAGCAGAACCAGAACCTGCTGATGAATTTCATAATCCGTTTGCCGATGCAAACTTGCTGATCATCCTGAAGACAGATCTAGCCCTCAACCAATTTCTGTTATAAGACCTAATCCTCCAAGCTTTCATCCACCTCTCACTCAAAGTTCTTCTCCTACACCATCTGCTGATCTTGATCCTCCTCTAGAATCCTTACAACAAGAATCTGTAAGACAAGATGTGCCGAGAGAAGTCAGAACAGTTCGTGATCATCCATTAGAAAATGTGATTGGTGATGTCTTTGGTCCCAGATTAACAAGGAACCTTAGTAGAGCATTTGCTGAAAGCCTTTTCTCATCTGCTATGGTCTCCGATATAGAACCAAAGAAGACTGAAGAAGCTCTTGCCGATCCTGGTTGGGTTGAAGCCATGCAAGAGGAACTGAATCAGTTTGAAAGATGCAAAGTATGGGAACTTGTGCCAAGGCCAACTTCTCAGTAAGTTATTGGTACTAAGTGGGTTTACAGGAACAAATTGGATGAAGCTGGGAAAATCATTAGAAACAAAGCAAGGTTAGTTGCTAAAGGCTACCGTCAAGAGGAAGGAATCGACTACGATGAGACATTTGCTCCTGTTGCAAGATTGGAAGCTATAAGACTTTTCTTAGCCTATGCTGCCTTCAAAGAATTCAAGCTATATCAAATGGACGTGAAAAGTGCCTTCCTGAATGGAGAACTCCAAGAACTAGTTTATGTTGAACAACCACCAGGTTTTGAGGACTCCAAGAAGCCTGATCATGTCTACCGATTGAAGAAAGCTCTCTATGGCCTAAAGCAAGCTCTAAGAGCATGGTATGAAACCCTATCTAAGTTCTTACTTAGCGATGGCTTAGGCTTCACTCGAGGTAAAATCGATACTACTTTATTTGTTGCCAAGCATAAGGGTCATTCATTGTTTATTCAAATTTATGTCGATGATATTATTTTTGGTTCCACTAACGAATCACTTTGCAAGAGATTTGAGAAACTGATGCAGAGCAAGTTCGAGATGAGCATGATGGGTGAACTAACATATTTCCTTGGACTTCAAGTCAAACAAACCCATGAAGGAATATTCATCAGTCAAGCCAAGTATGCCAAAGAACTTATCAAGAAGTTTGGCTTTGACAATGCTCACTCTCAAAGCACACCGATGGGCACTAACATTCATTTAGATAAGGATGAGTCTGGTAAGAAAGTAGACATGACTGTCTACCGAGGTATGATCGGCTCACTCCTCTATCTTACTGCCAGTAGACCAGATATTATGTTTGCTGTTTGTGTTTGTGCCAGGTTTCAAGCTGACCCTAGGGAATCCCATCTGCAGGCTGTAAAACGTATTATTAAATATTTATGTGGCACTGCTGACCTTGGATTATGGTATGCAAGAGATTCATCTTTCAATCTTATAGGTTATTCAGATGCAGACTTTGCAGCTTGTAGGGTGACCAGAAAGAGTACAAGTGGAACATGCCAATTTCTTGGTGATAGATTGGTGTCTTGGTCCTGTAAGAAGCAAGCATCAATTTCCACTTCCACTACTGAAGCTGAGTACATAGCTGCCGGCAGTTGCTGTTCACAGATTCTATGGATGAAGCAGCAGCTGGTTGACTATGAAGTACCATCTCAAATTTGTCCCATCTATTGTGACAACCAATCAGCAATTTCAGTATCAAACAATCTGGTCATGCATTCCAAAACCAAGCACATAGACATCAAATACCACTTCCTGAAGGAACATGTTGAAAAAGAGAATGTTGTGCTGCTCAAAGTCCATACCGATTTCCAAAGAGCAGACATACTAACAAAGCCCTTGGATCAGAAAAGATTTGAATTCCTCAGAGGTGAATTAGGTATGGTTGATTTTTATGGTTAAAATTGTGCTAACTTTGCTACTTGTGTTAGTCTGCCGATCAAATCAGCAGAGCATCAATTATCTTGCTGACCACGAACATGCCGACAAAATCTTGCCGATCAAAATTTTGTCAAAATCATCTTGCCGATTCTATCTATATATCTTGCCGATTCAATATCTTGCCGATTCAATCATTTTGCCGATTCAAGCTATCTTGCCGATTGATAAAATCAAATCAGCACGTCTCTGCAAAAGTTAAGATTCCTGACACATGACGTAAGCAATCAAATCAAAGGTACATCGGTCACACCATCTCCCTGACACGTGTGTGTACCCTTCTTATCCAAAATCGTGTCAAGATGTATTCCATTTAATGCGATACATCAGCAGGTAAACATGTCATCATCACTTCTATTTTATTTTTGACTAATTTACCCTTTCTCCCTCTTACTTTTAACTGTTCACCTTACCGATTTGTGTGCGCATTAATTTTTGCGTGCGCACGGTCTCCGAGACTATAGGTACAGTTATTTCTCTCCCTTGCCCTCTCATATTCTCTCTCTCCCCCATAACATATATAACGCCTTTCAAAATTCCATTAAGCTTTTTCTCCGCCATTTTTTTTCTCTCTGCTCTCTATTCTCTCTATCTCTCCTCTTTCCAGATTATCAGTTCATCGTTTTATTTGTTCATCTATTCATAATCTGGTAAGTGTTAATGTTTATTCTCTGCTCATTTCTAATCATTTATGGTTTGATTTGTCTTTATTTCTAACATTGAGAGTGGTTTGAGAAATTTTGCAGACAATGTCCGGTGAAAAAGATATCTACGGAGGCTATGTTGACTCCGACTACTTCAATGATGAAGCCGACGGGGTTTTCTTGAAGAATCTTCTTATTGGGTCCTTGTTTGATTCGTTCATCACTCCATCAGGAGTTAGTTCAGTATTTGTGGATCTTGTCAAAGAATTCTTCTCCAACTCTTCTGTTGTCCGCTCTCGTGCTGACTCCTCCATTATCGTCTCCATCAATTCTACTGTTTTGGGCGTGCAGATCTCTCTTACTCCCTCTTCTATCTCTGAAGTTTTTCCCAATCTTGGGAATGAAGGGTTGAGTGCTCTAGTTGATGAGCAGGAACTGGATAGGGCTTGGATTATCATGAGAGGTGCTGGCACAAGCCTTAGTGGCACTAATCATCTGAAGATTCACTATCCCCGAAGATACTATGCTTTGGCTGAGATAGTTGATAGATGTCTCATTTTCCGATCTGGATCCCACAGCAATATCACTGATGTGCAGTTTGAAGCTATGGCCGCCATTGTTTTGCAGATTGAGTTCAACTGGTGTGCCTACATATTCAGGATTATCGCTACGGCTGCTGATAAGTGGGCTTCTGACAGATTGAAGAACAAGGCCAATCCTGGAAAAGGATGCCATTATCTGTTGATAAGTATGATTCTGAGGAGAAATGCCAATGTAGTGGCTGCCGATCGCTTTCCATCCAGCTTGCCTTTCAATAGGTTGAAGTTCTTTGATGCTAAGGATTGGAAAAGGATTTCAAAGAATGCTTCCAGTGCCGATGCTCCCTCTGTTGCTCCTGCACCTGTTTTGACTCAGAGGAAGAAAAAGGCAAAGACCATTCCTTTAGTTGCTTCTCAATCAGCAGCAGTCTCTGCTCCTGCTCCTTCAACTGATAGGATTCTTGCCGATTCTACTCCTGGTGCTCCAAAGAAAAGGAAACTGGTAAAGGTTGCCGATCAAGTGGTGATAAAGAAGGTGAAGCTTGCCGATGAAGTTCCTTCTTCCACTATTCCTCCTGCTGATCCAAGAGCCAAGCTAATTAGGTTTGCCCCTTCTCATCTTACCGGTGCTTCCCTAACTACCGATCCTGCTGTCAAGGTTGAAATTCCTGATGAAGAATTCACTGATGACTTTGCCGATGGCAAAAGTATTGAGGATGTCATTGAGAAGCTCAAGTCTCAGACTCCTAGGAAATGCGCTCCAATCAGAAACCCAACTTTCCACACCTTCTACAAGAATCCTTGGTCCTTCACCAACAAGGTCTTGAACAAGAAATGGGTCTTTCCGATTGACCATCTGCCTCCCTTTATTCGTCGTCTTCTTCAGTTTCATGAAGAGATGAAAGACACTGTCTCTCCCAGAAATCCTGCTGATTATGTTGATCAAAAGAGTTTGGACAGACGCACTGATATGTGGAAAGAGAAGTTTGTCCCTCTATCAAAGTTCAAGCAGTTGAAAGAGGCTGAACTAAAACTCAATCTTGGTCGGTATTTTGAATTCCTACCACTTTCCTGGAACCAGATCTATGTCTTTCAAGACAGAATTAGACAAGATATGATGGTTCAGGATGTATGGATTATCTACGCCAGGACTTTCAATCAGCTCTCTCAATTCACAGAGTTTGATCCTTATCAGATAGGCAGAATAGAGAATAATGAAGATCTTCTGACCTACAATGATGACGAGGCTCCTGCTGACAGTCCTCTCAATGTACACTTCTTCAGATCAGTCAAGAAAGTCACTATGGACTTGATTGACAAATCCAATGAATTTCTGCTGAAGCAAGATGCCGATCGCATAACTGCCGAAAATCTTGCCGATCCATCTGCTCAAGCTCCTTCTCCCAGCAGCAGCAAGACTTTATCTGATGCCGATGTTCATTCTGCCGATGATGTAGATGCTGCTGATAATTCCTTAGTTGACGATGGTTCAGATGATTCTGCCGATGGTGATTCTGCTGACAGTGATTCGGATGCTGATAATGATGATGGTGCTGATTTGTTTGGTGATTTGGTTTGTGCTCACAAAGCTACTACTGACTCTCCTTCCACTTCACTTACAACAGATAGTGACAATATGCCAATCAGAACTGTCATGACTAAAGCTTCCACGGCTGAAGTCTTTGCAGAATCTGTATTTGAGGGTGATAGTAGTGTTGAAGGAAGGCATGCCGATGATTCTATCAAAGATATAGTGGAATTTCATGTTGAGCAAACTTCAGACACTCAACCTCTGATGGGTCTATCTGCGGACCTTCCTGCTCCAGTTGAGACAACTATGGACACTCAACAATTGGATGTATCTGTTTCAGGAGGAGAACTTGCTGAAAAAGTGACTAATGAGACAACTGCTGACACTCATCTTACTGAGAAAACTACAGACACTTAGTTAATATCAGTCACCCCTAAAATACAGATTGTTCCTCCTACTGGGATCAAGGAGATTGTGGAGTTGGGAGGAGGTGCTGATGATAGTACTCCTAATCTGGATGCTGACATTGCTGCTAGTCTACAGTTTGAAGAGATTCTTCTACAGCCTTTGTTCAGCTTGCCGTCTGTTATCACCCCTCTCTTGCCGGCTCCTGCTGCTGCTCATGCCGATGTAGATCATGATGATGAAGCTGGTCCTGCTGCTGCTCGTGCCGATGTAGATCATGCCGATGAGATAGATCCTGCTGATTACATGGTGGTTGGAGAACAAGCCTTTGTTGATCCTGATGCTGTTGATACTTCTCCACCACCCAGCTATGATTATTTTCTCAATGGGAAGGATATGATGTGCTCAAACTGGTACACTTCCAATGCATCTATCCCCTCCAATAAATTTGGACAGCCTCTCTTCACTGTTCATCCAAGGTTATCCTTCAAGTATACCTTAGGCAAATGTCCACTCCCATTCGGCAAAGGCCACCCTCATGTCACCAAGCATAAATTCTCTCCAGGAGATTCTACCAGTGATAGTCCAATCTATCTTCCCTGGATTCTCAATGATGATGACATTGTTCGTACAAAGGGAAAGACTCCTCGGATTTCTAGACTTAAGAAGAAAGTGGCCTATGATCCAATTCGATCTAGACCAGGACAGATAAAGATTAGAGGTGAATCTACCATTCCCGGTCCTTCTCCAACTGAAGTGTGCATCACTACAAATGGATGGATGAGAAGCTGCTTGATGATCAATGATCTGCTGACTGACATCATTGAAGTTAGGCATACCAATCCTCGTGGCCTTCTTTATTTGATCAAGTCTGCCGCTTTGGCTATGACTCTGCCATTATTTCATCCCCGTCAGCGTGCCGATCATCTAGTCTATACCTCAAGGCTGATGAATGACGGGTTAATGACTATGATTCTTGAAGGTCGTGGTTATTTGAACTTAATCTTGGCTACCTTCCTTTTACTTGAAGACGGTGGTATGTTTCATCTGCCGACTGATCGTGCTGTTATAGTTCATCCAGCTTTTCCCTTGCCGATCTTTCGTGCCGATGATTCTGATGATCTCATTGTCTCAACTTTTGTCCCTGCCGATTTCTTCTCTTCTGCTGATGATGCTGCCCTTCAATGGTTCTTACTCATTCCTGCTGCTCCTGTTCCTCCTTCTCCCTCTGAGCCGATCTTGATCTCCTCTGATGATGAGATGATGACTGATGACGTGCTTATTGAAGATGCTGATCTGAATAATGAAGATTTTATCCCTTCAATAGTGCTCCCGACGTCTGCCAGTATTTTCCAGTCGACCATCGTCAACAGTCTGTATGAGTATTTGAAGTTTAGTGAAGGCGATTTCACAAATCAGCAAGTGCCTGCCACTCGTGCTGATATTGGTGATATGGCTCTTTCTGTTGGTGACCTGGTTAAGGATGTTCACAAAGACCTGGTTAAGCGTCTACGTAAGTCCAATCAGGAGGAGGAGAATACTCTGGTCAAAGAATTGAAAGCTCTCCTTGCTGATAGAGAAGAGCGTATAATGGCTCTTTCTGAATCCTTGGGGACAACTCATAACATTCAACAGAATCTTGTTGATAATCAGAGGCTGCAGATAAGAGATATGGGAAGACTTGAAGAAGAATTATCTAAGACCAAAGCTGCTCTTGCCGAAGCTAATCTGAAGATAGCTGCTCTTGAAGCCAACAACAAGATGCTGTCAGAAAGATTGGAAAGTGCACAGAGAAGACAGAGCAAAGCAAAGAGGAAAGCTAAAAGAAAAGAAGAAAAAGCAAGAAAGAAGGCTAGGAAGACTGAATCTACAAAGGACTCAACTCCAGCAGCAGATCCCAAGATTTTTGATCCTCCAGCTGCTGATCCTTGAGTCACATAGCCTATGATGTAGATATCTTATTGAAGACCTTCACAGACAAATTTCTTTGCTTATAAAAATTTGTTTGTGCTAATATGTTTTTCTTATATTTGTGTTGTTATCTGCATTATTCTGTGCTATTTCCTTTTGCAGATCATCACTCTTGCCGATTCCTTGAACCAGCTTCACCATTTATTTTGGTGAATCCACCTTTTGCATTAGACATCCAGTGTGACTTACCTTAGGATTTGGTTATACCTAGATATCCTTAGAAATCTTTTCCCTAAGATAAGAGATGTCTTTAGCTTTAAGGGTGATTGGACTTAAGTAATTAGGAGGAGATTGTTGTTCAAATAGATACCTAGGTCCTAGAATTACTTAATCCCAATCATGTCTAGACTTAGGGTCCCCCAATTTTATTAGAACCTTTTTAGGTACCCTTAGGATCCTTTGTGACCAGCACAGGTGTATTTCAACTCCTCAACAAGACAAACCAGCAAGAGGAAGCAAAATCAGCAGACCAGTAAACAAGTTGCCGATCAACTCTATTCTTAACATGCGACAAGTTGCCGATCAACTTGCTACAGAAGTTGCTGATCAACTTATTTAAGAAGTTGCCGATCAACTCCATTCACAACATGGCGATATAATAGACAGTCTGCACTGTCAGTCAGGTGACATCATTTCATTAAAGTCAACCTTGCTGATTGTCTCTATACTGTTTTATTATAAAGTAGTTTACCTGCTCTGTAATGATTTCTACGCCGTCTGACACATAGCTACTTTTAGCTATGCTCTGTCTCTACTTGCTTTTGCAGGTAACCGGTTGAGACAAATGGGTCTTTACCCATCAGACTTTTAAGGCACGCGTATCTTCGCCATTAATGCCAATGATACTTCATTAAATGCTCCTCACCTACCCAGCTAGAAATTCAAATGTTATCCTTCTTCAACAAGCTAAGACATTAACTCCTCCTATAAATAGAGGACTTAGTGCATTGAAGAAGGTTGGTGATTTTAGTGCATTGAAGAGAGTTGGTTGTTTGCAGCATTCATTGAAGCTCAAACATTCCTTGTCCAGATAATCATTAGATCATTTAATAGGACATACACTTATGCACAAACTCTACAACACTGTTAGTATTCCCGAACTAGATTATTTTAAGGAATACGTTGTCTGAGTTTTCACACACCCACCTGAGTGAGATAAGTTCTTTTGAACTTGCCGCTCAAATACACTTGGTCAGATATTTGCTTTACGATTCATTAAACTATCTCTAGAATTTAGTCTTTGTATCCGGCAAAGCCGCTCTTGTAATAGACTAGGGATATTTAATAGTGCTCTTAACCCAAATCCAAGTTCTGACCAAACTTGGTAGAGGACGTAGCAGTATTTACACTGTGAACCTCTCCAAATCTCTGTGTCCTCTGTTACTTACTGTCCTTGCCGGTTGGAACTCTATCACCGGCAAATCATTACTGTTCTTACTGACACAACTTCATTTCCATTGACCAATCTCTTGAAACTGCATTGAACTTTTAGAAACTACTTTGTGTTTAAACCAAGCTCTCAAAACCTTTTTATAAACTGATTTTGTGTGAGTTAAAACAAGTCATATCTTCTCCGCTGCGCTTACTGATAATAGTTTGCAAACTGATAAGTGACTTTGCATTTAAAAGTGTTTCTTTGTAAAAGTTTTAAAAAGGCTATTCACCCCCCCCCCTCTAGCCTATTTTCCTACCAATTGGGCCTAACATACTGACTGCTGGATCGAGTTCACTGAGGCCCTGGCCATTGACAGGGTACAGATTAACAACTTGGATAAGCAAGAAAAGGATTGGGTTGATGAAATGCAAGCATACGTAGAGAATCAAGTCCTCCCCGACGACCCAGACCGAGCGAAAATCCTGATGAAGCAGGCCGCCAGGTACACGATCATTAATGGAATCCTCTATTGAAGATCTTTTTCAAAACAACTGCTGAGATGTGTTAAGACCAGAACGGTAACCAATTTTTTATACGAGGTCCATGAGGGAGTATGTGGAGGGCATCCGGGAGCCCGAACGCTTGCTAACAAAATCCAGTTTTTGGGATACTACTGGCCGACAATGAGGCAGGACGCCGAGGAATATGTCCGCAAATGCGACCAGTGCCAAAGATTCGCAAACATTCCAAGACTGCCCTCTACAGAGCGAACGTTGGTAGTTCCTACTTGGGCATTCGATATGTGGGGGATTGATCTGATTGGGCCGTACCCTAAAGCCCCTGGAGGAGCTCAAATGGTAGTAGTGGCGGTAGATTACTTTACAAAATGGGTAGTGGCTAAAGCATTGACTAGTACTACGGAGGCAAACGTCATTAAGTTTGTACATGATCACATCTATTGTCGTTTTGGATTACCGCGGGCTATTGTTTCGGATCATGGACCCCAGTTTCAAAGAAAGTTCACAGCTGAATGCAGAAGGCTTAACGTGGAACACCGCCAATCTTCAGTGGCAAGACCGCAAGCAAACGGCTAGGCCGAGGCCGCCAACAAATTACTCATGACCGCCCTCCACAAAAATTTGACAGGAAGAAGTGGACGTTGGTTGGATGAACTTAGCACTTCTTTATGGGCCGTCCGCACTACAACAAGAAACTCAACTAAGGAGACCCTTTTTTCTTTAAATCAAAAGCTCTTCATTATTTATAATAGCTTGGACGTCAAAGACCTGAGGGATTTCAACTGCCTGGCCATCCTGGACAACTCTCCTTTTAAACCGATCAAGATAAGCCTCCATAGCAGCACTAAGTTCGCGGCCTTCCGCAGGATCAGGAAAAATCCTTCGGGAGACCGAGATGGGAGCTATATTATCCGGATGAGAGAAAGGCCAGCCTAATCGATTTTGAACAACAAGGGGAGATCTTTGCCATTGATCAAATTTATTCGAAGTGGCAGAAAAAATCTTCTCAAATCGAGGTTTGGTCTTCAAGCTTAAGCACCCCGCAGTTATTTGGTGAGTAAAGTAAATATGAAGGGCGGATAAAGAAGGTTCAAATCCTATAACGCGGCTTACAACTATAAAAGATACCAAATAGCGAATGGCATTTGGGGTCAAATCCATTGGGAGGCAGTGAGTAAATTCAAGAAATTCACAAATGAAAGGATCTAGGGGAAGGCGGAGCCCGTTTTCAAATTGAACCGGAAAAAAGACATAGGCAAGGTTCTCTGTCCGGACCAAAGAGGGAGTCATCGTATCACCTCCTATGGGCGACTCATACTCACCCAGACCGCTGAAAAGATATATTTTGGAGTCAATACGAAATTGTGACAAAAACTCATCATCGGAATCCTGCTCATCCCTATCTCCTAAGCCTGCACCAGAGCAAGATGTACCTGCTTGACTAACTGCCCTATTATCTGGACCCTCAAGAAAAGAATCTACAATCCTAACTGGAGAACGAAGCAAGTAAACGTTGCTGGCGGTATCAGGGGCCAATCTCTCTAAATGCTTGCGTGAATCCGTAGGGGTACCAGAAGACCCTTCTTCATCGACATCTTGGGCAGGCTCATCCAACAAAAAATTGTCATCTTCGTCAGCCCGCTCAGAAGCATCCCCGCTGCTGGTCACTTTGATCACACCAGCATTCATGGGAATATCGTGGTCTTGGTCATGGATAGGCAAAACATCATCCAGAGGGGTATCCAGCCAAGTCCGGGAATCAGGCCTGCTTGTAGATACACGGTCTCCACCTAACCTCACCAACCTTCTAGCATTGCCAGCCATATCTACATTATTTGGGAATCGAGTTAATACGGCCTTCACAAAAATCCCTAACTGTTCCTCACCCCCCAGAACCCTCATTCTCCCGGAGTCATAGTGAACCGAGGGACCTGTCTCCCACAACAGGGGTAGAATACAGGAGTCCCACTCATAGACTATTCCTATTGTTTTGAAAGCAGACAGAGAAAGCCGTTTCCAAGCATTTATTAAAAATTTATAAATTCCTCCCGTTTTCTGACAACAACCATAGAGGTCCGGATGAAGCATCCGCCCCAGGTCCAGTTCATCCATGGTCGAAATTAGAAGCTTTTTTCGAGAAACTATAAAAAATCCAAGGACGAACTAGAGATTCCTAAGAAAAATATGATTCAATCGGTTACAAGTTGGAAAAACTTTGTTCGTGATCTCAAGACTTTGAGAAGGCGGCGGTTAGGGTTTTCCCAGAAAAATGGTGGCAAAAGCTCAAAATTAAAGAGTTAGCAGTTTAAAATCAAGCGACGAAAGCAAAATCTAAGGCGCTACCTGACAATCGATCGAGCTAAGGAAATAGAAGAATCAATCCGTTGACGTTGATAGCAATAATTTTTCCGAGCGCAATAGCAGAGGGTTAAGGGTGTTGAAAGTTTGGAATGGTTCAATTTGGGGTTATTTATATAGCCTAAAATGGGTCGGACTCAACCTATGACCCGGGATTGACCCGACGTGTACCCGGGAAATGAAGAGGCGGGAATTACTTTTTCAAAAATTGATGACGGTTCGCATTAAATGTGCATGTAACGTGTCTTTTCAGCTGCAAAAAGCATGTCAGGCGACTGGCATGAGGGGCCCACCGTCCCATCACCAACTACTATCGTAAGACTCCCGTATCATTCTACAATGTACCAGAATTCGACCCAGATCGGCTCGGATCAAGTTATAGAGATGTAACTCCTCGCATCGCTCATAAATAAGCTGATCCTTGGAGTTAGGGGCCACTGATGAGCCCGAGCTTGTTAGACCGGGGCCAAACCCGGGTGAACCGGACCGATCGAGCTATTTTAACCGGACCATGAATCTCGAGCCCGAACCGGCGAACTCGGGGAAGCTAGTGACCGAGGATCGAGCATAATCGGAGATCTGGCTCGAGGAAGGCTTTGCCTTCTGTCATTCACTAATAAGCTCGGGAATTGCACTTTACAGCTGGAAAATACGTCCAAGGGACGTTAACGATCCGTACCTGTCAGACCACGATCACGAGTGGTGGACCCATCATCCAATGAGATCCTGAAACGTGTCCCAAGTCGGTTAATGTCTAGATCTTCTCCTTTTATTCTCTCTCTTCTATTACCTATAAATACTCTTTTACGCCCCCATGGGCAAGGTACGTATTCTAACCCTAATTCACACATACAAGGCATTCACAAGCCTTTCTTCTTAGGTTTTCCTCAGAGATCTTACTCTCACACCCGAGGGCCTAAGCCGGATTCAAACCCGGCTCTGGTCTTAACGGTGTTTTGTTTGTGTTGTGATCCAGGAACTGGAAATACCAAGTTGGAGATCCCTCTCCTTGACCCCAGAAATTCAGGACGTCATCAACTTATAATTATATACTCCCTCCGTCTCACTCGAATTAGGATTCTTGGTCAATCTAATTATACTTTGACCAATAAATTGAAGAAAAATAATAATGCTAATAAAAGTTTTAAATTGTTATTATATCACGGTTACTAATAAATTCAATAATTACTTACTTATTCGATTTTCATTAAGATAGTTATTTTTCTTCTAATTATTGGTCAAAGTATAAATAGGTTGATTATTCGAGTGGGACGGAAGGAGTATATCAGTAAACCATATTTGTGACTACTAAACTCCATCCTAAAATATCAAAAATACAGGTCACAAGTAAAAATTTTACCGCCAATGATTCACCATAATGCGCAATATGAGTTTTAACCGGGAAAATAAGGCGCAAAACCAGTTTTCACTGGAAAAAATTGGCTCCAAAAATAATGAAATTATTTTGTGACCTCATGTGTGACGGAAATTTGTCACAAAGTTACTTTTTACCAAATTTTTTACAGCCAATGATTCACCATAATGCGCAATATGAGTTTTAACTGGGAAAATAATGCGCAAAAACAGTTTTCACTGGAAAAAATTGGCTCCAAAAATAATGAAATTATTTTCTGACCTCATGTGTGGCGGAAACTTTGTCACAAAGTTACTTTTACCAAGACCTACTGAACGCACATTATTTTTAGGGCATATTTTTAAGTCCGTCACAGAGTGTGTCACAAATTTCGTCTCAAAAGGTCATTTTTCTTGTAGTGCACGCTTGTGATACCTACATGTGACGGGATTAAACTAAATTAATGTCATAAAGAATACATGCGGGGACGGAGTTTTATTTCGTCCATAATAACCACTTGGGGACGGAGTTTTATTTCTTCCATAATAACCACTTGTTTTTTTTGGAAACGGCATGTATGATTTGATGACATTAGTTTAGGGAAATCTCGACACATGAAAAACCAACTCAGTCACGGAGTGTTAGAACCTACACTAAGAATGTGTTGGCTTGTGCTCAGCTAAAGAGAGGCTTAAGGTCACCCCCGGCATGTAGTCATGAACTACGCCACGGGTTGAGGTTTACCGCTTCGAGAGAGTCAAGGTCGGGTGGAGCTTGAAACTCTCTAGGACGGGCCTCGACGGGTTTGAGGTTATGAACTTGTGCGACTCGATAGTGAGCAATTCATAGGAATATGTGCATGTAGTGTGAGGTCAAGCCAAGTGACAAAATAATTTTTTTTCAAAGAAAGAAAAGAAAAACAAATAAGCACATAATTACAACTTTCGAATCACCCGTGTGACCGATAAAATAAACAGAAAAAGAAAAATTGTTCTGTGTAGGCCCCGGTGCTCACACACTGTCAATCATTCTGTTTTGTGCATTGTTCTGTTTCTGGGAAAATTGCCCAGAAGCACGCGCATTGGGAAATGAGAGTGGGAGGCGCGCGCCTCCGAGCGAGAGAGGCCGAGGCGCCCGATTCTGGGCAGTACCTGCAAATCAGTGGGTTCAAGGGATTGCCTTGAACCTAAATAAAAATTCTTTCCCCTGCAGAATTTGTTAGCACATAAATATGGAATTGAAGGAAATGATGGGATGCGGGCGATTCTGGTGGTGAAGGTCGGAGGCGCGCGCCTTAGGCCAAGAAGGCCAAAGGCGCACGTTTCCCACCTTTTTCCACCAGAATGCCCAGAAACAGAATAAAAGAATACCATAAGTAAAAACGCAAGTTTAACCCTCTAAATTGTACCCAGCGGAGTCGCCACTGTAGATACCCCGGGAAAACCACAACTTGACTAGAGCGGTGAATTATCCTAGGATGTCTATTTGTGTTTTAATTGTTTAGAGTCGCCACCTATGTTTTTAAAGGAACATAAGAAAAACCTAGAAATAGCCTAATTTATGTACAAAACCAGAGATTCGGGAGAGAAGGGTTCGGGGGTTAGGTGACGGAGTGGGAAGTAGTTAAACACCCACTCCGCCCCGCTTACGCGGGTCTTGCTACTATTGGTGTTCTAATGCTAAAAGTCCTTCAAATAATACGAGAAATGTGCTAACAATTGTAAGGGAAAGAAAAGGGAAATAAAAGATAAATTGTTTTATTATATTAATGCTTAAAGATTACATGTCAAACTATTCTAACAATTACATTAATATGAAATGGGAAAATTAAAGTAGAGTTGGAATGTTGGAAGATAACATTGACCAAACTTCAATAGTGAAGTGGCCTTTTAGGTCATCTTCTCTTTTATGGGGATTGCATACATTGACTAGACATGAATAAAAGGAGAAGAAGAAAAAGTAAAGTTGTACCTTAAGAAAGAAGACTTTAAACTTTGACTTGAAAAGAGTAGAGTTTCGATGCTTGAATTGTTGTTGGGAGAATTCTTGTAGGGAGAATTCTTGAGAGAAATGTGTATAATATCGTTGTGAAGAAAATTCAAGTCCAAAAACTTGTGTATAGTTTTTGTAGAGAAGATGAAATTGGTCTTTTCTAAGGTAAAAAAGAGGGGTTTAAATAGGTAGAAAATAGAGGAAAAGATGACTTTTCAACCAATAAGAAAATAAATAAATAATAAATAATAAAGAGAAAATCAAATAATAAATAAAAGAAATATTTTATTTTTAAGAAATGGCTAAGAATATGGGATTGGAGGTTACAAAACTAGGGGGGGTGAATTTGGAGGTAAAAAGGAGTGTTTGTGATCAAGGAAAAGGAGGGAAATAAGGTGCAATCCGTTACTGCCATAATGGGAGGCGTGCGAGTCCGGCTTTAGGGGCGAGACGCACGCGCAGCCACAAGCAGTGCCGGAGGCGCCCGCGGGTGGAAAAGACAGAATGACAGAAATGACTTCAAAGTTAACTCTGTTATGCAGTTTAGTCCAAAACTAACAGAATCAGTTAGGAACTTAACCGAAGTTAACTCTGGAAAAGACAGAATGACAGAAATGACTTCAAGGCGGGGTGTCTACAATAAGATACAATTAAACTTATGGGTATTTGTTGGAGAACAAATACTGGACTGACCCGTATGAGATTTATGTCATGGTCACAATGTCATAATTAAGTCTCATATAGTTATATCATTGAATCCTTAGACCTGAGATTATTACAGACTTCCACATGATGAACATTACGTTTGACATATTCAAATATTACCCTTAAACGGGTAGCTATAAAGAATGTGATTGGCATAATCGGATTCATGTTGGGAAGAGTAATAAGTCAAGATGGAATTTGTCCCTCGTCAAGAGAGATGTCAAGCTTTGGCCACTCGATGAATAGTATTGATGAAATGCATGGCCGTGCTCAAATATGATTTGTACTATCAATATATTCGGGATCGAGAAAGTATTGAACATTGTAAGTTGACCATTGACCATGGCTTACGTTCAATGACATCGTGGACAAAAGGATTATGATATGTTCTATAATGGATTAACGAACTTTTATAAGTTATATCATTTTGGTAATCATGATGGCCTGCTAGGGTCCGCTCATGATTTATGAGACAAAGTGTGTTTGGGCTCATTGTCAACTTGATATAATCCTATGGGGTCACACACAAGAGAACGAATTGTTAAAAGGGAAAAATGGCAGAAATTTGGTCTGGCACGACCGTGCTGTTTATAGGGCACGACCTTGCCATAAATCGCCAATTGGATGTGCAGTGCGGTATAGTTGGCAAGACCGTGCCAAGTATAAAGCACGGCCGTGCCAAGCTCGGCACGACTGTTCCAGATACAACGCACGACCGTGCCAATATTGGCCGGCTGGGAAGGTAGGCTCGACATGTTTGGCACGACCGTGCCAATTTTGGGGCACGACCGTGCCAGTAATGTCGGCCAGAAAATCTGCACAGGTAATTATGTGACAGGATTTGGGTTTCCTAAGTCGTTAAGGGTTAAGGACTTATACCCATATAAATATCTCTTCACCAGCCATTGTATATGATTGATTCACTTGTTTGGAGAAACATAATTATTGATTGAGATTGAGAATCAAAGATCAATAATACATAAAATCATATAGTCCCTTTTTGATCTAGCAGTCAAGATTAAGAAAGAGTTCTTAATATTCGTTCGTGTGTGGATATCCATAGAGGGTGATTCCTTTATCATCTTCGTGTTCGTGTTCCTGTGTTCGTGATTCGAAAAGCGCGAAGAACTCAAGATCAAGAAAAGAATAAACGCATCAAGGGTTAGTATTCTTGTATTCATTATAGATGTATTTGTCATAATCATATGAATGGATCTATTGGCTTTGGTTTCATAAAATTTTAAATGCTATATTCCGCTGCACATGTTGCCTCGAAACCCAACAAAACAGTCATCGACCCATCTAGGTGAAAACCGTTTTCGACACATCTAGGTCAAAACCGTCTTCGACCCGTCTAGGTCAAACCCACCTTCGACCGTCATCGACCCATCTAGGTCAACTTGTCATCGACCCATCTAGGTCAAAACCTTCTTCAACCCGTCTAGGTCAAGCCATCATCGACACGTCTAGGTCAACCCGTCTTCGACACGTCTAGGTCAACCTGTCTTCGACCCGTCTAGGTCAACCCGTCTTCGAACCATCTAGGTCAAACCCGTTATCTTGACCAAGGTCCGAGTCATATCCCTTTCTCCTTGACCTCTACGTTCATCTTCTAATACTTATGGTTTTCAAAAATCACTGACCTCTTGCGATCACTCTCTCACTTGTCTTACTTAACCCGAACTACGGTGACCTGGGCCTCTCATAGTGTGGGACCTCTCCCACATGGTAAGGGGAATGTAGGCAGCCCCGGCCCAGTCAAACTTTAAGTCTTTTCATTCAACTTACATTTTGAAAATACGGAGATCGAGTCTTTTCATAAAAAAATATTTTATAAACGATGCCTTGTCATTAATTATATGTCTAATTTAATTCAAAGACCTAATCCCTCCACGACAATTACAGAATCTTGCATCATGTCTACCGAAGGAATCATCGAACTTGCAACTGAAGGTGCCGCCCATGGTCTCGAGACAACTCTCCACCCCAACACCGTTCTCAATGAGCAAGCAGCCCGCTTCCACACCATTGTCAACGAGCAAGCAGTCCATAACATCGCTCTCAACAAGAAAGCGACCCACTTCGAGACCATTCTCAATGAGCAAGAAACTCTCTTCCGGACCGCTCTCAATGAGCAAGAAGCCTACTTTGAGACTGTCCTCCTCAAGCAAGCAGACCATTTTCAAAAAGAGATGTACAAGGCTCTAAAGGACACCGAGGAGCGTCTCCGGTCCGACATCTATGGCATCTACGAGTACCTCAACCGCACTCTCCCTCCTGCTCAGTTTTAATACCCATACGCTCCACAAATGTATGGGCCACCACAGACTTTCCCCATCAGGACGCCTCCTATGACTACTCATCAGCAAGGAATACTGGCGCCTAAACCACCCTACAAGACGGTTCGTGACAAGAAGGACGAGCGCGAGTATAATGACTTGGGTATGCCATTAGACAAATGTTTCAAAAGTCTAGTTCAAGCCGGCAAGTTGTCATATTGCAAGTATCAACAATACGTTGGACATGACACCAAGAACTGCCTCCAACAGAAAAGGAGGATCCAAAGCCTTATTGATAGCGGAGCCATCACCCGCCAAAGGAATGTATGGGCATAAGCAAAGTCTACACCGGGGCTACCTCCTTCCAAAAAAAAAAAAAAAAAGAGTAATCTCAAAATAACAAACGCTTTGACCAATCGAATCGGACTAGTCAATTTGACTCTTTCAGTCTTCGTGGGTTCTAGAGAGTCTTTTAGTCAAAGTCCACCTTGGACATTAGTCTTTTATTTTGCTAGCAAAATTCCACTTTGGACCCTAGTTAGATTGTTAAAGCCCACCTCGGACTAGTCAATTTGAGTCTTCTAATCTAAATAATAAAAGAGTCTTTATTTCTTTTCTCTCTAGACTTGAGACATAATCTTGCATACATAAATCAATTCCATAAAAATTGTATTAATCTCAATTGTCAATTGATTGCTATATCATTATATGATGAATTAATTGCAAGTATACTCATTAATAAAGACTCATTAAAAGGTAAATGGACCCACAAACCATCATACATAACTAAACAAACAAGTAATCTCAAAATAACAAACGCTTTGATCAATCGAATCGTTTTCTTTTCTATATATACTCTCTATACCTACCCTCTCCATGTATACTCTCCTTGTGTACACCGACTGTGTGCCCCCGCCATATATACCCTCCTTGTGTACACCCACTGTGTGCACCCACCATATATATACCCCTGGTGTACACCCACTGTGTGTACCCTCCATATATACACTCCTTGTGTACACCCACTGTGCGCACCCCCTATATATACTCCCCTCGTATACACCCACTAAATACTCCTCATATACACCACCCACTTCCCATGAAGAAGACGATGATTGCAGAGCTGCTCAACATCGAAGAAGCGCCCGCATAATCATGGAGGCTGTCCGTTCCCGCCACAACTACAACATGACGATGCACTGGGGCTGTCTGTCTCCCACCAAGATGTAGAAGAAATGCAAGGGGCTATTCAAACCCCCTCTATGAGTTGTACCTCCCAAAGACGAAAGTGAACTAGGGGCTCATCTTGCCCAACGTTTCAAATGTATATATATATTAAAAAAAAAACTCATTAGGTCGAAACCCACAACGGGCGACTGAGGCAAAAATTAGAGCGATTGCACAAAAAAGAAGCCCGCTAGGTTAAAAACCCGCAAGGGCGGCCTAGGCAAAAACAAGGGTGTGCACAAAGAAATAAAATCAAAACAAAGAAAAATAGAGGGGCTATCATCATAGGAAAAGTAAAAGTCCCACTTTCTTTTCACTTCATATTTTCTATTTTTCTTTCTTTTCAAAGGAGTTCAACTCAACTCGACAGAAGCAGTCCAGAGCAACAACTACAAACGAAGTACTCCAAAGCAACAAGCAAAAATGGAGTAGACCACCACTCAAGCCCGGTATCATCATCACCCGAGCAACCACTGAAAACCAAATATAACCCACCTTGGACCAACTTTCTTTCTTCCCACATATACCCTCTCAAACCTAGTATCATCATCAACCTGGTCATCCTCAAACTACATGGACCTGAGCTTCTCACATCGAGAAGAACGTAAGCAACCTCCTGGTCCGGTCCAAAATATATACAACCCACCTCGAGCCAACTTTCATTCATTTCTCTCTTCCCCATACACTATAATTTCTATCCTCTTTCTCGATTAATCAAGGCATTTATTATTTCGAGATTACATGTCTAAAACATAACCATAAGATACATAACTAATCAACGAATTTCATTCTCGAGCAATCAAAAGACAATTCTGAATAAAATAATTTTCAAATGTCTCGACAAGTCTTCTGTTCTACAATCTAGAAAAGAGCTAAACATTTAGTTTCTGTCAAGCAGGGGCTTCCTTCCTTTTGTACATATATATACTTCTCACAATTGTCCAAAGAGTCAAAACACGAGAACTTCCTCTCTCGTTTCTCTCTCTCTCTCCATAATGAAAAGGCCCTTGCAAGTCATCTATACATTTCTGTATTTTTCTTTATTTTTAGTCGGCTGAAAAAAAACAAAAAAAAAGACGCAAAAAGAATATACCCAGCTAGATTGAAAACCCGCAAGGGCGGTCTAGAGAAAAAACGGGGTGCATCTAAAAAGGAGGTAGAGTCCCCCACCTTATGCCCTTACTAAACTGGGCTGCCCCAATGGAATTGGACCGACTACCGATGCTCCAACAAGATCACTCTCCATGAAAGGTAATCTCTTCATCAAAGCTCAACATGGTTGACCTCTTTCAAGAGCCCCCATCAAACTGGGGCTGCCCCAATGGAATTGGGCCAATTACTGATGCTCCCCGCAGAAAATCATCTCTCTCCATCAAGGCTCAATATGGGAGGGCTACTTTGAAATGCTTCCATCAAACTGGGGCTTCCTCAACAGACATGGGGTCGACTACATGGCCACTCAGAAATCACCGGCGACCTGACTGAATCATACTCACCCAAAGGACAATCCTAATCAACAAAGGTCGGCGAAGGACAAGTACTTGAATTAATTAGACTGTAATTAATTTATAAGGCATCTTTATAAGATCATTACATTTTTCAAAGTGTTTTCTATCACGACACGATGTTTAGAATCCCGCACACTCGTTCTCTACTAATTTACAAAATGTCTTTTGTCTCATCTCTGTGATGTCCTAACTGACTCGGTCCTATACCATTTACCCTACAACTTAGGATACCCTTGGGTCCTGCATCCCGTCTCCCATAGGTCAAAAGCCCTAAATTACCTTTAGGCAAATAAAGAAAAAAATTGAAAGGGTCCACCTGTTTATAGCCCAATCCACCCAGCCGGGCTGATCCGCAACCTGCATAAAAATAAGAATACCAGATACCAAGCAGTTTATAAACCCAACTAGGGTATCGTCAGCCCATGCAACGCGCTCCGAGACTGCACTGCATATATACTGTATACATACTATCTACGTGATACATGCTACTATACATATTACAAAAAATATATAAATGTCCATACAGTCATCCATGAATATATACTATGCTACTGTCTATGCTCTACACTAATAAAATGCAGATCTAAGAAGCTGATCCGCTAGTATCGCCTTGAGTTCTCTTCCTCAGAGGAGGACGCCTACCGGTCTAAGCACCATCATCACCGTGACTAGAAGGAGGAGAAACACCGCACTCTGCCAACTTCTGAATTCCCTTCGTCACCTTCCTGTGGAGCCTCCGAATGACCGCCCGTAGACCCAACTCGTGGAACGCCATGGTCTCATACGTATGGTTAGTCACCTAAGATGAAGGCAACACAAGCATGTCAAAAAGAGTCCAAATGAGGAGATGACTAAAGACAGAAATCGGATACACTGACATGACCCACTGGGATCTGAAACTTCAGGGCTATCTCACTCTCCTCGTATGGCACCCACTAAGGCTAACCGCTGTCATCGGTATAATCATGAAAAGCAACTCAAAGACTAGCTCCGCCCCTGGATAGAACGTCATGTCTCTCGGACGGGGACCCCCAGAATAATCTTCAACTGGGCATAAGTATAGTGCCAAGAAGTCTCGCCTCCCCTACTCCTGCAACTCGGCACCCATTGGTACATGGCAGAGTACATTGACCGAGCACTAGTCATCCCGAACCGAATCAAGGCAAGAACCTCATAAGCCCAACACTGCATGGCAAAGACATATAATCAGAAGTAATCGACAAGATGAAAGAGACTGAAATCAAAAACAGACAAGGAATGGATCATACCTCCAAGGCAAAATGTAAGCAGTCAACTGACGCCGACTAGGACCAACAGCTCTGGCAAGCCTGTAACCCCCAAGCTATCCCCCTCACTATATCCAAATCTGCTAGACATCCAAGCAGTGGAATCATCGCCGTTGTACCAGCATTAGCAAAAATGGTAAGACATAATTCGTACCAAATGAATACCCGGGCAGTCACCTCCACATCGCCTCCACCGGCCTCAAGAGCAGCCAACAACTCCTTTTATCGCCTCCTAAGGCCCCCCAGGCGCATGCCGTAACCGCTCCTGATATCGGTACAGTCAAACCCGATCAAACTCTGAAGCCTCTCTGCACTCCCATCGGCAAGCAGGGTGTCATCACTCCATATGGGATACCAGTAAACGGCAACCCGGTAAGAGCCGTGAAGTCCAACGGAGTCACCGTCACCTCGCCCCAACCAAAGTGAAATGTATGGGTGGTATCCCACTAATGCTCCCGTGGTGCCATCACCAGATCATTACTTTTGGTCAACTCTCCTTGACCAGATAAGCTCTCAAAGAATAATGCCCCTAAGCCGGTGGCCAACACCCTGTTCTGAACAGTCTCTAGGGTCCTCTCCCACAAGTCATGTACAACGCCGCACGAGCCCCTCGACTTCAAAGGCGGCAATACAACCTGCAATCACAAACATGTATACACAGCTCAGGTATGCAGTTAATCTAGCAATTTATTTCATAATATGTGCACATATATGAACTGCTGCATTCTTACTTTAGAAAATCCCAAAAATCCCCAACAAATACTTTATCACATATACTTCGCATATTATTCAACTCATGAATAAAACCCTAGTCTACCTAGTACAAGACAACTCAACTCCAAATGAGTCCAAGACATTACAATAATTAACAGACAAAATACAACTTCACACAAAATAAGCTTTCTCAACGAAACATTCACATACATTGACCACCCATGTTCTAAAGAAGGTCAAACAACATAAAAAGCACTTTTAACAAAGTCAACCAAGTCAAGAATCGATCAAAGATTACGACATTTTCAGAAAAAACGCGACTTAACACGAAAATGGCATTTTTCAACAAAATCATCAAAACAACTACTTGCCCATGCTACAAATGGCTTTAATTTCACAAATACTCAATCAATTTGAGTCGAAATCAAGAAATTCCACGAAATCCCCAAATTAGGACTTTAAAACCTAGAAATCCAAACCTTATACTTTAGGTAATTTACAATCAAACCCCGAACATTGGGAAATTAACTTCAAAAACCCCAAACTTTGAGTAACTTACAATCAAGTCTCTCACTTAAAATAACTTACAATCAAGTCCCTCACTAAAAATAATTTACAATCAAATCATCTACGCTTAACATTAACACATTTAAACCCCAAACTTGGGTTATTTACAATCAAAACGATCAACATAAAAGTCACTCAAAAACTTTGGGTAACTTACAATCAAACCTTCTCATTCAAAGCAATTTACAATCAAATCCTCTATGTTTAACGTCAACATACTTAAACCCCAAACTTTGGGTAATATACAATCAAATACTCTATGTTTAACGTCAACATACTTAAACCCCAAACTTTGGGTTATCTACAATCAAATCAACAATAATTTATTCAAACCCCAAAATTGGTCAATCTACAATCGAATCAATGATAATTGAATCAAACTCCATACATTGGGAAATTTACGCTCAAATCCCTTCAAACATCAAACAATCAATGATCAAACCCTAGACTATAGAAAATTTACACTCAAACTCCTCCAATAACAATACTCAATGCTTAAAACCTAAACAAAAGGTATCTTACATCTACAAATCTCCAATAACAATACTCAATGCTTAAAACCTAAACAAAAGGTATCTTACATCTATAAAAGTGTTACATTCATACAGTTATACTAAAATACATTGCAAAACACCGCGATCTCTAGGGCTTGTCCTTAGTCTGTTCCTTCGGTCCGAAAGACCCCTATAAATTACCAAAATTGACGCCCCTAGTCATATTTAACCGAACTTCGGTCTGAAAGACCACTATAAATTCCAAATTTAATGAACTCCGGTCCGGAAGACCACTATAAATTACCAAATCAATCTATTTCCCTAGCGATAATCATGCAGGTTAAGGAACCGCTATAAATCCTAAATTATAACGAAATGCAGGTTAATGAACCACTATAAATCCTAATGCAGGTTAAGGAACCGCTATAAATACTAAAACATATTAAAATATAGTTTGAGAAACCACTATAAATCATACTAAAATGCCGGTTAATGAATCGCTATAAATCCTAAATCATACTAATGTAGGTTAAGGAACCGCTATAAATCCTAATGCGGGTTAAGGAAATCATCATAAATCCTTTACTATTAACCGAATCAATACCAAGATACATGCATCCCGATGTAATCGAAAGTGTTATTGGCGTAACCCATACGATCCCAAGATACTGGCGTCTCGATATACAGTCTACGTTACCGTTTTACCGAATCCTGCGATCCTGAGGTTTTAGCATCTTTATATAACGTAGTTTTCAAGAAATTATTTGATTCACACGCCTCGTAAGATGGCTTCTTCATAAAACGCGTGTCTCATGTTCGACATAAGCTATTGGCGGCGCGCAACGTCTGTTGTCATTTTCCCCGGACACATTTAACTTTGTCTTGATTCGCACGCTCCATAAGAAGTCAGCATCCCTATCTATTTTTGCTCTCGATTGCTGAATCTTCTTCTCATACCGTGGTTTCATGATCATTTGGCATAAAGGCCAGCGTCCTTGTTCCTCCCTTCCTTATCTTCCACAGCAGAGTCCGAACAACGATTCTATTGTCCTTAACGAATGTTCAAGTCTTCATACAGGATAGCGTCCTTAAGATGTTATCCCCATCAGGAGCTGATGTCTCGTTTTCTTTCTCTCTCTTCCCTAACAAATGTTTAAGTCTTAGTACAGGATGGTGTCCTCAGGATGTTATCCCCAGCAGGAGCTGATGTCTCATTTTCCTTCTTTCTCTTCCCTAACGAATGTTCAAGTCTTCATACAGGATGGTGTCCTCAGGATGTTATCCCCATCAGGAGATGATGTCTCGTTTTCCTTCTTTCTCTTCCTTAACAAATGTTCAAGTCTTCATACAGGATGGTGTCCTTAGGATGTTATCCCCAGCAGGAGCTGATGTCTCGTTTCTTTCTCTTTCTCCCTCCTACGAATATTTGTCTTCGCACATGATCCTATCCCCAGCGGAAGATGATGTCTCATTTCTACCACCAGAGTGTGAACTACGACTGTCTTGATTCCCTTTAAGATACGTAGGTAGCCTAATAAAGGTTCAGCTGCTTGACCAACCTGGTCATCTTTTTTACTTATCTCCCACGATTTGGAACTCGTGTTTCAGATCGGTTCCTTTCTTAATCGACGACCCTCCATGCCTTGAAAGAAACGTCACCAAGGGGCTACTATTAGTACCTGATCTGAAGATAAAGGACTTCCTAGACCTTTAGGAACCTCCAAGGACTTTTTTGGCAATTATAACCTGACAGGGACTTATCCGACAACTCTCTAGAGTTCCTGATTGACAAAATTAGTTATAGGTCAAATTCTATCAGGATATTGACCCAATCCTAAGAACAAATTGATGAGATTTCACTGAGATCTTGATAACCACACTATCCGGCAACACTGGCCACGTGGCCTATATGGGAGTTAACCGCGCGGCTACTCCATCCGACCCTGGTTCCCTATAAATAGGTGCCTCCAGCCCCAGGATTCAAAAACACAATTCATTCTGCGAGTTTCAGAGTCTAGACAGACAAGAAAACTCCATGTTTAAGCCTTTTCGGTACCCTCGAAGCCTCTTAGAATCTTCAAGAAGCTTCAATCATAGTTCTTGCCAAACAAGGTAAGTCTTCTTACTTTTTTTATTATGGTCTTGTTATGTTCTTAGGCTAGATCTATACAATGCATGTTTTCATTATGTTTATTCATTCATATTCATATTTTTTTCATGCATTCTTCATGTTCTTAGTCTAAACTCATAATATATGCCATATTTAGGGTAGCGATCTTCATCTTTTACATGTTCATTCATATGTCTTCATGATGTTCTTATTCTTATGCTAGATCTACGAATTATACATGCGTAACGTACTAGATCTAGGGTTTGAATCCCGATTATGTGCATATAACATAGCCGATGATGATCCTAGGGTTTCATCAAACCCTAATATGATCTAGGAACTACTTCTAACCTAATATTCCCCCTCTTTATGCATGATCCCGCTTCATGTTGGGTATGCCCACATATATCTCAGTTTTAATGTAATAGGATTTATTAGATTTGATTGATCCATCACCTAAGTTTTATTTCATGGACTTTAGACCCACATGTAAGAAGTATTTATACTTCATTTTTTTAGGTTGTTCATTATTATAGAATAGGCTTAGAAATAGGGCAAGAAGATCAAGATTCAAGAAAATCACATTTTGAGCTGAGCCATGCGCCTATGCGCCATGCGCCTTCTAGCGCGCGCATATAAGCATTCTTCTAAGAAATGCTATGCGCCTCATTTTGATCGTACGCGCCATGCGCCTCATATGCCTTAGCGCGCGCATTCTCTATGCGCCTCTTGGCTCAACGCGCTTCAAAGTGTTTATTCAACACTCAGTGATTTATTGAAGATTCAAAGACTTGAAGAGAATTCAAATTACGCCAATAATCCAACGGTGATTAAAAGATGCATATACGCCTAATCTGTCGACACGTGTCCACAACGGTCACATTTATGTTGAGTGTCAAAATGGCCATAATATATGCATGCTCCAATCAACGAGCGACAGCTCAGCTTATCCACAAGGATCTCCAACGGCTAGTTTTTTTGAAGTTCACTATAAATACCCCATAACTTCAACATTTTGAAGTTGCTGAGTTTTGCTAAGAATTTCAAGAATTTCTCTCTCAAAGCATTTGTTGAAGATTTGAAGATTGCCTTCGTTTTTCCAGAATTCCTCAAGAACATCTTCATACCTTCATCCTTAGCCCAGATCTTCAAGCTATAACACTTTAGTTTCATTGTGTTCTAAATCATAAAGATCTAAAGAGCCTTGATACTAAAATCACACACGCACCTCTTTAAGTTTGATCACTTATATCCTTCTTTTAGAGATACACCGGTTATTGTTTTGGATTTGTTCATTCATAGAATATTAGATCTTGAGTTAGTGTAGAAGCTCAAAAGTTGTAATTTGTAACACTTACTCATTATGTAAGATCTCCATTAGAAATCCAAGACTAACCATCTTGGTAGAGGACGTAGATCTTTCATTGATCGAACCTCTCCAAATAGCTTGTGTTATTATCTTGTCATTTACTTTCAAGTTATTATCTTCACTCACTATTAGCTTGTTTACTCATTGTAGATTGATTGATCTGAATTGTGTTGTGTTGTTAACTCATTTGCCTTAGTTTCTTATTTCACCCACTTTGAGCCAAAATACTTAGAGTGTGTGTGCGCCCCCTTTATCACTTTGCGCCTATTTACATTACTAAATTCCGCTGTGCATTTCACTCACTCACTTAGGCGCATATCATAACGCTTATTTGATAAAGTGCGCATTTGCAATTGAGTTTATCAAGGGTACGAAAATAATTTTAAAATAGCTATTCACCCGCCCCTCTAGCTATTTTTCATACCCTTGTTGCCCTTTGGGACCAACAAGTGGTATCAGAGCAAATACCTTTATAAAACATTTTCGTTTTTCAAGCTTAACAGCTTGGGTGCCGATTCTAAATGGCAAACTCAAAACCTATGGCAACTGCAAACTACACTCACGTTCCGGTCTTTGATGAAGATCATTTTGACGTGTGGAAATTCAGCATCTTAACTCATCTCAACTCAATCGATGAAAGACTTCATGATACCGTGGTTTATGGACCTTACATTCCTATGAAAGCGAATCCAAATCCGCGCACAAATGTTGTTCAACCAACCGTCAAGAAACCAAAAGAGGAATGGACTGAGGAAGAAACAAGAAGAGTTGCAAATGATGGCAAACAAAGAAATATACTTCTAAGCACTCTAAGCACGGCTATGAAACAACAAGTCATGCATTGTGCTACCGCCAATGAGCTATGGGATGCTATTGAAGAGCATATTGAAGGAGACACCGTATGCAAGGAAAACAAGAAATATGAAGTGCAAAAGAGATTCAATAATTTCTCCCAACTCCCCGGTGAAACTTTAAGACAAACTTATGAACGCTACTGTGAAATTATAAATCTATGTATTTCACTTGGCATGAAGTTTTCTAACAAAGATTTGAATGTCAATTTTTTCCAAGCCTTTAGATCAAGATACCTACATAAATCCAGCGCTCTTGAAGACGCCGGAACTTTAGATGTATGGACTTTAAGAAACCTTTATGCAAATCTCAAGGTTTATGAGCTCAAACTCCAACGAATCAGCGAAACTGAAGGAAAGTCAAAATCTATGGCTATGATGGCGCACAGAGAAGCTGCGCCTACACCTGCGCCTGCTCCTGCGCCTGCTCATGATGAGAAAAATTCCGATTCCAAAATTTCTACTTCTGAGCTATTGGACATGGACGATGAAGACTTCACTTTATTTGTGAAGAGATTCCAGAAGTTTAGAAAATTTACCAAGCCCGGCTCAACCAGCAAATTCCAAGGATCTACCAGCAGAGCTCCTCCAAAGTTCACGAGGAGCAGTGACTCAAAAAGAAAAGAAGACCTTGTTTGTTTTAATTGCAGGAAACCAGGACACTTTGCTTCAAGCTGCCCAACTCCAAAATTTGAATATATGCAGAAGAAGAGCAGCCATACTCCCAAGTTCACTCCCAAATTCACTCGACATAAGGGAATGGTTGCGGAAGAAGAAGCACCAGCAAATGAGCACAACACTTGGATTGAAACATACTCCGATAAGAGCGATGAAGATTCCGATGATGGACTCGTTTGTTTGATGGAAAATGATGATGAAGTTGATACTTATGATTCTGATGATGACTTCTCCAAGGATGTTCCTGACATGAATGCCTTGAATAAACCTATCAAGAAATCTGCAGGTTTTCAAGAACTAAAAAGGAAGAAAGGACCAACCATCAGCGAGCTCGTTGAACAAGGATTTCTCACTCCGGCTCAAAGCGATGGTGGATTGTTATTCTCACGATGTGATCTTAGTGCAAGGAACAAGTTGAGAAAAGGAGCATACATTAGACCTCAAGTTGAACCAACTGCTCCAATCTCCAAAATCAATGATGATGAAGTGATTGCTGAACAAGAAAAATTGTTCAAAAAGGCTGAAAAGGTAATCACTAGATTTGATAGTATGAAGGAAGCTTTAGCACTTTCATGTGATGAAATTTCCCAGCTTAAGACCGAGAAATCTCTGCTTAATTCTGAACTCACCCTCCTTAAGGAGAAGATAAAGAGCATGACTCCTCTTACTGTTAAAAATACTTTTCTAACAGAACAGAACTCACTTCTTAAAGTTCAAAACGATGAATTGGTTGCTCAAATTACTGATCTCAAAAAGATTACAAATGAGTGGTCCAATTCTCGTGTCACTATGGAGAATATATTTGAGTCCCAAAAATTCAGTGGTGATAAAAGTGGCTTGGGATTCTCATCAACTAGTGACAACTTTAAATGTGATGTCTGTGCTGAAAGAGATAGTGCATTTACAAACCAACAAACTTTTGAAATTCCCTAGGAAAAACATTATAATTCAATGCGTAAAGGACAGGAAAAAGTCAAGAGACAAACATTCCATTATGTCTACCCAACGAAGCAATTTGGGAAAGCTAATGGGAAAGATATAGCTACAGATGAACCATCTCCTAGCAAAATTATTCTTGAAAATAGGCGCACTCCTTCTCCGAGTGCTCATTATGCGCCTAAGAGCCACGTGCCTCATCCTCGTGCGCCTCCTAGCCCTATGCGCCCTCCAAGAAAAAGCGCTCCAAAATTTCAAAAGAAAGATTTTGTTAAGGCTAGTTCATCTGACCCAAAGAAGAATGACATCCCTAAGAAAAGTAAGGAGTTTGAGAAAACTCACGTGATTGGTGGCTTTCATCATTGTTCCATTTGTGATTGTTCAGGACACAAGGCCGTGGAATGCCTTTTGCGATTCACTCCCAATGCCAAAGGACGTAAAAATCCTAAGGTCAAGCAAGAGTGGGTTGTCAAAAGTTGCTAACCCTAGGACCCAAAAGGAATAAAGGGGACCTACTTAAATGTCTATATTTCAGATTCTTTGCTTCATGGCTGGATCTTCAAAAGCTAGAAATTATGAATGGATTCTCGATAGTGGGTGTTCAAGACACATGACTGGAGATGAATCCTTACTAGAAGATGTCCATGAAGAAAGAGGTCCCTCCGTAACATTTGGTGATAATAACAAAGGTCAAGTTGTAGCATATGGAAAGCTCAAGAAAGACAAAGTGTGCATTGAAAGAGTCTCACTCGTCGAAGGGCTCAAGCACAACTTATTATCCATATCTCAATTCTGCGACAAAGGATTAGAATGCCATTTTACTTCAACGCAATGTCTTATCAAGAATGGCAAAACTGGAGCTATCTTACTCACGGGATATCGTAAGACAAATATTTATATTATTGATTTCCATAGTATGAACTCTAGTACTAATCTTTGTTTTGTAGCAAAAAGTGTGAACGAAAATAGTTGGCTGTGGCACAAGCGCTTAAGTCACTTGAACTTCAAGTATCTATCTAAACTCAGCAGGAATAATCTTGTCAAAGGACTTCCCAAGGTTGCTGATCATCATGACAAAAACTGCACCGCGTGTCAACTTGGCAAACAACCGAAGCAGTCAGTTTCAAGCAAGTCAAATCCTTCAACTTCCAGATGTTTGCAACTGCTTCACATTGATCTATTTGGACCAGTTTCCACCGCAAGTATTAGAAGAAACAAGTATACTCTAGTTGTGGTGGATGATTATTCAAGATATACATGGGTAGAGATGATGATTACAAAAGATGATTTTTATGATATTCTCACTACCTTATTTCGACAGTTCCAAACCCAAAAACAAGATGACATAGTTAGTGTTCGATCCGACAATGGAACAGAATTCAAAAAACAACGGTGTTGCTCGATATTGTGAAGATCATGGGATAGATCACAACTTTTCAACCGCCGGAGTCCCTCAACAAAATGGCTTTGTTGAAAGAAAGAATAGGACGTTGATTAAAGCGGGAAAGACGATGATAGCTGAAGCTAAATTGCCTAAGTACTTTTGGGAAGAAGCTATCAACACTGCATGTTTTACTCAAAATCGTTCCCTCATCAACAAACTTCACAACAAGACTCCGTATGAACTTTGGCGTGGTAGAACTCCCAAAATTGCATTCTTCAAGATCTTTGGTTGCAAATGTTATATCCTCTACAACGGAAACGAACATAGAGGTAAATTCGATGCCAAAGCCGACGAAGGTATTTTTGTTGGGTATGCCAAACACTCTAAAGCTTTTCGTGTTTTTAATAGATCTACATTAGTGATAATTGAATCTGTACATGTCACATTTGATGAACATTCTCTCCTTGAGCCACATTTGGCTCCAAATGTTGCTGATGATTCTGTTGAGCTTAATGATACAGGTGCTCCTATTTATGTTGCGCCCACTCAAGATCAGAATCTATCAACATAAGGAAATCCATCTACATCAAATGCGCCTAATTCAATGTATAATGCGCCTGGTGAATCCTCTATTGCACCTCATTCCAATGATGCGCCTCATGATTCCTCTCACGCGTCTATTTCTACTGCTGCATCTAGTGTTAACCCAAATTTTCGATTCTGAGCCAGTTCAACCCCCAAATTTCAATGACTTTGAATCTGGTGAAGATGTACAAATTGAAGACCTTCAAGTTACTACGACTCAACCTAACTTACCTCCTGAAATTCGTGAAGTTAGAGGTCACCCAATTGCTAATATCATCGGTGATCTACAAGTTGGTGTTCGTACAAGGAGAGCTACAAACTTTGATGCTTACACTGCTTTTATCTCTCAAATTGAACCGAAGAAGGCTGATGAAGTGCTCCAAGATTCTAATTGGGTTGTTGCAATGCAAGAAGAACTCAATCAATTTGAACGATGTAAGGTTTGGACTCTAGTTCCAAGACCAAATGATCATGGAGTGATTGGTACGAAATGGGTGTTCAGGAACAAGATGGATGAGAATGGAACCATCACGAGAAACAAAGCAAGATTGGTTGCACAAGGCTATAGGCAAGAAGAAGGCATTGACTACGATGAAACTTTTGCGCCCGTAGCAAGACTTGAAGCTATCAGATTATTTCTAGCTTACGCCGCTCACAAGAACTGCAAGTTATATCAAATGGATGTGAAGAGCGCGTTTCTAAATGGTGAACTCCAAGAACAAGTCTATGTAGCACAACCACCTGGGTTTGAAGATTCACAATTTCCAAATCATGTGTACAAACTCCAGAAAGCTTTGTATGGACTCAAACAAGCACCAAGAGCATGGTATGATACACTATCCAAGTTTCTCATCGAAAAAGGCTTCACTCACGGTAAAATCGATACAACTCTTTCCATTGCCAGACATAATGATCATAAATTACTTGTTCAAATTTATGTTGATGATATTATATTTGGTTCTACTAATGAATTGTTGTGCAAGCGTTTTGAGAAACTAATGAAGAGCAAGTTTGAAATGAGCATGATGGGAGAACTCACATTCTTCCTCGGGCTACAAATCAAGCAAATGAGTGAAGGCATCTTTATCAATCAAGCCAAATATACAAAGGATTTAATCAAGAAGTTTGGACTTGAAAACGCTAAATCATACGACACTCCAATGGCCACCGGCAACAAACTTGACAAAGATTTAAAAGGTAAACGTGTTGATCAAACGCTTTATCGAGGTATGATTGGCTCACTCCTTTATCTTACTGCTAGTAGACCTGATATTATGTTTAGTGTTTGTGCTCGTTATCAATTCGACCCTAGAGAAGCACACTTAATTGCTGTGAAACGTGTTATAAGATATCTCTCCGGCACTGTTAACCTTGGACTTTGGTACACCAAAGATTCGAACTTTAAACTTGTAGGTTATTCAGATGCGGATTATGCAGCGTGCACAATTGATAGAAAAAGCACTAGTGGCACTTGTCATTTCCTCGGATATCGACTTGTGTCATGGGCAAGTAAGAAACAAGCTTCTGTATCTGTATCAACAACCGAAGCCGAATATATCGCTGCGGGAAGTTGTTGTTGTCAAATACTTTGGATGAAGCAGCAATTGGTGGACTATGATATCATCGAAGAAAATTGTCCCATCTACTGCGACAATACATCAACATTTGCGGTTTCTGAAAATCCTGTCATGCACTCAAAGACCAAGCACATCGACATCAAATATCACTTCCTCAAAGACCACGTGGAGAAAGGAAATATACATTTGGAACACGTGGGAACCGACTATCAAATCGCCGACATTCTAAGGAAAGCACTCGACGCGAAACGGTTCATGTTTTTGAGAGGTTGCTTGAACTCAATTAAATTCAATATAGTTTTGTCAATACTAATGATTTTATGTTTTGTTGAGTTATGAGTAAACTAGGTTCAAATGTTAAATCACTTCAAAGTTTCAAAGAAACTTCATGCGCCATAAGATTCAATGTGCGCGCCACACTATCATGCGCGCCTAGCATCTTATGCACGCCTAGCATCTAATGCGCGCCAAATACATATCCGCGCTCAAACATCTCTGCGCGCCTATTACGTAATGCTATCTATATCTTTCTGCGCGCCTTGATGAGTAATGCGCCCCTTTATGCGCGCATTTACTTCTGCGGCTCAATCAATGCTACCATACTTATTATTTCAATAATTGAAAGTATTAAATTTTCACAAGTACCAGGTACGTAAATTCCCATCATTTATTATAGGAATTTTTGTCTTTTGACATTCTATTAATTGTTCAAGGGTACTTGTGCAATTAATTTTTCCCTCGTTTTCCGTTTTTCAAAATTTTATTTTTCTGGGGATATATTTCTTGCACCCCAAACTTACACCAAAATAGATGTTTTTGGTGTTTGTGCAAAAATTAGTAAAAATTGCTCATACACTTAAAGGGAAAGTGGAGCAGTTTTTCTTTTACCCAATATGTCACATCATGACACTTTATGTCATTCTGCATTTAATGTTCTTCAAATCATCAAAAACCCTCATAAATGCGCCATACCACCTGTCATGATGAGCCGTCTTTCATAAAACCCCTCATTAATGCCATCCTTTCAACTTTCCATCTTTTTAAATTTTTTACAGTTTTATTTCCTTATCAGTGCAAATTTTTTAAACCTAACCTATATATACTTCCCTTCACCCTCTCTCTCTCTTTTCCAGTCTATCTCCCGTTTCTCTGTACTCTCTCTCTCGTTTCTTTATCTAGAATTTCATCATTTTCTTCTCTACTTTTCTTTATATATATCATTTATGGGTCCTAAGAAAACTTCGAAATCTACACAAGACGAAATGGTATGGATTCTTACACTCTAAAACTCTTTAAATTTCTGCAATTTTTTCTGTTTCGTCATTCTGTTTTTCCGTCTTTTTCAAAAACCCGAAATTGCATTTCTTTTGTTTAATCTTGCTTCGGTGATCCGTTTTCAAAATCGTTTGTTAGGTTATGTTCGTCTCATGATTTCGAGTCTTTACAGCTAAACTTTTCAACGATCAAGTCATTATATTTCGCAAATCTGAAGATTTTCCATTTTTGACTTTTCGGTTTTTCGGATCTTTGAATCCATTTACTGGATTCGTTGTTGATTTCTACTTGTTTTGTTTTACATTTTTGTTATCCTTGTCTTCGTGCGGTCATTTTGATATATTGTATGCTTGATTTGGTGAAGTTTCACAAATTATGTGTTCTTGGTGTTCTTGGTGTTCTTCGAGCACTCAAGGCATGTTCTTCGTGTTCTTCATTATTTTTGCTTGACTTGGGTTTCATAATTTTCAAAACTTGTTTTTTCAAAATTTCCCTTTTGATTCTGAAAATTTGCATATGTATGTTTGCATGTGTTTGTGAGTTTTTATACTAAGTTTAAATTTCTACATAAGTAATGCGCCTATATATGAATTCATGCGCCTAGTATGATTATGCGCACATTGATATTATGCGCCTCAAAGAGATTCTTGCGCCTACTTGTGTTTGCGCCTCAATCCTTTATGCGCCTAATATCATTATGCGCCTACACATACTATGCGCCCCAAATTCATACTTAGTCAATTTTTATGTTCAAATTTTTCTTAGTATATTTCATAGAACCATAAATATGCTCCCTGTATTTCTATGCGCCTTATAATTTCATGCGCCTACTATAATCATGCGCCTTGACTCACTGTGCTCTCTTATGCGCCCATGACTCTCTGCGCCTAATTATCTTATGCGCCTAGTCCTCACTTTTGCTTATTTATGATTCTATGCGCCTGATTCACACTAATTCCTTTCAATGTTTATCTTTTTCAGGATCTCAATAATTTCAGACCTGGTGAAACCTTTGATTTAAACAAACTCGCTGCTGATCCCATGGGTGTAGATGTTATGGAATATATCAGACTTGCTGGATTCCTTCCCTTATTCACTCTGGAGCAACCTTTCTACTCACCGCTCCTAGTTGATGAATTCTTCTCCACAGCTAAATTTGTGGAAATTCCAACTGATGTAGAAGGGATGGTGCGCTATCGAATACGCGCAGTGGTTCAAGATGTTGAAATCACTATGTCTGCTGGCACTATCAAAAAGGTTGTCAACTTCAACACAACTGGCCCTTTGAGTGTTGCTGGCAAAATCAGTTCTTATTCAGATGCTGCTCAAAATATTATGGAGCGCTCTCTTCTCAAAATCCCTACTCTTCAAAACAATATCAAAACTGTGGAAATTAGAGATGGTGGTGATTTACTGGCGCATATTACGCATCTGGTTGGCACTTCCATTATCTTCAAAACTGGAAATGTCAACAGATTTACTATGGAGCAGTGGGAATATACAGTTGCTATTATGGCAAAGACCATTCTCAACTGGCCTCATATTTTATTCACAAATCTTCAGGACCAGATTGACAAGTACAATAAAAATAAGGCTGAGGGAAAGACGAAGTTCAAGACTCACTGCCGTATTCTGACCAAGATCTTTCTCTCCTATCCTGCTCTTGCAAATTTCCTTGCTCAGAACCCAGCCTACCAAACCACTGATGTCCCTATTTTTGGTAAGGACAGTTTAGTGATGAAAAGGCGCAGAAAGCACATGGCCAAGCGCGCGCCAAGAGTGAAAGGCGCTCAGTTGGTTAATTAAGCCACTGATTCTGATGAGGAGGCAGATGGCGCAGATGGTGAAGAAGAACCTACAGTAGCGCTACGCGCAGAATCTAGACCTGCTCATGGCGCAGTTAAAGGCAAAGGCAAAGGGATTGCTGAAGAACCTAGCAGACCTGCTAAGCGCCCCAGAACTGACACTGAAGAAGAAAAAGAGCTGAAACGCGCTAAAGAAGCCAGTAGGCTGGAAGCGCAGAAGCAAAGAGATGAAGAATTCAGATTGAAACAGGCTACTGATTTATCTAAATCTGAAAGGAGCAAAGGCGCAGGGTCTAGCGCTGATGCACGCGCGCCTGCTCCTGATGCGCCTCCACCTGTTCATGCGCCTTCTCCAACACCATCTTCTGATAGACAACAACTCAAAGATAAAATCGCTGCAGATTTATTTGGTGACGATATTGAGGATCAACCTCAGGGGGATCCAGAACATTTAAGGCGCAAACCATCTTCTGTGCGCCCAAAGGCTCCTGCGCCTCAACCTGAAGAAATTTCTTCAAGCGCAGAATATCTTCCATCTCCTCCCCGCGCTCCTACTCCTCCAGTGCGCCCCTCTACTCCTGCGCCTCCTCCTCCCACTCTTGATATGAGTGTGGTTATTTCTCTTCTACAGCAACTCCAGCAGGGCCAATCTCAAAATGAACTCACAATTAGAGCTTCATACTTCAATGCTTACCCAGCAGGCTGATGAGATTGCTGCCATTAAGGGGAGATAAAGTGCATAGATGCCAACATCAAGGACAAACACTTCCTGACCCCTCAACAGTGGAATAATGCTATTGATCAGATGAACGATCTATTTAAAGGTACTCTTGCTTCTCTTCATGAGTGAATTAGCGTTGGCATCCAACTCACCGATGGCCAAGATTTTATAAACGCTATAAAGGAAGTAGAGTTGAACATAGCGGGAGATATAAGGAAACTGTTTGAAATGGTGGCTGGAGATAGCCATAAGTTATTGAGCGTTGTTGATAAGCTCAAAGAAGTTAAGGATGAGCTACAAATCCTGGGACTATCTGTCTATGGCGCAGAACCAAATGATGAACCAAGCGCTGCTCCAATTGCGCCTGATTCACATGCGCCTGGATCTCATGCGCCCTCTTCCAGCTCTGCTCCTGCTCCTGCTCCTAGCGTGCATGTTGACATTAATTCCCTGCTTTCAAAGATTGAAGTTTTGAAGGAATTAGTTGTCACCCACTTCAACGCCACGCATTCTAGTGCAGACAGGCGCTCAGATAGGATTTCCTCTGACATTGTTTCAGCAGAGGCTGCCATTGAAGCAAACTTTCAGAACGTAGCAGAAAACATCGCTCAACAGCAAGCCATTACTCAACGCACCATTGATGAATATCCAAACATCAATATTGGTCATTTGCGCTACATCAGAGACGGCGTCACGGACACTCATGGTTTAGTGAACCGTAGTCATCAGCTTGCAAAGCAAATTCAGCGCTCCGTTTCAGAGATCGTTGAAGGATTGAAGGACGATGATGCGCCTCCCAACCCTTAGTTTCTATTTTGATTGTAAGTTAGTAGAATCTTTTGTAATAGAAACAATTCTTTTGTTTTAGTGATTTAGTGCTTACTTGTTTTAGCACCTTTTGATTTTGTTCTATTCAAAACTTGTAATCTGTAACTCCTACACCCCAAGTTTTAATGAGAACAATGCATCAATTATTATCAAACCTTGTTCACTCAAACTCCTTGTTTGTAGAACAATGAATATTGTTTAAATTCATATGCATCATATTGAATTGTTTCATACTTTCATGCATTGAGTTTAAACTTGGTTTAAACACTTTTCAAAACTAAAATTCATACATCATTTTGAATGTGTTGAAACTATTATTTCTATCTTTCCAAATGTAATGCTTTATCCTTATTAGAATAGATTAGAAATCTATATCTTGGACTAGTGTGTGCATTAACTTGAGACATGATTTATCAAAGTTATTTATTTGAACATGTTTTTATCAAGTATAATGTTTGTCCTTGATATAGTAGGTAATGGCATCAATCAAATAGGGGGAGATTGTTGGGTATGCCCACATATATCTCAGTTTTAATGTAATAGGATTTATTGGATTTGATTGATCCATCACCTAAGTTTTATTTCATGGACTTTAGACCCACATGTAAGAAGTAAGAAGTATTTATACATCATTTTTTTAGGTTGTCCATTATTATAGAATAGGCTTAGAAATAGGGCAAGAAGATCAAGATTCAAGAAAATCACATTTTGAGCTGAGCCATGCGCCTATGCGCATATGCGCCATGCGCCTTCTAGCGCGCGCATATAAGGATTCTTCTAAGAAATGCTATGCGCCTCATTTTGATCGTACGCGCCATGCGCCTCACATGCCTTAGTGCGCGCATTCTCTATGCTCCTCTTGGATCAACGCGCTTCAAAGTGTTTATTCAACACTCAGTGATTTATTGAAGATTCAAAGACTTGAAGAGAATTCAAATTACGCCAATAATCCAACGGTGATTAAAAGATGCATATACGCCTAATCTGTCGACACGTGTCCACAACGGTCACATTTATGTTGAGTGTCAAAATGGCCATAATATATGCATGCTCCAATCAACGAGCGACAGCTCATCTTATCCACAAGGATCTCCAACGGCTAGTTTTTTGAAGTTCACTATAAATACCCCATAACTTCAACATTTTGAAGTTGCTGAGTTTTGCTAAGAATTTCAAGAATTTATCTCTCAAAGCATTTGTTGAAGATTTGAAGATTGCCTTCGTTTTTCCAGAATTCCTCAAGAACATCTTCATACCTTCATCCTTAGCCCAGATCTTCAAGCTATAACACTTTAGTTTCATTGTGCTCTAAATCATAAAGATCTAAAGAGCCTTGATACTAAAATCACACACGCACCTCTTTAAGTTTGATCACTTAGATCCTTCTTTTAGAGATACACCGGTTATTGTTTTGGATTGGTTCATTCATAGAATATTAGATCTTGAGTTAGTGTAGAAGCTCAAAAGTTGTAATTTGTAACACTTACTCATTATATAAGATCTCCATTAGAAATCCAAGACTAACCATCTTGGTAGAGGACGTAGATTTTTCATTGATCGAACCTCTCCAAATAGCTTGTGTTATTATCTTGTCATTTACTTTCAAGTTATTATCTTCACTCACTATTTGCTTGTTTACTCATTGTAGATTGATTGATCTGAATTGTGTTGTGTTGTTAACTCATTTGCCTTAGTTTCTTATTTCACCCACTTTGAGCCAAAATACTTAGAGTGTGTGTGCGCCCCCTTTATCACTTTGCGCCTATTTACATTACTAAATTCCGCTGTGCATTTCACTCACTCACTTAGGTGCATATCATAACGCTTATTTGATAAAATGCGCATTTTCAATTGAGTTTATCAAGGGTACGAAAAGAATTTTAAAACAGCTATCAACCCCCCCCCCCTCTAGCTATTTTTCATACCCTTGTTGCCCTTTGGGACCAACACTTCATCTTCCTATTCTAATTCATCAATAAACTACGCTGACCTGAGCTTCTCACGTTGAGAAGAACGTAGGCAATCCTCGGATCCGGTCTCAAACACTAACACACACACACATTGATCATGATAGAAAGACCGATTCGTCGGACAATAGAAGTGATCACATGAATATTCTTCTCTTATTGTAAATTGACCCCTGAACCCTATTATTCTCATAATTGGTTTTCTTAATGTTTTAACTACAAATAAAACAATGTGGTGACTCTCAATTTCAATCACGCGCATTCACAGGCCCTTGTCAGTCTTGAGTAACACTTTCGGTTCATGAAGAGGCTTGAATACACAATGGGCACACGACTCAAACCAAATAAAGAAAAAGACTTTTTTTATATATATATATATAAGTCAGAGGGATGGGATCCCTTTTGGGGTTTCTAAGAAAAATAGCAGAATCGTCACACTAGTATATAGTCCTTCTCGCGGTCCCATATACTCATCGGATTCTACCACGCTTGTGAATCCTACACATGATGGGATTAAACTAAATTAATATAGTAAAGCATACATGAAGGGACGGAATTTTATTTTGTCCATAATAACCACTTGTTTCTCTTGGAAACGGCATGTATGATTTGAAAACATTAGTTTAGGGAAATTTCGGTATATGAAAACCGACTTGGTCACGGAGTGTTAGACCCTAACTTGAATGTGTTGGCTTGTGCTCAGCTAAAGAGAGGCTTAAAGGTCACCCCCGGCATGTAGTCATGAACTACGCCACGGGCTGAGGTTTACCGCTTCGGAAGAGTCAAAGTCGGGTGGATCTTGAAATTTCCTAGGACGGGCCTCGACGGGTTCGGGGTTATGAACATGTGCGACTCGATAGTGAGCAATTCCTAGGAATTTTAGTGCATGTAGTGTGAGGTCAAACACATATGACAAAATATTTTTTATTTTTTATTTTTTTAGAAAAGAAAAGAAAATAAGCACATAATTACAACTTTCTAATCACCCGTGTGACCGATAAAAAGAAAACATAAAGAAAACAGTTAAAGGATCCAAATCAATCCTGATGCAGGAAACTATGCCCACACCCCATCATTCTGCCATGTTCTGTACTCTATTCATGTTCTAGAAAACTGCCAAGAAGCGCGCGCCTCTGGCCTGTGATATGGGAAAAGCGTTCTTTGCGCACAATAACTGATAGGCGCCCGCTTCTGGGTAAAACCTGTAAGACATTTGGACTCAAGGGATTTCCCTGGTCCTGAATATGCTTTGGAACCCCTGCAAAAGTGATTAGCACAAAAAAGAAGAACAGGAAGAACATATGGGAAGCGGGCGATTCAAGTAAGTGATGTGAGACGCGCGCGCTTCCCAACATCAGAAACCAGAATGCCCAGAAAGCTTGTAGACTATGAATAGAACGCAATTTTAACCCTCAAACGTCCCTAGCGGAGTCGCCACTGCAGATACCCCAGGGCGAGCAGGGTAATCCCGCGCTTGTCATTTTTTATGTGTGGGTTGTATTTCTTTAGAGTCGCCACCTATGTTTTAGAGGAACATAAGAAAAACCTAATAATGTCCTATGTTTTATTTATGAAAACCAAAGATTCGTGAATTTGAGGTTCGGAGGTTAGGTTACGGAATGGAAAATACTTAAACACCCATTCCGCCTAACTAAAGTTGATCTTGCTTGTTCATAGTCTACATAATAAAAGTGTTCTTCCTATTCTTGGAGAATGAATGTAAAAGGGGGTTTTAAAAGGGGTTGAAATGTAGGGAGATAACTCCTTGGTCAACTTCAATGGAGTGAAGTAACCTTTGGTGTCATGTCCCAAAATGGTTTGGGTTGATTTCACACTTTGATAAAATAAAAAGAAGAAGAGATGAATAAAGAGAAAACGAGCGGTAAGAAATTGTACCTAAATTTTCATGTACTTCAAGGATGCCTTTGGAGGGCTTGAAAATGCTTTGAGAGAGTTTGTGTATAATTTTCTTGTATTAAAAAGTCCTCCTCTTGCAATGATCAAAAAGGGGGTTTTTATAGGTAAAAGAAGTTGTTTTTGGTGCCAAAACAGATTCAACAAAAAGGAAATTCCCGGGCAAAATCATGTAAATTGAGCAAGGGAGGGATTCTTGGAGAGAATCTGTAACTGACGCCCAAAAGCGCGCGCCTCCTGCCTTTGGGGTGGGATGCGCACGCGTCTGGCCTCAAGGGGCAGAGGCGCCTGACTCTAAAAAGGCAATTTTGACAGAATGGAATGGAAAGTTAGAACTGTTATTCAGTTTAGTCCCTGGGCTTAACAGAGTCAGTCAGGAACTTAACGTAAGTAATAGAAACTAACGAAAGACACTTAAAACAAGTAAAAACACAAAATCAAATGTGCAATCTGGATGAGCGGTCCAAGGTGGGGTGTCTACACAAACATTGTCAAACAACGTGCCAATAATATGCCTAGGTGTAAGGATCCCGTCGCCGGGGCGAAACAAGCAAAGTTCACACGAGGAAGAAATGTCAAACACGGGTAACTTTCCTAACGAAAAAAGAAACGGAGTCGCCACATTTGTTAATTTTAAACCAAACAAATGAAAATTGTTAGAGAAGGTAAGTTCGGAGGTCACGTTACACTTTGGGAAGAAGATATTTGCGGTTCACCCAAAGTGCCTCAGAAACCGAGTCTCCCTTGTTAGTTTGAAATGTGCATGTGTGTGTGTGTGTTTAACGGAAAAGTTTCTGTTATTGGTTTTTTTGGAAAAAATTAACTGAAAGGGTCAGTTTATTAAGAAAATAGGGATCAGAGGGCAAAAAAGACATTTTGCCCCTGTTCCCAACACAGCCGTACGGATGGACAGGTAGTCTCCTGGGATCTTACAGTTCAGTCAAGAACAGTCCAGTTTCATAGCAGAAATAGAACATTCTGTTAAAACTGGACAGGACTGTTTTGATTCTAGTTTCTTTAAAACACTTTATAAGTTTAAATACAACATTCCTATGCTAAATGATCATCACGTAGTCCCCAAAACAAGTATTTGGGTGTGATCATAAGCAATCTTTGGAGAAAATTGAGAAAAGTTGATGAACATGCCCTTTGGGCCAAAATTGACCATTTGGTGATTAAAGATTGAAACTTTATCACCAAGATGGCATTTTTATGACTTATTAACCTTTAAGGAGTCAAATTAACACATAAAGATTGAATCTTTGTAACCCTAAAGGGGGCTTTAGAGCTAGATCAATGTTGGATGATAAAAATGGAAGCTTTATCATCCAAATGATCATCATTGCCAACAAAAGTATCATTTTAACTAGACAAAAATGTAAATGACAATCAACAAGCCATGATCATCTAGGTTTGAACTTCTTCCACACAAGGCATGGAGGGCACCTTTGATCATCTCATGGCTTGGACAAGAGAAATATAGAGTAATATATGTATATTTCCTTGAATGGACAAGTCTTGCATAAATGTAAAGTTGCTTGAATGGACAAGTCTTACAAGTAATGTAAAGTTGCTTGAATGGACAAGTCTTGCAAGTAATGTAAAGATCAACATAAACTTAAACGAAGATTAAAGAGAAAATAGAGTTATAGATGAAGAGAAGGGAGGGGGAGAAGGTGGCTTTACCTATTTTGGTTTAGCCAATCTTCCTTTCTCTCTTTCACTCTTTGTTTCACTCTTCTCTCACGCTACTGGAGTGATTTCGACAGAGTAATCTTTCTTATGTTGTTTCTCCCCCCTCTGAAATGATCAGCATGGGGTTCAATTTATAGAGGGTGAGGGTGCCCAACATAGCCGTACGGCTAGGGACCTCATGTGCCCAAACCATCCGTACGACTCGACTTGGCGAGCTTCTGGATTTTTCCAAGTTTAATTCCAGTTCAGTCCTGGAATATCAAGTTTTTCCTAGTGAGGTCCTGGCCCATTTATTTATCCCTTAATGGTACCAAGAATTCCTCTAAAGTAGGTCGATTTCAGATTGGGGTATTTACAGAGCCCCTCGGCAACGTCGCTTTTGAAGAAAGCGGGGTTGTCGATAAAACAAGCATCCCAACCTGATGGGAGTACGGCTTGGCCGATTTGGGTGAGAAAATTTCAAGGCTACTCAAAACTATAAGCATCCCATTTTGATGGGAGGACGGTATAGCCGATTTGTTCTATGGATGGACCTAGAGGTATAAGATTCCTACGTATCCGTAGTCGAGGGAATCAAGCTTATCGTAGTTCAAAAGAGGGGTGAGAGATATTGAGGCTACTCAAACCTATAGACGACCATCGAGGTCGGGTGGGGAACTCGGGCAAGACACCCATTCGGTCAGAGGCAAGGTTCAGGCGTGACACTCATTTGGTCAGAGGCGAAGGTTCGGGCGTGACACTCATTTGGTCAGAGGCAAGTTTCGGGCATGACACTTATTTGGTCAGAGGTGAAGGTTCGGGCGTGACACTCATTTGGTCAGAGGCAAAGGTTCGGGCGTGACACTCATCTGGTCAGTGACAAGTTTCGGGCGTGACACTCATTTGGTCAGAGGCAGGGACTCGGACATGACACTCATTCGGTCAGAGGCAAGGACTCGGGCGTGACACTTATTTGGTCAGAGGCGAAGGTTCGGGCGTGACACTCATTTGTTCAGAGGCGAATTTCGGGCATGACAATCATTCGGTCAGAGGCAAAGTCAACATGGGCTTACGTCAAGGAGTACCCTTCTCATTCTAAGTTTTTTTTTTTTTTTTTTCAGGATAGGCCATCCGGGCGACCTAGATTTTGTTTCACATGGGGCCACTTGGGGGGATCTAATTCTAATTTCAAAATGGTCGCTCGGGGGACCTAATTTTCATCTCACAATGGTCGCTCGGGGGACCTAATTCTTTTTTCAAAACGGTCGCTCGGGGGACCTAATTTTCATCTCACAATGGTCACTCGGGGGACCTAATTCTCATCTCATAACGGTCGCTCGGGGGACCTAACTCTTATCTCAAGACGTCGCTCGGGGGACCTAATCTTCATCTCACAATGGTCGCTCAGGGGACCTAATTCTTTTTTTAAGACGGTCGCTCGGGGGACCTAATCTTCGTCTCATAATGGTCGCTCGGGGGACCTAATATTCATCTCATAATGGTCGCTCGGGGGACCTAATTCTCATCTCACAACGGTCGCTCGGGGGACCTAACTCTTATCTCAAGACGGTCGCTCGAGGGACCTAATCTTCATCTCACAACGGTCGCTCGGGGGACCTAATACTTTTTTCAAGACGGTCGCTCGGGGGGACCTAATCTTCATCTCACAACGGTCGCTCGGGGGACCTAATTTTTATCTCACAACGGTCGCTCGGGGCACCTAACTCTTATCTCAAGACGGTCGCTCGGGGACCTAATCTTCATCTCACAATGGTCGCTCGGGGGACCTAATACTTTTTTCAAGACGGTCGCTCGGGGACCTAACTCTCATCTCACAACGGTCGCTCGGGGGACCTTATACTTTTTTCAAGACGGTCGCTCGGGGGACCTAATTTTCATCTCACAATGGTCGCTCGGGGGACCTAATTTTATCTCACAACGGTCGCTCGGGGGACCTAATTTTTATCTCACAACGGTCGCTCGGGGGACCTAACTCTTATCTCAAGACGGTCGCTCGGGGGACCTAATACTTTTTTCAAGACGGTCGCTCGGGGGACCTAACTCTCATCTCACAACGGTCGCTCGGGGACCTAATTTTTATCTCACAATGGTCGCTCGGGGGACCTAACTCTTATCTCAAGACGGTCGCTCGGGGGACCTAATCTTCATCTCACAATGGTTGCTCGGGGGACCTAATACTCATCTTTGCTGGGCTTACGTCAGGGACGGCCGATTTTCTTGGACATTCAATTTGACTCTCAATGAGTCAAGGTCGGGGCTTGACTCTCCTTTGGTCAACCGAAGAGATTTTCTCGACACTCATTTGGTCGAGGTCGGGATTTGACTCTCTTTTCGTCAATCAAATAAAGTTTAGTTGGGCTTACGTCAGGGACGGCCAATTTTCTTGGACATTCAATTTGACTCTCAATGAGTCAAAGTCGGGGCTTGACTCTCCTTTGGTCAAACGAAGGGATTTTTTCGACACTCATTTGGTCGAAGTCGGGATTTGACTCTCTTTTGGTCAATCAAATAAATTTTAATTGGGCTTACGTCAGGGACGGCCAATTTTCTTGGACATTCAATTTAACTCTCAATGAGTCAAAGTCGGGGCTTGACTCTCCTTTGGTCAAACGAAGGGATTTTCTCGACACTCATTTGGTCGAAGTCCGGATTTGACTCTCTTTTGGTCAATCAAATAAATTTTAATTGGGCTTACGTCAGGGACGGCCAATTTTCTTGGACATTCAATTTGACTCTCAATGAGTCAAAGTCAGGGCTTGACTCTCCTTTGGTCAAACGAAGGGATTTTCTCGACACTCATTTGGTCGAAGTTGGGATTTGACTCTCTTTTGGTCAATCATTTTTAACTGCGCTTACGTCAGGGACCGCCTAATTTTGTAATCATCTTTGCAGGGCTTAAGTCACGGACGGCCTAATTTTTGTCTCAGAGGGTCGCTCGGGGGACCTAAATTTTATCTCAAAGGGGTCGCTCGGGGGACCTAAATTTTATCTCAAAGGGGTCGCTCGGGGGACCTAAATTTTATCGCAAAAAGGGGTCGCTCGGGGGACCTAGACTTTTCTCAAAATAGGTCACGCGAGGGACCTAGACTTTTCTCAAAATGGGTCACGTGGGGGACCTAGAATTTTCTCAAAATGGTCACTCGGGGGACCTAAGTTTTATCTTTAAAGGGTCGCTCGGGGGACCTAAATTTTATCTCAAAAGGGTCGCTCGGGGGACCTATATTTTATCTCAAGAGGGTCGCTCGGGGGACCTAGACTTTTCTCAAAATGGGTCACACGGGGGACCTAGACTTTTCTCAAAATGATCACTCGGGGGACCTAAGTTTTATCTTTAAAGGGTCGCTCGGGGGACCTAAATTTTATCTCAAAAGGGTCGCTCGAGGGACCTAAATTTTATCTCAAAAGGGTCGCTCGGGGGACCTAGACTTTTCTCAAAATGGGTCACGCGGGGGACCTAAACTTTTCTCAAATGCTCACTCGGAGGACCTAAGTTTTATCTTAAAAGGGTCGCTCGGGGGACCTAGGACCTTTCTCAAAATGGGTCACGCGGGGGACCTAGACTTTTCTCAAAATGGTCACTCGGGGGACCTAAGTTTTCCAATGGGCTTACATCACTTGGGGACCACCTAATTTTCCTCACATGGTCACTCGGGGGACCTAAGTTTTTCAACAAGGGTCACTCGGAGGACCTAAACGTTCTCAAAAAGGGTCACTTAGGGGACCTAAGCTTTTTCAACAAGGGTCACTCGGAGGACCTAAGCTTTTTCAACAAGGGTCACTCGGAGGACCTAAATGTTCTCAAAAGGGGCTTGACTCTCACTTGGTCAACCGGGTCAACATGGGCTTACGTCTAGGACAGCCTAATTTTTCTCCGGGTCGCGCGGGGGAGCTAAATTTTCTTATCTCCTATGGGCTTACGTCACTTGGGGGCTGCCGGGCAAAGGCTTTGACCTAAAATGACCACTCCAGGTACAAAGGTTTTCTTAACCTAACATAACCACTATGGGTACCAAGGTTTTCTTAACCTATCACGACCACTATTGGTACAAAGGTTTTCTTAACCTATCATGACCACTATGGGTACAAAGGTTTTCTTAACCTAACATAACCGCTTCGGGTCAAAACTGGTCTTACGTCCACTTGGACTGCCGGGAAACACGGTCAATTTGGTCAACGTATCTCATTACGAAGGGTTGACTACACAAACTAGTCATTTGGTCAACTTATCTCATGACGGAGGGTTGACTACACAAACTGGTCAATTGGTCAACTTATCTCATGACGGAGGGTTGACTACACAAACTGGTCAATTGGTCAACTTATCTCATGACGGAGGGTTGACTACACAAACCGGTCAATTGGTCAACTTATCTCATGACGGAGGGTTGACTACACAAACCGGTCAATTGGTCAACTTATCTCATGACGGAGGGTTGACTACACAATCCGGTCAATTGGTCAACTTATCTCATGACGGAGGGTTTACTACACAAACTTATTTCATGACGGAGGGTTGACTACACAAACTGGTCAATTGGTCAACTTATCTCATGACGGAGGGTTGACTACACAAACTGGTCTTACGTCTCTTTGGACTGCCGAAGCAAAAGCTCACAAAACTCACCCTCAAATGCCCAATGCAATTTGAAAGGGGAAAAACATTATTTTCACAAAATACACCCTCAAATTCCCAATGCAATTTGGAAGGGGACAAACATTACATCTTTCTACACCCTCAAATTCCCAAATGCAATTTGGAAGGGGAAAAACATTATTTTCACAAAATACACCCTCGAATGCCCAATGCAATTTGGAAGGGGACAACAAACACATTTTTTTTTCTTTTAAAATACACCCTCAACCGCCCAATGCGAATTGAAAGGGGACAAGCAAACACATTTTTTTTTAAACATACACCCTCAACCGCCCAATGCGAATTGAAAGGGGACAAGCAAACACATTTTTCCAACATACACCCTCAACCGCCCAACGCGAATTGAAAGGGGACAAGCAAACACATTTTTTTTCAAATATTCATTCCTCAAAGCAAATCTTTTAATGAAGCATGTCAGTCAAATTTTTTATTTTAATTTAACCACGAGGTTTATTATGCATAAAGTCCTTGGGAGTTTCATCCATTCTTTAGGAGTGGTCGGGAGTAGAGGACCCTTTCGTCGTTGATGTTGGGTAGCCCCATGTCCTTGCAATCGTCGATGCCGGGGTAGCCCCATGTCCTTGTCGTTACTGATGTCGGGGTAGCCCCAATGTCATCTCTTGGCCTTTGGCGTCGGCGTAGCCCCAAGTCCTTAATACCATTGATGTCGGGGTACCCCATGTCTTTGTCAGCGTCGATGGCGGCGTAGCTCCAATGTCATCTTTTGACCTTCGAAGCGAGGTTAGGAACCCATCCTTTTTCATGACGCACCCTTTCTTTTGCCTAGGCCGCCCTTTGCGGATTTTCAACCTAGCGGGCTACTCTTTTGCGTCTTTTATGGCACACCCTGTTTTTTGCCTAGGCCGCCCTTTGCGGGTTTTCAACCTAGCGGGCTACTTTTTTTTTGTGCCTTTCTCTTTTTCCCTTTTTTTTTATATGAGTGATCCAGCCGACTCGATAGAACGGCGACTTTAAAGTTTTTTTTTTATGGAGGAAACATGCAAGGGCAATTTATTTGGGAGAGAGTCCCTTTGTTTTGGTGAGCTCTTTGGGCAATTTATCATGAAATGGAAGGAATCCCTTGCTTGACAGAATACAAGTGTTTAGCTCTTTCCTAAGATGTAGCGAAGAAGACTTGTCAAGACATTTGAAATTTGCCTTAGTTAATATCATCAAATGATTGCTTGAACGGACCATGTCTGTCATTAAGTCAAGATTATAGCAAGCAATTAGCCTTAGCATGTATAAACGTTGTGATCAATTAAGATTAAGATTCAATCGATGGCAAGATCAAAAGGTGTTTATGGGGAATTGGTCCTTGTTCGGTAAATCGGTCATTGATGGGACCGTGGGGGAGAGGTTTGGCTACTTTGGGAAAGCCATGGTTTGACCGTTCTTTCTCATGCTGTGACCGGACCCGAAGGTTGCCTACGTTCCCCTCATTTTGAGGAGCTCAGGTCGCCGTAGTTCGGCCATGGGCCGTCTTTTGCTGAAGTTGTTTCCTTTCTTTTGACGTTGTCTTGGAGGACGTTGTTGCTCCTTTGACGTAGATCTCTTTGCTTTGTGGTGGACTTCCTTGAGGTGGACCTCTTCAGGTGGACCTTCTTTGGTGTGCGCTCCCTTTTGGATGAACGGGCTCTTTGTGGTGAGCTTTCAAGGCAAACTTCCTGTTCATTTCATTTCCTTCTTTCCATTCATTCATTTCCTTTCCCTCTTTCCATTCTTTTTTTTTTTTTGAAGAGGGAAACATTAAACCCAACTCACTATCTCTGGCATTGACTTCTTTCTGGCACCTTAGTGGCATGAATATCCGGGAAGCCCTTTGCTTGGTTGCGCACACACTATCACGGTTGAATCTTGGTTGTTGGGCAACAACGTCCTCGTCTTTCCATTGTCCTGGGATGCCTTTGATGTGCATCCAGAATTTGCTTTGGGAAGGTGTATCGGGTTGTGTATCGAAGAATGTGTATGGGGAAGGTTTGCCATTAATGGTTTCTTCATGCCAATTGATCACAACATTCATTCACATTAAGATTAACAGTTTGCATTTAGCATTTTTCATTTGTGTTAGGTCCATTCGTCCTTAATGAGTCGTCATTGACTAGTATGCTTAGAAGTCAATTCATCATTTTGGGGACGTAGCAATCCATCGATAATAACAAGCAGGGCAATTTCAAGAGTAAATGTATTTTGCAAATAATGTCTCAAGTCTAGAGAAAAGAGAATGAAAATGACTCTTTTATTTAGATAACTTTGTTCATACATGTCCAAGTGCGAACCTTTGCATAAAATAAAAAGACACAGTCCAAGACATACTTTTGATGAAAGTCTAGATCCTACGAGGCTGGAATACTTTTTTTTTTTTTTTTTTTAAGGGATGGGCTCCTATGAGGTGCAGTGGTCCATTTCCTTCTTTGACTGTTGGAGGGGTTGTCGGCGGCATATTCCATGTCTTCCACGGGGAACTCGGGTTCCGTGTCATCGGGAAAGATGTCACGAGGTCTCCACTTGGCTCGGCGTTATGATTGCCGGATCTGTCTTTGGCCATTTCTTTTCGATGACCTCCTTTCGAGGTGCATATTCTCGTGCATGTCATTCAGCGAGGTTACGGATCTCCATTTGATGTAGCCTCCTTTGGGCTTTCGGAGCTTTGGCCCTCTCTCGTGGACGATGATCCAGTTTGTGTTGACCTCCTTGTTCACGTGGGCGCCAATTCGGATGTGGGCTCCTTGGTCGATGTTTCAGGCGGGCAAAACCGCAAAGGACTTTAGCATTTTAAACCTCAAGGTGAAATTATAACCATGGTTCAAGAGAGACGCTTCATTAGCAGATTAGCCTTTTAGGAAAACTTGATCTTTATTTTAAGAAAATTGGATCTCCATTTTCTTCTTGGAAAAACACACTTTTGTTTTGGATGGAAGACTCACACACACATTTTTTTTCATTTTTTTTTTTTAGGATTGACCGGGCCGAAGTTGCCTACGTTCCCCTTACCACGAGGGAGGGGGTCCCATGTGATGAGAGGCTCAGGTCACCGTAGTTCAAACGGATTTAGAATTCTAAAACAAACATGACTGACTTGTCGGAGGATAACGGGGATCCATCCATCCAAGGACTAAAACCGACTTCCTAGGAAACTATGCCTAGGGACTTCACGGGAATTCTGGGATCCATCCGAAGATCGACGGGTGTCTCGGAGGTCTTCCAAAGGATTCACGAGGGGACCTAGGAGACAACGGCCTAGGGTTTCAGCAACGGGTTCCTGGGAGACAATGGCCTAGGGTTTTAACGGAAATCTCAACAATGGGGACCTAGGAGGAAACTTCCTAGGGTTTTAACAGGAATCTCAACAATGGGGACCTAGGAGGCAACGGCCTAGGGTTTTAACAGGAATCTCAACAATGGGGACCTAGGAGGCAACTGCCTAGGGTTTTAACAGGAATCTCAACAATGGGGACCTAGGAGGCAACGGCCTAGGGTTTTAACGGAAATCTTTTGAATCCATCCAAAGATTTACGGGCGTCTTGGAGATCATCTGAGGAATTTACGAGACTTAACAGAGGTCTTGGAGGGTAACGGGGATCCGTCCAAATACTAACAAAACTTGGCGAAAGTCTTGGAGGATAACGGGGATCCATCCAAAGACTAACAAAACTTGGCTAAGGTCTTGGAGGATAACGGGGATCCGTCCAAAGACTAACAAAACTTTAACAGAGGTCTTGGAGGATAATGGGGATCCGTCCAAAGACTAACAAAAATTTAACAGATGTCTTGGAGGATGACGGGGATCCATCCAAAGACTAACAAGACTTAACGGATGTCTTGGAGGATAACAGGGATCCATCCAAGGACTAACAAGACTTAACGGATGCCTTGGAGGATAACAGGGATCCTTCCAAAGACTTAACGAAGCGACGTTTGTTAACGCAAGACTGCGATGTGTCAAAGGCAAGAAGCAAAAACGGAGCAAACTCATGCAATGTGCAATTATTTATCCATTCAAGTTCACTTAAAAAGCATTTTTATTCCTAAATGGTTGGAAAAGATTTCTCTTCTTTTTCACAACTACTCTAAATCCTGGATCAGTGGAGGCCATCACTACGCCTATAGACCTCTCGTTTTTCACCTGTCTTGCACACTCCCAAGGACGGACTATCCCGGGCGAGGTCCTATAGGGCAAGCGTCTTCCACCGACCGAAAGAAATGATCCTAAGGTCTAGTGCGTCGCAAGGTTGCTGATGTGCGGGTCATCCTAATCATGATTATGCCCCAGTCGGGATCAAGACTGTTCCAAAGGCTGCACCGATATTCTGACACGTCCCCATTTTGAATGAGGTGTCTCAATCCTTGACCATGAGCTTAAGGATGATTAACATGACCCGTTCATTAGGGCTTAACGACACGGTGTTACCCTATCTTTAGCACATGACCTTTGTTAATTGTGGTCATCATTAACACACGAGTTAGAGGCGGGTTAGGCCACGCTTGCATTACATCAAGGAGTCGTAACCCGGGCATTAACTTGGCCACAATTGACTTTGGACACATACTTAAAGATAATGGCAACGTGACCTAGACCAAAAACCAACAAAAGTCACGGTATTTGTGTGTCACGGACATGTGTGGTTGACTCGGCTCGGAAGGGGAGGTGGAATGGACCCGTGTGCGCTCGAAGGGAACAAGAGCGCCAATCGAGCTGCATCTGGAATCCATCCCGGGTTTAAAGTGTAACGACCCCAAAAACCCGTCCCTATTTATTTTGTATTTTTGGGGATTTTAATTTGACATTATGTGTGCATTTTATGTGTTGCATCATATTTTATGACTTGTATATCTTACTTGATTAAATGTACTATTTACTTAGTTAGTAGTAATAATGGTTAAAGGAGTTAAATGATTAAGTTGAAACTTTAGGGTCCTTGTTGAAAATATAAGTTAAGGGGCTAAAGTGTTAAAAATGGAAGTTGGGTGACTAAAGTATAAAAATGAGGCAAAATATCTTTATAACATTGCTTCTTCTCCCTCTTCCTCTGTGTCAACATTCTGCAAACAATTTCTCTCGTACTTTCCTAGGGTAGGAGAAAAAGGTAAGTTCAACCTATTTCGATTTAATTATTTTTATTTACTTATCCGTTTTAAAATCTAATTATATAAAAATGATCAAGGCGTTGAGTAGGTCATTTCTACCCGAACAAAACATATTTCTGCGATACTTTTTCGGGAAATAGGTAAGTTACTAATTCCCCTTAAATAGTAAAATGGTCATATATTTGCTATATGTGTGATATGTAGTGAAATTATTGTGAAAATAATTTATTTGTGATACTTGTTTATTTGGGACAAAGAGAGTATAATTATACTGGGTAAGTGACTTGGTTTGTATGCAAGGATGTATATGGAGTATGTTTATATACTTGAGAATGTTAGTATAAGTGTTTGAAAGTATACTCCTACTTGTGGGACGGTAAAATATCAACTTGAGTTAAATGTTAAATAAGTATATTATAAAAATTATACTATTATTCTTGGGACGGGGAAATGAATGAAAGTATCCCTAAATGAGTATATTAGAAAAATTATATTTATACTTGTGGAACGGTGAAATATTGAAATGGAAATAAAAGGAAGTATTCCTTAAAAATGTTCTCTTGAGTATTAGTAAAATATACTCATAATTTTGGGAGGTGAAATTGTGTTCATAAGTATGTTTCCTGGGTTCCTGGGGTTCATGTTTAGGTTATAAGTAAGTTGGCTGTTAGTACTTTTGGGACAGTGGAACGAAAGGAGTATAGTTTGTTCAAGTTTTGGCCTGCGGGTGTGTTGGGCGGCCGCCCAAATAGGGCGTGCGGCCGCACACTTATCTGGAAGATTTTTGTCTTGGGACAGAGTGTTTTGGACGGCCGCACAGTCTGGTGTGGGAGACCGCCCAGGGTTGCTGGAAAAGTTGAGAGGTTCCAATCCAAGTGATTTAAAGTTCAATCTTGGTTTAGGTCTTAGGTGTTATCCTAGAGTACCTAGAGGGTTGTTGTGGAACACTCTAGTGTTTGAAATTGGTTCCTTTGTGAACAAATGTGTTATCAAATGTGAATAAGGATTAATTGGATTTTGTTGAACATCTTTTGATGTGGTTTGGATTGGTTCATCTCTGTGATGTGTTTAGTGTGGTTCCCTGCTTTGGAATCATTGTCATTGGCTGTTGTTTAAGCAAGTATTCATTAATATGCTAGTGTTAAAGTACAGCTGGTCTTGTGTTTTGGAGTCGGACAGTGGTAGGGATTATAATGGCACACGAGCCAAGTTCATGGTAAGGCTTCTACCATTGGTTTCCCATTTTAACCCCCAGTCCAGATTGGCCTTGGATGGGATGAACTAGCTCCCTCGAGTGAGCATTTGGGTTATGACTTTGTGTCATATTTCCCTCTCTGGTTACTTTGGTTCTATTGGTTATGGTTTGGTTTTCGGGATCCCGGCTTCAGCTATTTATGCTACTCAGATGGTATTCTCATATGGTTATATGTTTGATTAAAGAACCTTGGCTCAGTATCCATGTATGAGTGTTTATTTCCGCCTTATGTGTGGTATGATGAGTTGGTCGTTATTTCCAACCGGTATGGGACGGTTGGTGATAGGGAGCCTCTCATGTTATGTGTTATATGCTATATGATTATTTGCTGATATTGTTTCTTTATGATTATCATATCAGCATGTAACGTAGTTGCATTTTAGTAGCTTACTGAGATTCATTCTCACCTTTTATTTGTTTACTGTTTTAGATAAAGGCGAGTCCAGGGGATATGACACTTTGGCACGGGAGGACGTTAAAGTGGTAAGAGTTGGGACTTGTTTTGTTAAGGTTACATTATGTAAATGTAAAACCTTTTGGGTAGAGTTTCCATGACTTCATCATTTTCTAACACCATTATTTTGGATAATATTGGTGTGTATGTACATTTGTATAAAAGTTTGTAAGCCTTCGGGCTAAGTACTTTCGTTTGTGAAAGAGTTTTTTGAAAGTTAAATGAAGTCTTTGAACTTCGAGTGTGGATTTTGTTAAACTTTATGAAAGTATATTTCGAAAAATTTTCCTAAAATGTTTTATAACGTCTTCCAATCGTGTCCCGAGCTTGGGGCCAAGTAGGACCACGGGTCTGGGGCGCGACAGTTGGTATCAGAGCTAGGTTGTAGATGGTCTAGAATGACAAAGTGACCTAGGAGGGTAGTTGGGTAGAGAGTGAGTAACATTGAGTGTTTTATGCAGGTAATCACTGAAGATGGTTGGAACAGAGGGTGATCAGTCGGGGCCTTCAGCGCTGGGTAATGCTAGAGAAGAGGTTCGAACAATGTTCCAAGGTATGTTTGAAACTGTAATGAAAACAATTGACGATATATTTGAGCATAAAAGCAAGGTTGAGGCCTTAGATGTGACAAAACGAGGAGGACATTTAAAACCACAACCCCAGCGTGGTGATAGTAAAGAATACCAAGGGACATCTTCGCAAGCTAAGGAATCTTTTCAAGGGCCACAGAATAGAAGAACTCAAGGCAAACGAGTATGTAGCTATTGTCGGAAGGAAGGGCATTTAGAAGAAAGATGTTGGAAGAAGCAAGGCAAATGTATGAGATGTGGTCAGTTGGGTCACTTTCAGAGGAATTGCTCTAGATTTAAGAATCAGTTATCGGGAAGTGTAATTGGGTCTTCTAAGGGCCAGAAGATGGATTCTTCAGGGAAGCTTAAGGTACAAGGTAGTGTTTCTGCCATCAATCAACAACAGATTTCAGATCCTTCTAATGTGATTGGAGGTATAATTTCTATGTCTAGTTTGAGAGCACATACACTTATAGACCCGGGCTCTTCGCATTCTTATGTGTCTGTGCATTTTGCTTCTTGATTACATGTGTCTCCTGAGTTCTACCTTAGGTGTTAGAGGTGTCTATCCTAAGGGGGAGTGTTTGGTGATTGATAGAGTGTTACGCACTTGTGATGTGAAAATTTGTGAGCATGTTTTACTTGCTGGTTTAGTTATTTTTCCATAGAAAGATTTTGATATTATTGTAGTGGAGTTTTATATGCTAGTGTGCTTTAATTAAGCATGGTAGATATATGTGTTTAGCATTCATGCTATTTATGCATTAAAGGCTGATTTTCTTTTTTATCACAAGTTTATGCCTGGTATTTGGTTTATGGGGTTGGCAGCAGAGTGTCTATAGCTAAACTAGAGAATGTACTCTTCCTTTGTGGGATCTCAGATATGTTTTCTATTGAGAAGTACATGATTGATGAAAACCTTGGGTTATCTTGAGTTGTTCGGTATAATGCTATAGTGTTGATATCTCGTGCAATATATCCATAACATTGGTTGAGTTAAAGGAGTAGAAGATTCAACTTGAGATATTTCTTGACAAGGGATTCATTACGTTTAGTATATCTATGTGGGATGTATCAGTATTGTTTATTATGAAAAGGTATGGTACTTTGCGATTGTATATTGAATACTAAGAGCTCAACCAGATGACTATAACGAATCATCACTTGTTATTTTATATGGGGGATATAATTGGTCAACTTCAGAGATCAGTGGTTATATTGTTTGAATTAACGATTGCTCCAGTGCTATTGTTGGATATTCTGAATTATATATGTAATCATAATTGGATTGCTTGAGAGAAGCAACGGGTTGTGAAATCAAGGTATTATGTCTTCTTAGCGGATATATTATTTTGAGGAAGTTTCAATACAGGCATAGATATTGGTCGTTTAATTAGCAGTATGTACTTGGCTTGTTAGGATTGGCATGATATTGTTAGAGATTTATTGATGGATTTCTAAGGTAGCTACACTGTTAACTAATTGACACAGAAAGATACACTTTCTCGATGGATTGATAAGTGTGGAATGAGTTTTGATTATTGAAACAAGGGTCAATAACAACTTCAGCATTTATATTGCTTAGTGCATTTGATTAGTATTACAATTGTCAAGAGGGTATGAACGTGTTACTATTTACTAGTGGATATGTTGAGTTTTACCATTATAGTGGATCTAATCAACTCATTGTTCATGGTGATGCCTCGAAGAGTGATTGAGATGTTTATCCATTCAGAATTGTATGGCAGTTATGTATGCTTCGAGAAGATTGATTCCTTATGAACAAAGTTATCCTCACCATAACTTGAGGTTGATTGCGATTATACATTCATTGCATTAGTAAATGACTTTTGTAGAGCCATATTTGAAGTGTCTACCAACCATGAGAGTTGAAGTAATCGTTTTCTTCAGGAGAGCTACACTTGAGACAATGCAAGTAGAGTATTATGTTATATCATTCAGGAAAGACAAATATATTAGAGGATTCCTTGACTTATAGTTCATGTTTGATAAAACTAAATGGGGAATGTTAGAGGAATTAACATTTTGGAGTTTTGTGAGTCGAGATATGTGATGATTTTGCGATTGTGAAAGCTTTAAGTTTCTACTCTATTGAATGATTTCAACTATAGAAAATTACTAGTGGAATGAACGATGATAGACAACACGATTTTTTTCGATGCTAGTGATGGAACTTTAACTTTTGTAGCAGAGTATGTAGTCGACACTTAGTGGAATCAACATGCATAACGGAATTCAACTACAGGTACTTGAAAAGATACACAAGACCAATTTAATTATGAATCCGAGTAAATGTAGAGTATTGAGATAAATTTGAAGAGTTGCATTTGATTTGTTTGACACGCGAAATTCTAAGCATTCAACTAAGTCCTTGAGCTGCGAATATTTAGAAGTAAAGTGTCAGTGATCAGTTGATTTATGACAAGCCTTTGGGATTTAGTACGGGTTTTCATCCTCAGACAGATGGTCAGTCAGAAAGAACCATTCAGATTCTTGAGGACATGTTGAGAACTTGTTCAGTTGATTCTTAGAATTCGTGGGATATACCTTTACTTCTCGTGGAGTTTGCTTAATATATCAGTTCTTTTGAGATATGGGGAAGAGTTAGAGATCGGGCTTGTATTCCTTCTCTTGACAAGATTCATAATGTGTTCCATGTTTCGATGCTTCGAAAGTATGTATATGATCCATCTCATGTGTTATCTGAGGTTCTCGAGGATATTGAACCAAGTATGTCCTATGAGGAGCATCCAGTTCATGTGATTGATTCTAGAATTCGAGAATTGAGAACTAAAAGTATTCCTCTTGTTAGAGTTGTGTGGAGTAACCATAATGTGGAAGAATCAACTTAGGAGCTTCGGGATGGAATGGAAAGGAAATATCCCTGGTTGTTTGATTCGTTTGGTAAGTTACCCTAAAATCCGGGACGATTTTTTTTAAAGGGGGAGTGATTGTAACGACCCCAAAAACCCGTCCCTATTTATTTTATATTTTTGGGAATTTTAATTTGACATTATGTGTCCATTTTATGTGTTGCATCATATTTTATGACTTGCACATCTTACTTGATTAAATGTGCTATTTACTTAGTTAGTAGTAATAATGGTTAAAAGAGTTAAATGATTAAGTTGAAACTTTAGGGTCCTTGTTGAAAATATAAGTTAAGGGGCTAAAGTGTTAAAAATGGAAGTTGGGTGACTAAAGTATAAAAATGAGGCAAAATATCTTTATAACATTGCTTCTTCTCCCTCTTCCTCTGTGTCAACATTCTGCAAACAATTTCTCTCGTACTTTCCTAGGGTAGGAGAAAAAGGTAAGTTCAACCTATTTCGATTTAATTCTTTTTATTTACTTATCCGTTTTAAAATCTAATTATATAAAAATGATCAGGGCGTTGAGTAGGTCATTTATACCCAAATAAAACATATTTCTGCGATACTTTTTCCGGAAATAGGTAAGTTACTAATTCCCCTTAAATAGTAAAATGGTCATATATTTGCTATATGTGTGATATGTGGTGAAATTATTGTGAAAAGAATTTATTTGTGATACTTTTTTATTTGGGACAAATGGAGTATAATTATACTGGGTAAGTGACTTGGTTTGTATGCAAGGATGTATATGGAGTATGTTTATATACTTGAGAATATAAGTATAAGTGTTTGAAAGTATACTCCTACTTGTGGGACGGTAAAATATCAACTTGAGTTAAATGTTAAATAAGTATATTATAAAAATTATACTATTATTCTTAGGACGGGGAAATGAATGAAAGTATCCCTAAATGAGTATAATAGTATATTAGAAAAATTATATTTATACTTGTGGAACGGTGAAATATTGAAATGGAAGTAAAAGGAAGTATTCCTTAAAAATGTTCTCTTGAGTATTAGTAAAATATACTCATAATTTTGGGAGGTGAAAGTGTGTTCATAAGTATGTTTCCTGGGTTCCTGGGGTTCATGTTTAGGTTATAAGTAAGTTGGCTGTTAGTACTTTTGGGACGGTGGAACGAAAGGAGTATAGTTTGTTCAAGTTTTGGCCTGCCGGTGTGTTGGGCGGCCGCTCAAATAGGGCGTGCGGCCGCACACTTATCTGGAAGATTTTTGTCTTGGGACAGAGTGTTTTGGGCGGCCACACAGTCTGGTGTGGGCGACCGCCCAGGGTTGCTGGAAAAGTTGAGTGGTTCCAATCCAAGTGATTTAAAGTTCAATCTTGGTCTAGGTCTTAGGTGTTATCCTAGAGTACCTATAGGGTTGTTGTGGAACACTCTAATGTTTGAAATTGGTTCCTTTGTGAACAAATGTGTTATGGAATGTGAATAAGGATTAATTGGATTTTGTTGAACATCTTTTGATGTGGTTTGGATTGGTTCATCTCTGTGATGTGTTTAGTGTGGTTCCCTGCTTTGGAATCATTATCCTTGGCTGTTGTTTAAGCAAGTATTCATTACTATGCTAGTGTTAAAGTCCAGCTGGTCTTGTATTGTGGAGTCGGGCAGTGGTAGGGATTATAATGGCACACGAGCCAAGTTCATTATAAGGCTTCTACCATTGGTTTCCCATTTTTAACCCCCAGTCAAGATTGGCCTTGGATGGGATGAACTTGCTCCCTCGAGTGAGCATTTGGGTTATGACTTTGTGTCATATTTCCCTCTCTGGTTACTTTGGTTCTATTGGTTATGGTTTGGTTTTCGGGATCCCGGCTTCAGCTATTTATGCTACTCAAATGGTATTCTCAGATGGATATATGTTTGATTCGAGAACCTTGGCTCAGTATCCACGTATGAGTGTTTATTTACGCCTTATGTGTGGTATGATGAGTTGGTCGTTATTTCCAACCAGTATGGGACGGTTGGCGATAGGGAGCCTCTCATGTTATGTGCTATATGCTATATGATTATTTGCTGATATTGTTTCTTTATGATTATTATATCAGCATGTAACGTAGTTGCATTTTAGTAGCTTACTGAGATTCATTCTCACCCTTTATTTGTTTACTGTTTTAGATAAAGGCGAGTCCAGGGGATAGGACACTTTGGCACGGGAGGACGTTAAAGTGGTAAGAGTTGGGACTTGTTTTGTTAAGGTTACATTATGTAAATGTAAAACCTTTTGGGTAGAGTTTCCATGACTTCATCATTTTCTAACACCATTATTTTGGATAATATTGGTGTATGTACATTTGTATAAAAGTTTGTAAGCCTTCGGGCTAAGTACTTTCGTTTGTGAAAGAGTTGTTTGAAAGTTAAATGAAGTCTTTGAACTTCGAGTGTAGATTTTGTTAAACTTTATGAAAGTATATTTCGAAAAATTTTCCTAAAATGTTTTATAACGTCTTCCAATCGTGTCCCGAACGTGGGGCCAAGTAGGGCCACGGGTCTGGGGCGTGACATAAAGGGTATTTGGAACGTGCACGGCCAAGTGCGCGTTGTGTGAAGTCAATTCTATATTCCTTTTTGAGTCAAAATAGAGATTTTTATTTTGTTTTTCAACATGATGAGCATGGCATGAGCAAGATATGAACAAGTATGAACAAGCATGAAGTAGGCAATTTATACACAATAAGTCAAAGAATACAAACAAAGACCAAAACTTGTATATGTACCAAGTCGTGCACAACCAAGGATTTTCGAATCAAACATTTTGCAAAAGAACAATATTTACATTGAAACCATTCATACAAAGCAAGTTGTGCACAACAAGAAGAGTCTCTTTTTTAAAAAAAAAATCGAGAAATCTTTACAAAAAGGGTTATGCACAATGAGGCTTTGAAAACCATTTTTATTGACAAAAGATCATGCATAACCAAGTTTTAAAAACCAAGTTTTGTCCAAAATAATAAAGGTAATGTGCACAAGTAAGGCTGTAAATTTGGAACCTGGACAAGCAGAAGCAGAAGGCAATTCAGAATGTTGCTGCCCTGCACAAAATTGTTAATTTACAACATTCTGGCCCTTTACCAAAGTAGCCGTACGGCAAGACCAAGAGGGTTGAGATTTTTCTCAGTTTCTCCAATTTCTGATCATCATGCTCCAGTTTATTGCATTTCCAGAACGTATTCACGCAAAAGAGTTCAAACAGAAACAGCAAACACACAAAAATATGCACAAAGTCAACAAACGGGGACGGGAGTTTGACCCACACAAAAGTGCTTCCAAAGCTTCTAAAGAGAAGTTCGTAAGCACTTTATTCCCCAGCGGAGTCACCACTGTAAGGATCCCGTCCCCGGGGCGAAACAAGCAAAGTTCACACGAGGAAGAAATGCCAAACACGGGTAACTTTCCTAACGAAAAAAGAAACAGAGTCGCCACATTTGTTAATTTTAAACCAAACAAATGAAAATGGTTAGAGAAGGTGAGTTCGGAGGTCACGTTACACTTTGGGAAGAACATATTTGCGGTTCACCCAAAGTGCCTCGGAAAAACCGAGTCTCCCTTGTTAGTTTGAAAATGTGCATGTGTGTGTGTGTGTTTAACGGAAAAGTTTCTGTTATTGGTTTTGTTTGGAAAAAGCTTAATTGAAAGGGTCAGTTTATTAAGAAAATAGGGATCAGAGGGCAAAACAGACATTTTACCCCTTGTTCCCAACACAGCCGTACGGATGGACAGGTAGTCTCCTGGGATCTTACAGTTCAGTCAAGAACAGTCCAGTTTCAGAGTAGAAACAGAACATTCTGTTGAAACTGGACAGGACTGTTTTGATTCTAGTTTGTTTAAAACACTTTATAAGTTTAAATACAACATTCCTATGCTAAATGATCATCACTTAGTCCCCAAAACAAGTATTTGGGTGTGATCATAAGAAATCTTTGGAGAAAATTGAGAAAAGTTGATGAACATGCCCTTTGGGCCAAAATTGACCATTCGGTGATTAAAGATTAAAACTTTATCACCAAGATGGCATTTTTATGACTTATTAACCTTTAAGGAGTCAAATTAACACATAAATATTGAATCTTTGTAACCCCAAAGGGAGCTTTAGAGCTAGATCAATGTTGGATGATAAAAATGGAAGCTTTATCATCCAAATGATCATCATTGCCAACAAAAGTATCATTTTGACTAGACAAGAATGTAAATGACAATCAACAAGCCATGATCATCTAGGTTTGAACCTCTTCCACACAAGGCATGGAGGGTACCTTTGATCATCTCATGGCTTGGACAAGAGAAATATAGAGTAATATATGTATATTTGCTTGAATTAACATGTCTTGCATAAATGTAAAGTTACTTGAATGGAAAAGTCTTACAAGTAATGTAAAGTTGCTTGAATGGACAAGTCTTACAAGTAATGTAAAGTTGCTTGAATGGACAAGTCTTGCAAGTAATGTAAAGATCAACATAAACTTAAACGAAGATTAAAGAGAAAATAGAGTTATAGATGAAGAGAAGGGAGGGGGAGAAGGTGGCTTTACCTATTTTGGTTTAGCCAATCTTCCTTTCTCTCTTTCACTCTTTGTTTCACTCTTCTCTCACACTACTGGAGTGATTTCGACAGAGTAATATTTCTTATGTTGTTTCTCCCCCCTCTGAAATGATCAGCATGGGGTTCAATTTATAGAGGTTGAGGGTGCCCAACATAGCCGTACGTCTAGGGACCTCATGTGCCCAAACCATCCGTACGACTCGACTTGGCGAGCTTCTGGATTTTTCCAAGTTTAATTCCAGTTCAGTCCTGGAATATCAGGTTTATCCTAGTGAGGTCCTGGCCCATTTGTTTATCCCTTAATGGTACCAAAAATTCCTCTAAAGTAGGTCGATTTCAGATTGGGGTACTTACACTAGGGCATATACACCAACAAGAGCACCCATCCACTTCATTAGTATGAGACCTTTTAGGGGAAGCCCAAAAACAAATCCGTGCGGGCTAGGCCAAAAGCGGACAATACCATACTAATGTGCAGAGTGTTGGTGGTGGTTGTGGTCCCTACAAACATCAATGATAATGTGTCTATAATATATAGATTCACATGATTGACAAGAACCGACTGGAAATCTAAACAATGGGTTGAATTTGTTAGAGCCATTATCCCACATTGGCAATTAACTAGCTATGCATTGACTATATAAATATTCTGGGTTACTCCTCCCATTGTCAATTGGTTTTGAGATAGAACCTCAGACTTTATCATGGTATCCAAGCTGGTTCGTTACACTTGCAGGCCCAATGGCCCACGATGTTGTTCCGCACCACCCGATTGATAAGTCTACATTGTAAGCCTTGGTTAAGCCCGGTTACACGTGAAGAGGTTGAGATGGAACCACAAACATTATCAAAATTTCATTTCTAAAGTAGATTGATTGTCTCTCAATCTCGGTATAAAACTACTATACATTTTGTAATTTTATCGAGTATAATGTCTTATAATAATGATGGAAAAGATCACCCTCTCAACCCTTACTTGCTCGTGGAGAGAAACTTGTTTTGATCTGTTGTCATTGATCAGGTAGAGTGCATATACGTGACAGGGAACAAGATTTAGAATCGGATCCTTTGTTATTTTCACAAAAGTTCTAAGAATTCTATGGTGTTTTAGAGATGAATCCACTATGAATATCGCGCGTAACAGTTTGAAATATATTTGTGCATGCAGTGAAGGACCCAGCAAGGGATATGATGGGGACAATGCTTTTGTCAGTACCCTAGAAACTTTTTGCAGGGGCCATAATGATCCGATTAGTGTTGCTTTGTCTTGCAAGCAATTTATAAGGACTCATCTTGACAAAAGAGTTCGTACGGACTATTAAGCCTTTTAGAATTTCAAGCCGTACGACTCCTTCTGCGAAACCGCCTTGGTCTGTTTCTGGATCCTTCTGCCAGCTGTTTAGCGAGAAAGTCTTCAAGACATTCTAGAAAGGTCCTATTGCATTTTTTTAATCTCTTAAAGTCCCTTGCTCACCTATTTGACCTAAATAATGCTTGGAACACCCCTAGACTTTTATAATTAGTCAAATTAAGGGGATGCGACCCAAATTGGGGTACTTACACTAGAGATTCAGGAAATTTACCATCTAGAACTGAACTGAATCCTAAGCCAAATGCATGTGCCATGATTTGGAGAAGGGGAAAAGAAATTGAGGAGAAAGTGGTGCCTCAAGAGCCAGAGCTAGAGGTTAAGAAGGTTTTTCCTACTGACAAGGCCCCGAAAGAGAAAAGTGCTACCCCAAAGATTATGGTTTATGAACCTATTCCCATGTTCTTTGATGCATTGAAAGAGTCACGCAAATTGGAGCCTGATAAGGCGATATTTGACACATTCAAGAGAGTTTAGGTAAATATCCCATTTTTAGATCTCCTTCAGATAGTCCCGGTGAATGCTAAATTTTTGAAAGATCTATGTACTAAGAAGAAGACTCAGAAGTTGAGGAGTCAGAAAATAGTGAAGGTCAGTGAGCATGTGTCTGCGGTCTACCAAAATAAGATGCCGAAGAAGTGTAGCGATCCGGGTATGTTTGTGGTTCCGGTGTCATTAGGGAATGCTTCAAAGCATATGGCTATACTTGACTCGGGGGCATCAATCAACGTCATGCCTTATGCGTTGTTTGAGAAGTTAAAGTTGGGACCTTTACAAGATACCCGGGTGATGATACACTTGGCTGATAGATCAAATGCAAATCCAAATGGATTGGTTGAAAATGTACTAGTCCGGGTTGGTAAGTTTATATAGTCCCGGTTGATTTTTATGTTTTGGAGATAGATACGGATCATAGGGCTCCCATTCAGTTGTGTAAACCATTTATGTCGATGACAAGTTGAATGTGTCCAATGGGTCTTGCTAGGGATATGTTGCCTTGTCTTGCATGCACTTTTATGTGGCAACTCATGTGTGTTGATTTGTCAGTTTCTTTTTGTCACATAGGAGCCTTGTTTAGTCACTTAGTCCTTTTGGTTGTTTTGATCACTGATCAGTCGATAAACTTTAATGTACTCCCTTTTTCTCACTTAAAAGTTTTCAGTTTGATTTTGCACGTGGATTAAAAAAATTGTGAATATGATAAGTAAAGTAAGAGAGAGAAAGTGGGTAGGGAGTTTTTGTTGTGAGAATGACAAGTGGGTCTGGTCTCCATGTCCATTTTAAGTAATAAAACAACTAAAAACCTTAATATGAGATAGACCAAAAAAGAAAGTTTAAAACTTAAATTAAGACAGAAGGAGTATATACTATATGGTACTGCAAAAATGATAGTTCTCCAAACCCTAAAGAATAGACTAATCGAGATTGGAATTTAGGGTGAATTTGAGGGATGATCTTGAGAACTTAGAACCAGCCATGGAGCTAGTTCTGATTCCATTTCGTGTGTTCGGCACATAAAAAGTGATTTTGCATGACTGTTTGAAAGGTAAAAACTTACATTTTGGCAGAAGAGACTATGACCTCCCATTTGCTAAAACAGTTGCTATTGATGTTGTTTTGATATTAATAACCTTCAATTTTAAGTGACATATTTTATCCAAAAAATGCTTATTTCAAACTGAATTATGTATCTTTAAGAAAAAAATGCAGAAATAATAATAATAAAAAAACTGAGTTATGTCACTATGTTAAATAACGAGAATGTTATTGTCACACACTAAAGCCGCGGGTCCATTTTGTGTCCCGACCTCTAAAACTTTAAAATTCAAAAAGATAAAAACGTACTGTATAACATTAATATAAAACTATCTCGACATTCTCACGATCAATTTGATTGAAGTTTGAGAAAAAATAATGTCACTAATGCACAATTAAAAGTATTGTTAATAATAATTTTCAAAGTTTAGTAAGGTAATTAAATCTTGAATAGAGAGTGTGAACACGTACGGAACGGAAACGCAATAAAAGAACCCTAATCAGTGTAGTTCAGCTCAACTGTCAAGTGGAATTAAATTAGTACTAGATGACAAGTGTGTTTAAGCACCTTCTAATGAAAAAGTCAAGTTGATTAATTTAAGAAGGGAGAACTCCGTTTTTGTCCATTATACTTTGGGTCGTGTTTCACTTTTACCATCGAACTTTATTTTTTTCATTTTTACCATCGTACTACAAACAATAGTGTCATTTTAAACCAAATTCGATATTTTATACTCAAATTTGTTTCAATTTTACCATCGTACTACAAACAAGGGTGTCATTTTACACCCAAATTTGGTATGAAATGACACCATTGTTTGTACTACGATGGTAAAAATGAAAAAAATAAGATTCGATGGTAAAAATGAAACACGTCCTAAAGTACAAGGACCAAAACGGAGTTTTCCCATTTAAGAAATTAAAGAATCAGACTGTGAACACTATTACGTGAAATAATGACAAATTAAATTATTAGCCCAATTGTTAAGCACCATTACGTCACCATATCATTCGTCATAGATAAGATGTTGGGATGACACATTCCATTATTAGATTAAAGCATGACACTGATATTTAATCAAAAAATTGTCCAAATAAGTTTATTTTAAAAAATGAGGAAAAGAAAGTAAGCAGGTTAATATTGTTAGCTTAAAAAATTGTAGATTGACATGTAGAATATTTTAAAAAATGAGTTTATTTGTTTGTTTATTAGTTAATTGTCCAATCGTAAAAATTACATAAAAACTTTTTTTCACATTAAAACATGATACTTTTTTTTCTTTGAGCAAATTAAAACATGATACTTAAACGACACAAAATAGAGAAAGACTAATCAAAAGCCTAAACTAAACTAATGACACTATGAAACGTAAATCACTTCTCTCATCATAATAGAATCATTCTTAATTTAATAAAGTCAAAACAAGAAAAAAAAAAAAAAAAAAAAAAACAATTAGAAATGCCTTCACCAGAGTATTGTCGAGTTCACATCTTTCTTGTTCATCGGGCCTATGGAATATATTATTTTTCTTAAATGGAAGTCCATAGAACCTGAATAATATTCCGAATTCATCAAGTATTGTAATGAATTTTATAATGGAAGGTATGAATGATTTGTTTTAACATAACACTAGCTGCCTACCTCTGTTTCTAAATGAGTACTGTCAAAATTTTATTTTAAGGGATACAACTTTTGTACAATTTGGTGGCAAAATTCATATATAATCTTGTAATCCTCTTTACAAACATTTAGTTTTTGCAAGTATAAAGTGACCGGTGAAAAAAAAATCGAAAAAAATATTTACGGGTAAAACTATGATTAAAATGGACACTCATTATCAGCCATTGATATATAAAATTGTATTGTAATATGTACCACTAAAATAGACACCAAACATATATCTTAGGTTAAGGTTGGGACCACAATCACCTCCACCACTCCACATTAGTATGATATTGTCCGTCCAGCCCGCACGGATACTAACAAAGTGCGTGGACACCTTTATATACTAACCATTTTTCTTTCAATTTCCAATATGGGAATTGGGTTGACACCCCAATACTAGTTAGAGATTTAATTAGGTACCAATCGTTTAATCTGAAATATTATTTTATCCTCTTGCTAAATTATTCTCATTATTTTTATTCACCAGAAATGGTACGCGAAGTTTAGAATTTCAAATATTTTTACTACCCCAAAAAGGGAATACACAAATTATTATTTTTATAATGCATGGAACATATAGAAATTACTCCTAAGTCAGATTATCACAATAAAACCGATAAACCATTACCACCAATCCCTTTTTAAGTAACCAATTCCTCTAAAATTTTAAGGTGTTAGAGACGGCACTTACAATGTATATCAAGCTTCAACACTCCCCCTCATGTGTGACCCGGTGACACACGTGGAGAGACTAACAAACATGCCACTTATCGGGTAGGTTAAGTAACCAACTCCTCTAAAACCTTAAGGTGTTAGAGAGGTCACCTACAATGTATATCAACCTTCAACATCCCTCTCACATACTCCTTGCATAAGGAACTTTTTTAGCCTACACTTCGATATTTTGTTTGTTCCTAATAGTCTGAACGCTCCAATATATTGATAAAGTATGTCCTACTGCTATACTCTCTCCGTCCCATTTGAAGCTTCACCATTCTAGTGATAGCACATAAATTAAGAAAAGTGATGAGTGTAAGAAGGGTTGTCAGAGAAAAAAAGTTAGTGGGCATGACAAGTGCGACCTACAATTTAAATATGTGAGGAGGGAAAGTTAGAGAGTATGACAAGTAAGACCAACAATTTAAGTATGTGAGAGGAAGAAATGAGTGGGGTCGTGTTAGTACCCGATCTGAAGATTGAGGACTTCCTAGATCTTTAGGAGCCTCTAAGGACTTTTAAGGAAATTATAACCTGACAGGGACTTATCCAGCAGTTCTCCAGAGTTTTAGATTGACGAAATCAGTTATAGGTCGAAATCTATCAGGATATTGATCAAATTCCAAGAATAAACTGATAAGGATTCGCTGAAATCTTGATAACCACGAAATCTGGATGGAGGCCACCGTACGGCAGTATTCCCACCGTACGGCTCAAGACTAGCCATACGACCACTTTGGCAAGTCCGGCCCAAATCCCTATAAATAGGTGCCTCAGCTCCACAAATCGATCACACAATTTATTCTGCGAGTTTCAGAGTCAATACTGACGAGAAAACTCAATGTTTAAGCCTCTCTGGCACCCTCGAAGCCTCTTCGAATCATCAAGAATCTTCAATCATAGTTCTTTCCGATCAAGGTAAGTCTCCTAACCCTTTTTACTTATGTTCTTGTTATGTTCTTAAGCTAGATATATTTTATGCATGTTTTCATTGTATTTATTCATTCATATTCATATGTTCTTCATGCGTTCTTCATATTCTTAGTCTAAACTTATAATATATGCTATATTTAGGGTAGAGATCTTCATACATTACATGTTCATTCATATGTTTTCCTTATGTTCTTATTATTATGCAGATCTAAGACTTATACAGGCATATATCTAGGGTTTTAATCTCTATTATGTGCATATACATAGCCAATGATGATCCTAGGGTTTCATCAAACCCTAATATGATCTAAGAACTACTTTTAACCCTAATCACCCCCCTCTATATGCATGATCCCGCTTCATCTCTCTATTATAAATTTATCAATGAACTACGCTGACCTGAGCTCCTCACGATGAGAAGAGCGTAGATAATCCTCGGATCCGGTCTCAAACACTAACACACACACACATTGATCATGATAGAATGACCGATTCGTCGGGCATTAGGAGTGATCAAATGAATATTCTTCTCTTATTGTAAATTGACCCCCGAACCCTATTATTCTCATAAATGGTTTTTTTAATGTTTTAACTACAAATAAAACAACGTGGCGACTGTCAATTTCAATCACGCGCATTCATAGTAGCGACTCTGCTGGGAACTTGTTTTTGAAAACCTTTTTCAAAACTTAAGAGGGTTTAACTTTCATTACTTCATGATTTTGTGTGTGTTCTAACTGCCCCGTGCGCTGTTTTTCTTTAAAAAACTGCACTTCTGTAATTTCTCACGTTTCTGTAACTATAATCCGTACGCCTTCTTTAGGTCCGTCCGCGGCTGCCAAGCCGTACAGCTCCCTTTATCTGTAAAACTGGTTCTAACGATTTCATGCAGGTTTTTGTGTTCATAGCATGCTTAAATATTGTAGATATGCTCTGCTTATGTTTATTTCATGCTTAAATACTATAACTATGAATTGTTATGCTAGTAGACATCTCTCATGCATTGCATATCATCATAAAAATCGTGTTTTAATCGCACACTACCACTAGTCCGTGTCACACTGCACACCCTACTCCGGATAATGCGCCGAGTGCACAGATTTAGGCGATCCCGTCGTCTCTATCTTCGTGGCACCCGGGTTATGTAACTCACCGTGTACGCTTGCGAGCCATTGAGTTAAACCTTGTCTGTGTCTAAATAATGCACCTTGATCGAGTTTAAGAGCATCTTAAATCATCTTTAATGTCATCATTCCTGCTGCGTAAATCTACCTTTGATCAACTCTAGTCAACCTTCGGCCCGTCTAGCTCAAACATGTTATCTTGACCAAGGACCAAGTCATCTCTATTTCTTTTTGACCTCTACGGTCATCTTCTAATACTTATGGTTTTCAAAAATCACTGACCTCTCGTGGTCAATCTCTCACTTGTTTTACTTAACCCGAACTACGGTGACCTGAGCCTCTCATTGTGTGGGACCTCTCCCTCATTGTAAGGGGAACGTAGGCAGCTCCGGCTCGGTCAAACATTTAGTCTTTTCATTCAAAGTACATTTTGAAAATACGGAGATCGAGTCTTTTCATAAAAAAATGATTTTATAAATGATGCCTTCTCATTAATTATAAGTCTAATTCAATTCAAAGATTTAACTCCTCCACAACCACTATAGAATCCTGCATCACGTCTGGTGAAGGAATCATCGATGTCTCAACCAAAGCTGCCATGGTCTCGAGACAATTCTCCACCCCAACACTGTTCTCAATGAACAAGCAACCTCCTTCAACACCGTTCTCAACGAGCAAGCAGTCCATCTTAACACTGCTCTCAACAAGCAGGCGGCCCACTTTGAGACCATTCTCAACGAGCAAGCAACCCTCTTTCGGACCGCTCTCAATGAAAAAGAAACCTACTTCGAGACTATCATCCTCAAGCAAGTAGACCACTTTCAGAAAGTGATGTACAAGGCTATAAAGGAAACCGAAGAGCGCCTCCGGTCCGATACTATGGCATCTACGAGTACCTCAACTGCACTCTCCCTCCTGCTCAGTTTCAACACCCGTATGCTCATCAAATGTATGGGCTATCACCACAAACTTTCCCCCTTGGGATGCCTCTTATGACTACTCATCAGCAAGGAATATACCGGTGCCTAAACCACCCATGAAGCCAGTCCGTGAGAAGCAACCCACTTTCGGACCGCTCTCAATGAACAAGAAGCTTACTTCGAGACTATCCTCCTCAAGCAAGCAGACCACTTTCAGAAAGTGATATACAAGGCTCTAAAGGAAACCGAAGAGCGTCTCCGGTCTGATATCTATGGCATCTACGAGTACCTCAACCGCACTCTTCCTCCTGATCAGTTTCAACACCCGTATGCTCATCAAATGTATGGGCCATCACCATAGACTTTCCTCTTGGGATTCCTCTTATGACTACTCATCAGCAAGGAATACCGGTGCCTAAACCACCCATGAAGCCAGTCCGTGAGAAAAAGATCTATGAGCGCAAGTTTGATAATTATGGGATGTCTTTAGCTGAGTCCTATGAAGGTCTCATTAGATCGGGCAAGCTAACCCCTTTAGAAGACTATAAACCACAGCATGTGGGGAAAAATGCAGATTACTCCAAGTTCTCTAGATATCACAACATAATTGGTCACGACACCGGAAATTGCCTCACCTTAAAGAACAAGATCCAAGACTTAATCGATGAGGGGACCCTCATCCGCAAAGGGAGTACATGGGCGTGAGCAAAGTCCAAGCAAGCAAGAAACTACACCGGGGCTACCTCCTTCAAAAAAAAAATAAGAAAAAAATAAAAAAGAGTCTTTTAGTCTTCATAGGTTCTAGAGTCTTTTAGTTAAAGTCCACCTTGGACATTAATATTTTATTTTACTAGCAAAAGTCTATTTTGGACCCTAGTTAGATTATTAAAGTCCACCCCGGACTAATCAATTTGAGTCTTTAGTCGCAATAAAAGAGTCTTTATTTCTCTTCTCTCTAGACTTAAGACATAATCTTGCATACATAAATCAATTCCATGAAAATTGTATTAATCTCAATTATCGTTTGATTGCTATATCTTTATATGATGAATTAATTGAAAACATATTCATTAATGAAGACTCATTAAAAGGTAAATGGACCCATAAACCATCATACACAATTAAATAAACAAATAATCTCAAAATAACAAATGCTTAGATCAATCGAATCACTTTCTTTTCTCTATATAAACTCTCTATACCTACCATCATACGTATACACACCCACTGTGTACACCCTCTATATATACTCCTCGTGAACACCCACTGTGTGTACCCTCTATATATTCTCCTCGTGTACATCCACTGTGTGCACCCTCCATATATTCTCCTTGTGTACACCCACTATGTGTACCGTCTATACATACTCCTTGTGTACACCCACTGTGTGTACCCTCTAAATATTCTCCTCTTGTATACCCACTGTGTGCACCATCTATATATATACCACTCGTGTACACCCACTGAGAACACCCTCTCTTTATATACACTCCATCCTTCCCATGTCCTTGGAGAAGACGACGACAGCAGAGCTGCTCACCATTGAAGAAGCGTCCGCACAATCATAGAGTATGTTTGTTCCCATCACAACTGCAACATGATGATGCACTGGGGCTGTCTGTCCTCCCCAAAGAAGTCAACAAAATACAAGGGGCTATTCAAACCCCCTCTACGAGCTTTACATCCCAAAGACGAAAGCAAAGTAGGGGCTCATCTTGCCCAACATTTCATATGTATGTATGTATGTATATATATATATATATATATATATATATATATATATATATAAACAAAAAACAAAAAGCTTGCTAGGTCGAAACCCACAACGGGCAGCTTAGGCAAAAATTAGAGCAATTGCACAAAAAAGAAGCCCGCTAGGTTGAAAACCCGCAAGGGTGGCCTAGGCAAAAACAAGGGTCTGCATAAAGAAATAAATCAAAACAAAGAAAAATAGAAGGGTCTATCATCATAGAGAGTAAATGTCCCTTTTTCTTTCACTTCTTATTTTCTATTTTTTTTTTCTTTTCAAAGGAGTTCAACTCAACCCGACGGCAGCAGTCCAAAGCAACAACTACAAATGAAGCAGTCCAAATAATGGAGCAACCGCCTTGAGCCACACTCAATGAAATCCAAACCCACATTGGGCCAACTTTCTTTCTTTTCTCTCTTCCCACATATACCCACTCAAACTCGGTATCATCATCAACCAGATCATCCTCGAACTACGCGGATCTGAGCTTCTCATATTAAGAAGAACGTAGGCAACCTCTGGGTCCGGTCCAAAATATATACAACCCACCTCGAGCCAACTTTCATTCTTTTCTCTCTTCCCCCATACACTATAATTTCTATTCTCTTTATCGATTATTCAAGGAGTTTATTATTTCGATACTACTTGTCTAAAACATAATCATAAGATACATAACTAATCAACGAGGTCCATTCTCAAGCAATTAAAAGGCAATTCTGAATAAAACAATTTTGAAATGTCTCGACAAGTCTTCTGTTCTACAATCTAGGAAAGAGCTAAACACTTACTTTCTGTCAAGCAGGGCTTCCTTCCTTTTGTACATATATACTTCTCACAGTTGTCCAAGGAATCAGAACACGAGAACTCTCTTTCTAGTTCTCTCTCTCTCTCTCTCTTCTCTCACCATAACAAAAAGGCTCCTGCAAGTCGTCCGTACAATTTTGTCTTTTTCTTTATTTTGAGTCCACTGAAATAAATAATAAAAAAAAACGACGCAAAAAGAATATACCCACCTAGATTGAAAACCCGCAGGGGAGGTCTAGAGAAAAACCAAGGTGCGTCGAAAAGGAGGTAGGATCCCCCACCTTATGCCAAACTGGGGCTGCGCAACAGAATTGGACCAACTACCGATGCTCCAACAAGGTCACTCTCCATGAAAAGTCATCTCTTCATCAAATTTCAACATGGTTGACCTCTTTCAAGAGCCCCCATCAAACTGGGGCTTCCCCAAAAGGATTGGATCATGGCTTGGCTATTCAGATATCACCGACAACCCAGCGGAATCATACTTACCCGAAGGACAACTCTAATCAACGAAGTTCGGTGGGGGACAACTGTTTGAATTAATTAGACTGTAATTAATTATAAGGCATCTTTATAAGGTCATTACATTTTTAAAAGGTTCTCTTTCACGACACGATGTTTATAAACCCGCACACTCGGTCTCCACTAATTTACAAAATGTCTTTCGTGTCATCTCTATGATGTCCTAACTGACTCGGTCCTACGTCTTACATTCTACACCTTAGAGCACCCTCAAAAGGCGTCCTGCATACCTACTATTTGCATACTGCTAGACATAGAGCATAAAATATGAATGTTCATACAGTTATCCATAAATATTACTAATCTACTGTCTGTGCTACAACTAACAAATTGCAGATCTAAGAGGCTGGTCCACTAGCGTCACCCCGAGTATGCTTCTGCAAAGGAGGACGCCTATCGGTCGAAGCACCATCATCACCGTGACTAGAAGGAGAAGAAACACCCCACTCCGTCAACTTCTGAATTCCTTTCGCTACCTTCCTGTGGAGCCTCCGAATGACCACCCGCAGACCCGACTCGCCGCGCGCCCTGGCCTCATACGTCCAGTTAGTTACCTAAAACGAAGGCAACACAAGCATGTCAAAACGAGTCCAAATGAGAAAATGACTAAAGACAGAAATGGGATACACTGAACCCACAGGGGATCACCACTATCCAAGGAAGGACATGCTGGGCCCGGTACCGCTGGCTCGATATGCCTCGGTCCCATCTCTCGCAGATTATACTCTATCACGGCATGTGGCTCCCCTAGGCATGTCCTGGTAAAATCATCATATGAGGCCCTCTCTACAATAAACTGTCTAGCATCGAGGCTCTCGGTCAACCTAACCCTGTCATACAGATACGCTGGATCAATCATGAACCATGAAAGATCCCCCAGAACCAAGTAGACACTACCTGCTCCATTCTGGGCACATACCCTCTCACCCAAATAAAGAGCATCCCCGCTATATCCAATCAAAAGTCGCCTCTGGCCTGTCGCCTCAAGAGTTCCTGCAGCAAGTAGCTTAGCATCCAAATCCACCCATGGATAGAGAATGGTCCCTCTCGGACGGGGTCCCCCCCAAAATGGTCTTCAACTAAGCATATGTTTAGTGCCAAGAGGTATCGTCTCCCCTACTCTAGCAGCTCGGTACCCATCAGCACATGGCAGGGTACGTCGACCGAGCACTGGTCATCCTGAACCGACTCAGAGCAAGAATCTCATAGGCCCAACACTGCAGAGAGAGATTATAAGACTACACCAGAGGTAGAGTAAGAAAGAAGGATGCCTCCAAGGCAAAGTGTAGACAATCAACCGGTGCCGACTGGCCGACTATGACCGACAGCTCCTGTCCAAAGAACGGTCCAACTCCGCCAAGCCTGCAGCTCCCCAAGCAATCCTGCTTACTGCATCCAGTTCCGCCAGACATCCCAAAAGTGGAATTATCACCGTAATACCAGCATTAGAAAAGATGGTCAGGGACAATCCGTAGCAAATAAACGCTCGGGAAGCTACCTCTACATCACCATCTCCGGCCTCAAGAGCCGCCAGCATCTCCTTATGCCGCCTCTTTAGGCCCCCAAACGCATACCATAACCACTCCTGATGTCTATACAAGTCGAACCCAATCAGACTCTGGATCCTATCCTCGCTATCTCTAGCAAGCAAGGCATTGCTGCTCTACACTGGGCTACCTATGAACCACAAGCCTGTGAGAGCCGTGAAGTACGACGGAGTCACCGTAACCTTCCCCCAAACTAAAGTGAAAGGTATGGATGGTATCCCACCAATTCTCCCGCAGTGCCATGACAAGATCAATACTCTTGGTCAACTCTCCCTGGCTAGATAAGCTCTCAAAAAATGCCCCTAAGCCGGTGGCCCGCACCCTGCTCTGCACAATCTCTGGAGTCCTATCCCACAAGCTATGCACGATGCTACATAACCCCTTCGACTTAAAAGGAGGCAATACCACCTGCAAACACAAACAGGTATACACATCTCAGGTATGCAATTAATATAGCAATTTACTTCATAACGTGTGTAAATATAGATTATCGCAATATTTCTCTAGTAAATACCACAAAACATCCCAACAAATACTTTAGCACATATACATCACATGATATACAACTCACAATCAAAACCCTAGTCTACCTAGGACAAGTCAACTCAGAACAGTCCAAGAACAGTAAAAAATCACGACATTTTCGAATGAAAATACAACTTCGTACAAAATAAGCTTTCTTAACGAAACATTCACATACATTGACTACCTATGTTCTAAACAAGGTCAAACCATACTAAAAACACTTTTAACAAAGTCAACCAAGTCAAAATTGGTCCAAGATTACGACATTTTTGGACAAAATACGACTTAACACAAAAATTGCATTTTTTAACAAAATCATCAAAGCAACTACTTGCCCATGCTACAAATAGCTTCAATTCACAAATACTCAATCAATTTGAGTCAAATCGGTCAATTAACACATCCAAACCCAAACCTTAGGTAAAATACAAATAAATCCCTCACATTCAACGTCAAACCACAAACTTTGGGTAATTTACAACCAAAACCCCATATCTTGGGTAACTTGCAACGAAGCACCTCTACTCTACATTACTCAAATCCAAACTCCAAACCTTGGGTAATTTACTATCAAAACCCCAAACTTTGGGTAACTTACAATCAAGTCTCTCACTTAAAATAACTTACAATCAAGTCCCTCATCCGATACAATTCACAATCAAATCCATCATTTGAGACAATTTACAATCAAATCCTCTAGGTTTAAACATCAACCTACTTAAACCCCAAACTTGGGTTATTTACAATCGAAATCTTTACAATCAACATAAAATCCACTTAAACCCCAAACTTTGGGTAATTACAAAATTAATACACTCAAACCCCATACTTTGGGTAACTTACAATCAAGTCCGTCACTAAAAATAACTTACAATCTAGTCCCTCACTAAAAATAACTTACAATCAAGTCCCTCAGTCGATACAATGTTTTACATCAACATACCTAAACCCCAAACTTGGGTAATTTACATTCAAACTCCTTACATCTAACAATAAATTACTTAAAGCCCAAACTATGGGTAAATCAAGACTAAAACTCTACATTCAATTCACTCAAAACCCCAAAATTGGGTAACTTACAATCAAGTCAGTGATAATTCAATCAAACCCCAAACTTGGGTAATCCACAATCAAATCAACGACAATTCAATTAAGCCCCAAAATTTGGGAAATTTACATCAAAAAAACATCAACAATCAAATCTCAAAGCCTAGAGTATAGGTAATTTACACTTAAACTCCTTCAATAACATTACTCAATACTTAAAACCTAAACAATAGGTATTTTACATCTACAAATCTCTAAACTTTACACACTCTCTACTTTGATCCCTCAAACTTGCGATCACTCACAATGCTTTCCTTCGGGTTACAATAAATGATCAAATCATGATAAAACTCTAAACTTGCGATCAATCTATTTCCCCAGCGAGAACCAATAAAATGCAAGTTAAGGAACCGCTATAAATCCTAACTCATACAAAAATGCAGGTTAAGGAACCGCTATAAATCCTAATGCAGGTTGAGGAACAGCTATAAATCCTAATGCAGGTTAAGGAACCGCTATAAATTCTAATGCAGGTTAAGGAGCCGCTATATGTCCTAAATTAAATTAATCTGCTCTATTAAGTTAATTTACAGGTTAAGGAAATCGTTACACATCCTTTATTAATAACGGAATCGATCCCGAGATACATGTCCTGATATACCATCTACGTTGCCATTTGACCGAATCCTGAGACCAAGAGGTTTTAGCATCTCTATATACCGTAGTTTTCGAGAAATTATTTGATTCAAACGCTCCGTAAGGTTGCTCCCTTATATACCGTGTGTCTCACGTTACTGGTGTCTTCGGACACATTTGATACCCCATTGATACGCGCGCTCTATAAGAAGTCAGAATCCATCCCTAATTTTGTTATTAATTCTTGAATCTTCTTCTCGCACCGTGTGTTTCATATTCTTTTGTCATAAGTTGCTGGGTGTCTCCGGACATGGTCTCAGTAATTGTTACTGGTGTCCTCAGACACGTTTGGTTACTGTTGATACGCGTGCTCTATAAAAAGCCAGAATTCATCCATAATTTTGTTCTTGATTCTTGAATCTTCTTCTCGTGCCATGCGTTTCATGATTTTGGCATAATTTGATGGGTGTCTCCGGACATGATCTCAGTAATTATTGTCAGTGTCCTCGGACATGTTTAGTTACTTTTAATACACACGCTCCGTAAGATGGCTTCTTCATATACCGCGTAGCTTATATTCGACATAAGCTGTTGGCGGTGCCCAGCGCCTGTTGTCATTATCCCTGGACACATTTAACTTTGTCTTGATTCGCACGCTACATAAGAAGTCAGCATCCCTATCTGTTTTTGCTCTTGATTGATGAATCTTCTTCTCATACCGTGGTTTCATGTTCGTTTGGCATAAAGGCAAGTGCTCCTTTTTCCTTCTTTCCCCAGTAAAGTCCGAACAACGATTCTATGGTCCCTTACGAATGTTCAATTTTATACAGGATGGTGTCCCCAGCAAGAGCTGGTGTCTCGTTTCTTTTTCTCTCTCCCTCATACGAATGTTCGTCTTCATTGAAGGATCCTATCCCTAGCAGAAGATGATGTCTCGTTTCTTCCCCATAAAGCACGAACTACGATAGGCTTGATTCCCCTTAGGATACGTAGGTAGCCTGGCAAAGGTTCACCCACTCGACTAACCTAGTCACCTTCTTACCTTTTCTTCCCTAATTTGGAACTCGTGTTTCAGATCGGTTCCTTTCTTAATCGACGACCCTCCATGCCTTGCAAAAAGCATCGCCGAGGGGCTACTGTTAGTACCCGATCTGAAGATTGAGGACTTCCTAGATCTTTAGGAGCCTCTAAGGACCTGTTAGGCAATTATAACCTGACAGGGACTTATCCAGCAGTTCTCTAGAGTTCTAGATTGATGAAATTGGTTATAGGTCGAAATCTATCAGGATATTGATCAAATCCCGAGAACAAACTAAAAAGGATTCGCTGAAATCTTGATAACCACGAAATCTGGATGGAGGCCACCGTACAGCAGTGTTCCCACCGTACGGCTCAAGACTAGCTGTACGGCTGCTTTGGCCAGTCCGGCCCAAATCCTTATAAATAGGTGCCTCAGCTCCACAAATCGATCGTACAATTTATTCTGCCAGTTTCAGAGTCAAAACAGACGAGAAAACTCCAAGTTTAAGCCTTTCTGGCACCCTCGAAGCCTCTTTGAATCATCAAGAAGCTTCAATCATAGTTCTTGCCGATCAAGGTAAGTCTCCTAACCCTTTTTACTTATGTTCTTGTTATGTTCTTAGACTAGATCTGTTTTATGCATGTTTTCATTGTGTTTATTCATTCATATTCATATGTTCTTCATGCGTTCTTCATATTCTTAGTCTAAACTCATAATATATGCTATATTTAGGGTAGCAATCTTCATACTTTACATGTTCATTCATATGTTTTCCTGATGTTCTTATTATTATGCTAGATCTAAGACTTATACAGGCGTAACATACTAGATCTAAGGTTTTAATCCCTATTATGTGCATATAACATAGCCAATGATGATCTTAGGGTTTCATCAAACTCTAATATGATCTAGGAACTAGTTGTAACCCTAATCTTCCCCCTCTATATGCATGATCCCGCTTCATCTCTCTATTATAAATTCATCAATGAATTACACTGACCTGAGCTTCTCACGATGAGAAGAACGTAGGCAATCCTCGGATCCGGTCTCAAACACTAACACACACATATACATTGATCATGATAGAAAGACCGATTCGTCGGGCAATAGGAGTGATCAAATGAATATTCTTCTCTTAATGTAAATTGACCCCCGAACCCTATTATTCTCATAAATGGTTTTTTCAATGTTTTAACTACAAATAAAACAACGTGGCGACTCTCAATTTCAATCACGCGCATTCACAGGTCGACAAGTGGAGCCCATAATTTTTTACCAATTTAGGAAATAATGAAGCTTTTAACGGGACACTCATTTTTGTAAAAGGTGAAGGTTCTACCAAAACGGAGGGAGAATGTTTTAACTAATTTAACAAATAATATGAATATCTCGGTACCCCACATTATGCATCATAATAATGTTGTCCACAATCAATGCTAGAAATGCCTCTTAGATATGGTTTCCCCCATTTTGTGGTATAGACCCTCCAAACACAAACAAATCACAAGAATATAATACGCAATCCCAATAAGCAACAACGATAATATAAGCAAAAACAGTAAATAAAACACAAATAATTGTTTACCCAGGTCGTCAAGATTCTTTACTATGTCTTGGGGCATTACCAAACCAGGATCTTGCACTATAATATGTTAATAATAATGTTACAATGAGTTTTGGGGTGGAACCCTGCTTATATACACAACCTAGAATGAGACAAAACCCTAGACAAATTAGAATTCCCGAAATTCAGCTTATTCTCATCCAATGGCTGTACAGTCGCTCTGACTTATATGCACGCCTGAGCAGCTCGGCCGTGCTCTATTTCCCCCCCTAAAGTTAGTACATTCGCCCGGAGAGCCTTTCTTGAGCACAGTCGCTCTACAACCCATACATGGCCGATGCGTACGGCCGTGTCCATCACCTGGATCGGCCGCTCCTCGCTTGCTCGTCAATTTTACTGATTTCTTCCAATTTGATGGCTAGATGCCGGTTTATCTTGATTCTAACAATCTCCCACCTAGAGATCAAACCCATATACAAGCCCTGTATCCATCTGCAACTCATTCTTTCTACCTTCTACTGCTCACCTCGATCATGGTAGTGTCATCCTCCTCCTCTATTCTCCAAGCCCATTGAAGCTATACATAGCTTCAATTTATCAAGGTTCACAACCTTGGTCAACATATTAGCTGGGTTATTCGATCCTTAACCTCTCTAGCCTTAAGATCTTCCTGTTAGTACACGATCTGAAAATGAGTTAATTAAGGCTTTCCCAAATATACAAAGACTTTATAGGAATTAAAAACCTTGCAAAGACTTGTCCTGGATTCCCAAAATATAGCTCACTATTATAGAATATCCCAAAAATAACCAAAATAGGGTTTCCATAAATCAAATCAAACCCTAGCTTGAAAATCACTTCAGCCAGAAAGGATGGCCACGCGACCACTTTCGCCTCTGGCCACGCAACCACTTTCAACCTTGGCTAGCCACTTTCACCTCGGATGATCTCAGCCGTCACATCTCTCCGCCAGTTTCCTATATAAAGTCCTCCCTTGCCTCATAATTAAGGATCCCGATTCCAGAATTCCATACATCGTTTCTTAGAGCTCCCAAGACTCCAAAGTGATGAATTTCCTTTCAAATCAAACCTTTCAAGCATCCAAGAACATCCTCAAAGTTCCTAAGAAGATCCAAGATTAATTCTTGCCAACATAGGTAAGTTTTCTAACCTTTTTAGTCGTGTTCTTGCCATGTTCTTGATTTAGATCCATAATATTCATGTTCTTAACATGTTTATTCATATGTTCTTCATAATATTCATATGTTCATAATATGTTCTTCACGTGTTCTTTATGTTCTTAGATTAAAACCTTATTTATGCTAGATTTAAGGTTTCGATCTTCAGGATTAATATGTTATTTCATAGCTGATGATGATCTAGGGTTCATCAACCCGAACATGATCTGATAACTACTTCTAAACCCTAATCTTTAGGTAAATCCATCAACATGTATGATCCCGTTTCTTCTGCATATTCTAAATTCTTCTTGAACTACGCTGATCTGAGCTTCTCACAGTGAGAAGAACGTAGACAATCTTCGGATCCAGTCTCAAAACACCACACACAACCTACACCCCATCATGATAGAAAGACCAATCATTCGAGCGATAAGAGTGATAACGCTTAATATTATTCTCTTATCGTAATTTCACCTGCGAACCCATTTACATGAAATAATAGCTTTTTTCAATGTTTTGGCTAATTAAAACGGCGTGGCGACTCTCATATTTTTAAATGTTGCTATGAATATCTCTTTTATTATTAATTATCACAAGAAACTTCCCGCGCGTCGCTTCATCGGAAATGGGTATTTACAGTGGCGACTATGCTAGGGAAATGCTTTGAATCCATTTCAAACTTAGTTGGTCTAACTTTAGTTATTATCATGATGTAAATTCTTACCTTCTTTTCTCTCTTGCTTGCATTGCATCTCATCATACAAACATCAAAAACTTATCTTCTTTTTTTTTCCCTAAAAAGAATTGATTTCTTGCCACACACTACCACTAGTTCGTGTCAGCACTGCACAAACCTTCGGAGCATTCGATGTGCAGAAATTGGTGGTGCTATTGTCGCCCTCTTTCGAGACACTCATTTTCTCCACTCACCGTGTACGCTTTGCGAGCGGTGGAGACCTTGTATCCTACCTGTGTCAACCCACACATAGAGGTTACCTCTGTTCTTCACCACGGAGAGAGAAAGAGGACTAGGAGGAATAAAGAAAGGGATGCAATTTATAAACCCTAACCATCTAGTTTCCTAGAGCTTTACAAACATTCATTGCCTAGGGACTCTGCATACCCACGTCTTGTCAACCAAACCGTCAAGTTCATGGAACCCGGTGGAATTGTGTAGAAACTTATCTATTTACCCTCCGTAAAAGATAAGTTTGGGGGCAATTGTTATGGGTAAAATCCGCACGATGACATCTTCAAAGATATCGATATCCTGATAACTGTAACACTGTAAGTTATTTATTTATTTATTTATTGTTTTACTAATATCTTTTTTACAGATGATAATTAGGTATTAAAAACGTGTTATTTGAACTCCCAAAGACTCTACTCAACGACAAGCAAAGACGTGGTCAAAGTGGAAGATCTAGTCCGAGATTTTAGCCTAGTTTGTTAGGATAGAATTAGCTTATCTTTTTTTCCTTTGTATTGACTACATAAACTGAGCTATGAGGTGAAAGAGGGACACACAAGCTCTCTTTGTAATCTGCCATAGCAACACCACTTGTAACACAAAAAACCCATTAATACAACGGTTTAGGGATGGTAGGTGCTCAGAAACATCTCCCGAGGTTTTGTGCCGGCGAGATAGTTTTCTCAAGGGCTTTCCTCGTATACATTAACGTGTCATTATCATTCTTCATCTCCATTCATCAATTATATTCCATTGTGCCCTCCTAATCCTAAATCTGAAGTCTAAACACTTTTTCTATTTGATTCGATTCCCATTGTTTTTTCACCAAAACAGTTATATATGTGTATCATGTGGATGACATTGACATATATACAAGACTTAATTATCATACTGACACTATGAAACGTAAATCACTGCCCTCATCATAATGCGGAATCATTCTTGATCTCATCATAATGCGGAATCATTCTTAATTTAATAAAGTCAAAACAAGGAAAAAAAAAAAAAAAAACACAATTAGAAATGCCTTCATCAGAAGAGTATTGTCGAGTTCACATCATTCTAGTTTATTCTTAAATGGAAGTCCATAGAAGCTGAATAGTTTTCCTAATTCATGAAGTATTGTTGTGAATTTTATGATGGAAGGTATGAATGATTTGTTTTAAAATAATACAATATATCAATCAATGATGGAAGTGCCTCTTAGATATGGTTGACCCCCACTTTAGGAAGTATCCATGTTTATTACCGTTGATATATTCGATGATTAAATCGACATCAAAATGTTTGCTCAAAGTTCATTTGTGTTAGACCATAAAAAACTAAATGAGACAAACATTCCGGGATAGAGGGAGTACCATACACTCCCTCCTCCTCAAAGATCTTTTCATTCGACTATTCAAACATTTTAAAGATATGAATACTTGTTTCACTGGTCATGTTTTGTTAATGCACTTTTAAGTCTAAATTGTAAAAATGGGAAGAGATTTTTTGGACAACGAAAAAAAGACAAATGGAAAAAACATTTTGGAACGGAGGGAGTAGATACTATTGGTTTTAGGATATTTTTGAATTGGACATTAGTGATTATTCTACTTTAGACACGTTTTGTTTGCATACTATAAGTAGAGTGAACATAGCTCCAAGTGGTTACGTACAACTCAATCTAAAAAGATAATAGTAAAGAGAAAAATATGGTAAGACCTCCAAATATTTTAGACACGTTTTGAAGGAATGGACAATTCCTTCATTTGAAGGAATTCATCATTGCAATGGAATGGAAGAATTTTACCAAACATGATAAAGGAATGAGTCAACCGGAATTGACCATTCAATTCCATTCCATTCCCCCCAATTCCCCCAAACCAAACGCCACCTAAGTTTGCTGGTAATCATCTCTATTCATAAAACTTGTTCATCTTTGAACGAAATTCGAATTCGTGTTTTTTTTAAAAAAAAAAATAAATTTCTAACAAAAAACTTGTGTATTTTTGAACAAAAACAAGTGAAATTTTGGTAGCTGAGAATGGCATTTTGTTACGAATAGATAACTGTTGTGGATATGGCCCTCCACTACCCAAGCAAATCACAAGAACAATAAAAGCACACAAACAAAGCACAAGAAATCAAAGCAAGAAAAGACACAGAAATTGTTTACCCAGTTCGTCAATATGTTTGACTACGTCTGGGGGCACTACCAAGCCAGGATCTTGCACTATAATATGTTAAATCTGAGTTACAATGAGTATGGGGGCGGAACATTGTTTATATAGCAAACCAAGAGTAAGACCTAAACCTAAACATAAGAGAAATCCTGAAAATCTGCACTTTCTCGACATTCCAGGCGCCCGCCTGTATATGCCCAAGCGCCCGCTTACTTGGTTATTCCAGAATCCAGACTTTCTGTCGAGACCGGGCGCCCGCCTGGTAGTTTACCAGGCGCCCGCTTGGAATCCGCCAGATTTTCTCCCTTGTTCCTTTGAGGGATCTCTACTCCAACAATCTCCCACCTAGAGATCAACCGCATATACAAACCCCGTATCCGTCTTCAACTCATCCTTGGTGTCTTCCTAGTGCTCACCTCGATCATGGTAGTACCTTCCTCCTCCCCTATTCTCGAAGCCCCGTTGAAGCTATACCCAGCTTCAACTTCACCTTGCTTGAGAAACCTGGAGCCTTGTCCTCCGATCTACACTCTCCGTTAGATCCACGCAGCGGTTTATCCGGTCCTAGAGTATGTGGTTCATCTTCAGTGACCCCTTGACCTTGGCCATCATGAACCGTCTCGCTCCCACCCGAGTTTGGAATATCCATGCAAATCACATTCGCATCCCCGCATTCCTTGAACTCCCGAAGCTCATACTCTCCACCATTATTAGACATCAAGCTTTTAACCTTGAGTCCCCTCCGATTTTTCACCAAGGCCTTCCACTTCTTATACATCCTGAAAGATTCATCTTTCCCTTCTAAGAAGTAATCCCGGACCTTCCTTGTCGAATCATCAATGAAGGTCATGTAATTTGACACACCAACCCGAGAAGTTACCGGAGCCGATCCACACAAATCCGTGTGATCCCCCTTCTCACTCATGTGACCCAATCGACAGTGCCACAATTCCGTATCACCCTTGGCCGTCGCCACCGCGATACTACCCTTGGTGTTTCCCGCCAAATACAGTCTTCCTTCCCTATTACCCCGAGCGACCTCACGATCCTCCTTGGCAATAACCCAGTTCCTGCAGCTAAAAGTTACCGTGTAACCTTCTTCACCCAGCTGCCCAACTGATATCAGATTCTTCTTCAAACCCGGAATGTGACTGACCCCGTGTAGATGTAAGACGTTCCCGTCCGATGCTCCTATTCTGACATCCCCCTTCCCCTTGATTTCCAAAGGCTCGCCATCCGCCAGATAGACCTTACCGAAATCACCGGAAGTGTAATTTTCCATCGCTCCTGCATGCCCGCATGAGTGGAATGATGCCCCCGAATCCAGCACCCATGATTCTAGCGCACTACTAACACTCAGAATCAGTACATCGTCACCTTCGATTATCACATTCGCCGATTTATCCCCTCGCATGGGACAATCCCTCTTGTAGTGTCCTAACTCCTTACAATGATAGCACTCTACCGATCTTCTGGCAACCCTTGGTCTTTCTTTGTTCTCCTCATACTGATCCCCACCCCCGATTACACTTTCCCTTGACCCTGTTCTCCCTTTATTGCTAGAACCCGGTCTTCCCCTACTAGTTGTAGCCAAGACCAATTCCGAAGTAGACGGTGTCCCCAACTTCTTTATGCGATTCTCTTCGCCCAAGAGGAAGTCCTTAACATCATCATACTTCAATTTGTTCTTACCCGCTGAAGCATTTAACGCTGTCACCGTTCCGCTCCAACTTCTTGGTAAGGACGCTAGCAATAAACATGCATGAACCTCGTCACCGAAAGTAATCTCCAACGCAGTCAATGAGTCTATAATATCCATAAACTCATCGATGTGTTTAGCTATGGATCCTCCCTCTTGCATCTTGAGACTACCCATCTTGCGTATCAAATCAACCTTATTTGCAGCAGATGGAGTTTCAAATCTCTCAGTAAGATAATCCAATAGCTCCTTTGTGGTTTTCGCCTTCTTGGTAGTCTTCGCGATCCACTTTGACAAAGTAGATCTAACCACCCCTAGGGCCTTCTGATCCATGAGATCCCAATCTTCTTGCTTTTCTCCTTCCGGTTTGACACCCTTTAGAGGCTTATAGAGATCTTTGTTGTACAAGAGATCCTCTATTTGCATCCTCCAAAACCCGTAGTCAGAACCATCAAATTTCTCAACCGCCTGTTTGTCCTTGCCCATTCTTGATTGCTTGACAACACCCAATCGCTTGATAAACCAATCTTACGATTAACCCTGATCTCCAACCAGGCTCTTGATACCAGTTGTTGTGGATATGGCCCTCCACTACCCAAGCAAATCACAAGAACAATAAAAGCACACAAACAAAGCACAAGAAATCAAAGCAAGAAAAGACACAGAAATTGTTTACCCAGTTCGTCAATATGTTTGACTACGTCTGGGGGCACTACCAAGCCAGGATCTTGCACTATAATATGTTAAATCTGAGTTACAATGAGTATGGGGGCGGAACATTGTTTATATAGCAAACCAAGAGTAAGACCTAAACCTAAACATAAGAGAAATCCTGAAAATCTGCACTTTCTCGACATTCCAGGCGCCCGCCTGTATATGCCCAAGCGCCCGCTTACTTGGTTATTCCAGAATCCAGACTTTCTGTCGAGACCGGGCGCCCGCCTGGTAGTTTACCAGGCGCCCGCTTGGAATCCGCCAGATTTTCTCCCTTGTTCCTTTGAGGGATCTCTACTCCAACAATAACTAGATAGATGCGCAATATATGCTTGGTCGAGAAGGAAATGTAATAGGAAAGGAACTGAAAAACGGACCTAATAAAATGTCCACATTTTGTTTGATATTAGGTGTTGCTAGATGCGGTAAGAGTTGCAGATTGCGTTGGCTAAATTACCTTCAACCAAATGTTACGCGGGGAAATTACACCAAAGAAGAAGAAGATCTCATTCTCAAATTACACAATGATCTTGGCAACAAGTAAGCATATATACATGAATTTGTTAAAGTTTGGGGCTCATCAACAAAATCAAGTGGCAATGAGAGAGGATCCGTATTGATTACAGACAAAGTTTGTTAATTCTTGATGTGTGATAAATGCTTCAACAAGATTGTGTTGGTTAGTTTAAGATCACCTAATTCTTGACGTCGGATAAATGCTTCAACAAATTTATTTTTATTAATTTAACACCACTTAAATTATCTTAATTAGGTTATTCAAGAAAAGGTTGTACCATATTTTATGCAAGTAGATTAGAATGTACATGCTCTAAAACAAGATTTCTTCCATTTCTTTGCAGGTGGTCAGCCATTGCAGCCAAATTACCAGGAAGAAGTGACAATGAAATCAAGAATTATTGGCACACTAATCTGAAAACACGAGCAAAACAAAATTTGAGTACTTTATCACCAGAAATAGAATGTGGTGGATCACCTGAATCCAGTAGAGAGCAAAATGACCAAAATATCGAGACTTCGCTTTCTGATGTTAATGAAGAGAACATAACAATAAACGATTACAGCTTTGAACTATCTCCTAGTACTGAATCATCCCCAGAATTTTTCTACGAACTCAATGATGATATTTGGGCTGACCCATTTTTTTCAGATTTCACAAATGAATTGTTTTCCCCATTAAGGAACAATGATTTTTTTTTCAAATAATTCTCTTTTAAATCATTATCTACCTAAATGACATTTGGGAAACTTTATATACCAAAATGACCAGTTTTTGTGAAATCGGCATTGGCATTGCCGACTTTACTGTGAAGTCGGCACTACCAATGCCGACTTTAGGTCAACCCGGTTAAGGTTAAGAATAATTAGGGGTTAAGAAGGATTAGGAGGGAATATTTTGGGGTAGAGTGGGTTTTTGTGTTGTACTGAAGTCGGTACTCACAATGCCGACTTTGACTAGGGTTTCTGAAGTCGGCATTGTGGATGCCGACTTTAGGCCTCCATAAAACACCCACAACTGGCTTCAGAAGTTTTCACTCGTTTCATATTCAAAACACAAACTTCTCTAATATCTGATTCTCATCTTTCATTTTTTTTTCTCTCCCTTTCAAGTTGAAAGCTCAAAAGTTGTATTTGGTGAATTTGATCCAAGCATCTAAGGTACATTTTAATCTTTGTTATATGTTTTTATTTGTATAATGTGAATGCAAACTAGAGTTATTAAACTATAATTCAGTTAAAAAAAAAAAGATGTGTTGTCCTTTAAACATTTAACATCCAACGCAAAACTCGTTAAATTTTTGATATTTCAGTTAAATTTTTGACATTTCAGTTAAATTTTTGACTGTTATTTTGTTAACATTTCTTACAATTTCCATGCATATATGATTTACAGTTTCTTAATGTATTACATTAACAATTTTTTACTGTTATTTTGTTAACATTTCTTACAATTTCAGTTAAATTTTTGACATTTCAGTTAAATTTCCATGCATATTTCAGTTAAATTTTTGACATTTCATATAAATTTTTGAAGATCAAGAAATTTTCTTAATGTAACAAATTTTAATGATGTTATTTGTTGCATTTTTTTATATATATTTTGACTGTTGAATTAATTTGTTTAGGGGAAAATATGAGTGGACTTCCACTTATTTTCATGTGCTACTGGGGAGGAGATGATGAACACCCGTTTGCAGATAGTAATCTTGAACAGGGGCCGAAATTTCCACTTAGGGCAAAAACTCGTTGGGGTTACGAAAAATTGATTAGGAAGTTATATAAGAAAATTGATATAGATCCAAGAGATGCTAAGTTGAAAGTTATTTGTAGATATCCTCATATGATGGGTAATGGGTTTGCAAGTTACATTCCGTTTGAAGTCGAAAATGATATGTGTATGAAAGTCATGTTTGATGTTTCTGCTCAATTAGGTGGGGTAGGTAGCCTGCAGTTGTATATTATCATGGATTTTTTAGTTTTTGATAATAATGTTAACTACCTTGAGAGATATACTGGTGGTTTTGAAACACACGGGGAAGTGGAACCGGAAGTGGAACCGGAAGTGGAAGCAGAAGTGGAAGGGGAAGGGGAAGAGGTAGAGGAACGTGAAAATGATGATGATTCAGATTATGAAGGTCATATCCTTGCAATAAGTTCTGATGTTGATTCTGGATATGAAGATTGTTCGAGTCCAACTGATAGCGAGAATGAGGGTGATGATGGGGAAGGTGGTGATGTAGGAGCACACATGGTTACTTTTCAAGGTGAACCGCATAATCAAATGTATGGGAGAGCAGACTATCCATTTTACCGTGATATTGGTGAAAGGTCAGAGAATTATGATAATAGTGAATACAAGTTTGCAGAATGGAATGCGGAGAGTGATGGAATCGCCAAAGGAATTCGCTTCGCAAAGAAGATTGATGTGCACTACCAAATAAAGAAGTACCATATTATGAAGAATTTGAGGTTCAAGGTGAGAAAGAGCACACCGCAAAAGTGGGCTATTGAGTGTTTGGTGAAAGATTTCCCCTGCAATTTCTATGTGAATGTGAGTCTGAAGAACGGTGGGTACTGGGAAGTAACTAAGTACAAGGGTCCACATTCTTGCTTGGCTTCAGATGTTAGCGGCGATCATCATAATTTAGATGCTAAGTTTATAGGACGAGAAGTTTTCGATCTTGTCAAGGCTGATCCAGAGTATAAGATTAAGCTTATCATGATAAATATAAAATCAAAGTACGGTAAGGATGTTTCATATCGGAAGGCATGGTGTGGTAAACAAAAAGCCATCGCTCAAGCATATGGGGATTGGGACGAATCTTATAGAAAGTTGCCACGTTTGTTAGCAGCTATTCAAAAGTGGAACCCTTCAACCATTGTGCAGTTTTCTAACCGTCCTGACGCTGGTCCTCCAGGTTCTTTTGACCGCGTGTTCTGGGCATTTGGCCCTTGTTTGGAAGCATTCCCTCATTGCCGTCCTGTCATTTCTGTTGATGGCACATTCTTGCATGGAAGATATAAAGGGGTAATACTTATTGCTATGGGTGTTGATGCGAATGATAGTTTACTTCCACTTGCTTTTGCTCTTGTTGAAAAAGAGGACCATGAAAACTGATCTTGGTTCTTACATCTTGTTTGCCAACATGTTATTAGGGGTCGTGAAGTTTGTTTGATATCTGATCGCCATAATGGGATCCTTGCCACTGTGGGAGAAAACGGATGGCCACGAGATGTTGTGCACAGGTGGTGCATGTTGCATTTACGAGCTAATTTCCTTTATGCTCATAAGGGTGTTGGCTTAAAAGATCTTTTTTGGCGTGCTGTTAGCGCCACCCAGGAACGGAAGATGAAAAATTACTTGGCTCAGATTCGTATCATCAATCGCGAGGCAGTTAAATGGTTTGAGTTTTGGATGTTAAAAAGTGGTCAATGGCGCATGATGGTGGATATAGGTACGGAATTAAGACTACCAATTTGTCTGAAGTTTTTAATGGTGTCATGAAAGGAGCGCGTGGGATGCCTGTTTCAGGTATTGTTGAGATGGCCTTCTATAGGTGTGTGGAATACTTTCAAAGTAGACTCTCGGGATCAATAAGGGCTTTAGGGGGGTATCCTGGTAACCCCAACGTAAATGCGAGACTACTATTCAGTCAAAGGATCCAACAAAAGTATGACTTCAACTTGAAGAAGGCTGGGTATCATAATGTTAGAAGATTTAACAATACTGCATCAGGTGTTTATCAAGTGACAACGGGGTGACGCGGTGAAAGGGGCGGAAGGGTTCAAGTGGTGGAATTGGGTCCTCGAACATGCACTTGTGGCAAATGGGTACAATATCATTACCCTTGTTCGCATGCTCTTGCCTGCTTCAAAGCCCAACATATTGACGGTTTGAATTATGTTGATTTCTTTTACAGTCTTGAGGCGTACTACAATACATGGAGGGGCACTTTTAATCCGATCCATGACGAGGCTTATTGGAATGTAGATCATCTTGTCCCAAGTTTTTATCCTAACCCGATGCACCGTCGTGATAAGAAGCAAGGAAGACCTAAATCAAGGCGGATTAGAAATAGGATGGATTGGCAGGTGGAGAAAGGGAAGTTTCGTTGCGGGATATGCAAGGTAGAAGGTCACACTAAAAGAAGATGTCCAACTCTTAGGGAGGAAGATTAAATGTTATTTTCTAGTACTTGTAATATGTTTGTTTAACTATTCGTGAATGTTTGTTTTATTTGAACTTTGAACTTGTAATATATTTAAGTATTTGTGGATGTTATTATATTTGAACTTGTGATATATTTAACTATTCGTGAATGTTTTTTATTTGTTGTCCCGGTCACATAGGAAATATAACAAAAATCAAATAAATTCAGTGACCACAGCCCGGTCACATAGGAAAATATTACATAAATCCATATATTACATGTCCAACACATTAACTTAACAATCTTTAGGGAAGACCTTAGAAACATTAGAAAGTGTAATGTTAAGTAGTTTTTTGGAGCGTGTGACGGCAAAGACAACAACCTAATAGATCAACAAAACAAAACATTTAGAACAAAATGTTAAGGAATATATCCTTAGGGAGTGTAATGTTAAGTAAAATATTTCATACCTGATTAAGTATTAGAACAGCACCAACACCTATGTCACTTCCATACTGACTTTCCTTAACCACTTTGTCAGCAATGAAAGCTTCAATTGTGTCAGTCGGATCCTTCAAAGTCACCGAAACAGAGCCATAGCCAGTTGGTTTGCACTCCTTCACGACAACAACAACCTAATAAAACAAAAACATAACGACCAATTATTTTTAAATATCAACCTTAACTATAATTAATGTAAAATATTATACCTGTTCCACCCTGTCATGTTGTTTGCATTTCTCCTTGATCGTTCTCAACGGGAAATATGTACCCTCGGCAGTGAGATAATCCATTGCAGAAAGCCATGGTTTGCGCTGGAAATCTTCATCCTCCTCCGGCTCTTCAAGCTTTCTCCTTATGGCCTCTTGGGTCGACTGAGGTGGATCCTGAGAAACATGAGCTTTTCCGGAGTGATGCCGCCGCACGGCCTCTGCTGCAATACCAGCGGGACCAGGTATGATACGAGGCAGTGGAGATTCTAACTCTCGTTCGATTTGAGAGAGATTAGATTGAGCATCGGAGTGTTGAACGGGATTACCATAAAGAGGTTGTTTGCCACGATACCAGCGGGGGAGTGATGGATCCATTATGACAGTTAGAAATTTTGAGAGAGATTAGTTTTGAGAGAGATGGATGAGAAATGGATGAATTTGTTTTTGAGGTCACCAAGCCTTTTAAAGGGTAAGTATTCTGATAAAAACGGTATTGGTAGTGCCGTTTTTTACAGTTCTGATAAAAACGGTATTGGTAGTGCCGTTTTTGACAGTTCTGATAAAAACGGTATTGGTAGTGCCGTTTTTGACAGTTCTGATAAATTTATTTGAGATGTTTATGTAAATCCTTCTTTGTTTGATTTTTGTGATGAAATTCCATGTCAATATTTGGGGTCTAAATTTATTCCAAAAATTCCACAAAATATCCATTTTATTTATATACATATAAATACTACATCAATCCAAATAGTTATTGACCACATCCCGGTCAAATAGGAAATCCATCAGGGATATGCAGATGGGGTGTAATTGTTAGGAGGATTATGTGGCCTTCCACTTCTCCTAGGCATAAGGCGAGAAATTACACGACCTATTCGTGATGTGTTAGTTTGACGAGATGGCGATGGTACCTGAGTTGGGTCTATGTGACCAAAAGGTGTAGCCTCCGGAAGCGACATCGGAGGTAGAGTTGGAGTATAATCCATTTGAAAGCTTCGCCTTCCACTCCCACTCCCAGAAGCATACGATGTGAAACCCGTCCCTAGAGGTCGACTTGGAGCATAGTCAACGCTTCTTCATCGACTTCCACTCCCACTCTCCGAACCATATGATGTAAAACCAAAATTTGGCGGGGGAGTTGGAGTATAATCCATCTGTGTATGAGAGAATCCATAGTTTCCTGCCTGGGAGAAAGCGTCATGTCCTGTAAATGTGTTTGGACCCTCGTTATCTCCGCCATCATCATTCCCTTCCTCGTCATTGTCCCCCTCATTCGCTGCCTCCTCAACATGTACCTCTGGATCATCCTGCACGTGTTAAGCACGTCTACGAACCCGATTTCTTCTCGGTGGCACCCCTTGAACACGATCTACTGGTGGTGGAGGAGGTTGGAGGGCATCCAGTCGTTTCTGTTGTCTAATAGATGATAAGGATTGTCTGATGACACCACGGGTAACATATAGGTTTTGTGAGCGTATGCCGTATCCCTCTACCTCAGATATGGCATTCTCGTTGGATATGTATGCACGCTGAAGGTTTTGAATCTGTTGAAAATAACAAAAAAGGAATAAATTATAACGATAAGATAAATTGTGAACAAATAAAAATGAACTAAAGTAAATATGTACTATTTAGCTTACCAAACCCTCATAACGACTAGCATGCGCCCTGTACCCCTCATCCTCTATAGCATTCGGATTCTGGATCAATAACCGTGTAATCCTATGGTACCATAACATATAGTAATGTGTGTAATCTACATCCTCGGTACCATATTGCCCAGCCACCACCAAATTAGCCAGTTGATTCTGTTGGGTTTCGATCAAACATGCGCAGCGGAATTTAGCATTTAAAATTTTGAAACCCAAAGCCATGGATCCGTTCATATGATTAAATCAAATACAATAACAAGAATAAAGGAATAAACTAACCCTTGATGGCTATCAAATTTTCTCTTGGTCTTTGGTGGAGATTTGAAGACTTGATCACGATCACAAAGCTTGAACACGAACTTTGAAGATGATGATTTTCACCCTCTAGCGGTATCCACACTTCGAACGAATATCAAAGGAGCTTCTTTGATCTTGGTTGCTAGACCAAATTGTGAAACACTTTTTCACAATCAAAAGAACTATATGGAATTTATTTTGTGTATTATTTTGTTCTTCAACCAAGAATGTCTTAGAACAAAATAAACCCTTTCTCAAACTCTTTGAGACTCACAAAAACATTAGCTTAGAGTGCTGGCCGAATTTGGTCTTTTATACACAAGTATGACCTATCCCAAATAGGAAACTTGTGTCAAAATCCGTCCAAAATTCGTTTCCTAATCAAATTAGGAATCTGCCACCCGACAGTACTGTGCGGCCGCCCAAAAACCTCTGTGCGGTCGCACAACTATCTGAAACAAAACTGGTACAAAAACTGAGCTAAGTGTTGTTGTTCAAATAGATACCTAGGTCCTAGAATTACTTAATCCCAATCATGTCTACACTTAGGGTCCCCCAATTTTATTAGAACCTTTTTAAGGTGCACTTAGGATCCTTTGTGATCAGCACAGGTGTATTTCAACTCTTTATTCAAGACAAACCAGCAAGAGGAAGCAAATCAGCAGACCAGTAAACAAGTTACCGATCAACTCTATTCTTAACATGCGACAAGTTGCCGATCAATTTGCTACAGAAGTTGCCGATCAACTTATTAAAGAAGTTGCCGATCAACTCCATTCACAACATGCCGATATAATAGACAGTCTGCACTGTCAGTCAGGTGACATCATTCCATTAAAGTCAACCTTGCTGATTGTCTCTATATTGTTTTATCATAAAGTAGTTTACCTGCTCTGTAATGATTTCTACGCCGTCTGACACATAGCTACTTTTAGCTATACTCTGTCTCTACTTGCTTTTGCAGGTAACCGGTTGAGACAAAGGGGTCTTTACCCATCAGACTTTTAAGGCACGCGTATCTTCGCCATTAATGCCAAGGATACTGCATTAAATGCTCCTCACCTACCCAGCTGGAAATTCAAATGTTATCCTTCTTCAACAAGCTAAGACATTAACTCCTCCTATATATAGAGGACTCAGTGCATTGAAGAAGGTTGGTGATTTTAGTGCATTGAAGAGAGTTGGTTGTTTGCAGCATTCATTGAAGCTCAAAAATTCCTTGTCCAGATAATCATTAGATCATTTAATAGGACATACACTTGTGCACAAACTCTACAACACTGTTAGTATTCCCGAACTAGATTATTTTAAGGAATACGTTGTCTGAGTTTTCACACACCCACCTGAGTGAGATAAGTTCTTTTGAACTTGCCGCTCAAATACACTTGGTCAGATATTTGCTTTACGATTCATTAAACTATCTCTAGAATTTAGTCTTTGTATCCGGCAAAGCCGCTCTTGTAATAGAATAGGGATATTTAATAGTGCTCTTAACCCAAATCCAAGTTCTGACCAAACTTGGTAGAGGACGTAGAAGTATTTACACTTTGAACCTCTCCAAATCTCTGTGTCCTCTGTTACTTACTGTCCTTGCCGGTTGGAACTCTATCACCGGCAAATATTTACTGTTCTTGCTGACTCATCATCATTTCCATTGACCAATCTCTTGAAACTGCATTGAACTTTTAGAAACTACTTTGTGTTTAAACCAAGCTCTCAAAACCTTTTTATAAACTGATTTTGTGTGAGTTAAAACAAGTCATATCTTCTCCGCTGCGCTTACTGATAATAGTTTGCAATCTGATAAGTGACTTGCATTTATAAAAGTGTTTCTTTGAAAAAGTTTAATTAGGCTATTCCCCCCCCCCCTCTAGCCTATTTTCCTACCAATTAGGCCTAACAATTGGTATCAGAGCTTGGAATTTTGAAAGAAATTTCCAAGCTTTGCAGCTTGTTTGCCGATACCATGGCAGGAAAAATCATGCAGTCATTCAACATCACCACCATTCCGTTGTTGAATGTCAACGAGTTTGGTGTCTGGAAATCTCGTATGATAAAGTATATGAACTCAATCGATGACCGGTTGATGAAGGTCATAGAAGGTGGTCCAATCATTCCGTTAAAAGTTTCAACCACCTACCGACCTATTCCCTCCACTCCGCTGACACAACATGCTGATCGAGAAACTGAACAGGAAACCCATGTTCAGATTGATGAAACTTTGATTGAGAAACCCAGAGAGGAATGGACGACGACGACAAACTTTCTGCTGCCCTAGATGGAAAAGCATGCCACATTATCTCATGTGGATTGGATGACAAGCAATACAAACTTATTGACTTGTGCTCCACGGCTCAAGAATGCTGGAACAAGCTCCTTGCATACTTTGAAGGTGACGAGCAGGTGAAGGACAACAGACTCTACGATTGCATTGCTGAGTTTGAATCCTTCAAGAAACAAGATGGTGAATCACTAAGGAGTGCCTACGACAGATTTTGTGAGGTAAGTAATTTATGTGCTTCATTAGGTAAAGTGTATACTATGAAAGATCTTAATATTCGTTTTCTAAGTTCTTTAGGAAATGAGTATCATACTAAGGTCACTGCTATTAGAGAAGTTAGAGACTTAAACAAGACCTCTATTCAGAATCTTGTGTCCAGTCTGTTCTTGTATGAGAGAGAACTGCAAAAAACTTAACGTTCTCGACAAAAATTTCAAAAACTTGTCTCTATCAGCTCAGTCACAGATATCCTTTCCTTCAAACAAATTCCCTCCTATAGATCCACCTCAAACATCCTGCAGTTCCAATACCCATGAAATAACCTCAGAAAAACCTATGGAAGAAGACGAATTTGCCGCCTTCGCTAGGAACTACAAAAGGTTCAAAGACTTCAAAAGGATGCAGAAAGGAAACTACCAGCAACCAAAATCCTTCACACCACCACTTCAGAAACCAGCAAGCTACAATAAACCCTCTACTAGTGCTACCGATGCAAAGAACAACAAAGGTGATCTGGTCTGCTTCAACTGCAGAAAACCTGGTCACTTTGCTTCTAAATTTCCTCAACCAAAATATGAATACATGAGGAAGTCATTCAACCAGAGACATCCTAAGTCTAGAAGCTTTGTTGCCGATGAAAGCACAGAAAAGGCCTTGCGGTTTGGTGTGAAACTGATTCCGATGAAGATGCCGATGAAGATGAAGATGCCGATGTAAGTTTTGTCGCCCTAGATTTGGAAGATGCCGATGTATCATCATTTCCGACTCCAGTCTACCGAGATCCATCTCCACCAAGAACTCCAGTCAAAGAAGAATCTGCTGGAAGACCTCAACCACACTTCAAAGAAATAAGTGTCAATGCTGAAAACCCATATGGATACAAAGTACACCAAGTGGGAACCTCACTCTATGGCCAGTGTAACTGATAAATGACTATTTTATAGTCATTTAAGGTCCAAAAATATTATCTTTTTACTTTAATTTAGTAAATATATAGCTTAACTCATCTCATTTTACTTCAATACACGGATAATATGCTTGGTGGTGTAGTTTTGTGATTAATACAGGATTGTGGAGCATAATGATAGCTTTGGGCATGATTTGGAAGGAGGAAGAACAAACAAGTAAAAAGTAAAATAGCTGGACAAAGAAAATTGAATAATAAGAGAGTTCCAGCAGGTGCTCGGCCGAGCACCTCCCTTGACTCGGCCGAGCATGAGCATCAGAAGGCAAAGTTAAAATTTTCAAAGGCTTGCTCGGCCGAGCACCTTCCTTGACTCGGCCGAGCACCCCCTGTTTCAGCAAAAAGGTGCCTTTTCAATTGGGACCTCTTCAAGAAGTTATCCGGGAAAAGTCACCTCTCTTTACCCCAAAGCCTATATAAGAAGACTTCTACATCAGATTTTATCATCCGGGAAGGATCCAGAAATTGTTGTAACATTACTCTAGTAAAATTTAGTCTCACAATATTATTATTTTACATCTTTTTTGAGGTGTTCTTGAGGAAAGGCAATACATATTCTTACAGAATTATTTGCAGCCCTTATTTCTTTCATCAATACAAGACTAATTTTTCTTCTTCTCTTATCTTTATATTGCTTTACTTAAATCTTGTTTATCTTGTTTTATAATGGCTTGTGAGTAATCCTCCCTTTTTCTTGGGGTTGGAAACTCAGCATCATTTGTTCATCACTTTAATTCATGTTCATCTTATTTCTATTCTCTTCATCTTAAAATAATCTCTTTGTATTATACTAAAACGCCTACAACCATGATGACGTCCATGATTTGTATGAATCCCAGTTAATCGAGAGAAGGACCTAGCGGTGAATCTCGATTAACGGAACCATACAAAGTGACTGGGTTTCTATTAATCACGAGAGTAGATTAATGGCCTAGGGATGTCCTTGAGTGGAAGTATGCCGATTTTCATAAAGAAAACTTAATGGATTCTTACTAATTATGGTCAGCTAGAGATAAGCCGGAATGCCCGTTTGTGACAGGGCGGGGACAACATAAACGGATTTCTCAAACAGTTAGGGCATAATTAGTATGAGAATACAAACGCTACTTGCTTGATCGTGAGAAGTAGTGTAGGCCAAGCATACCATCCTTGATTTAAAATGAAACTTTAAACTAAAAAGAGCATGATTACTTGATGAACATTTGATTGTTTAAGTCCCAATCCCAGGAAGTATTTCTTCATAAGAGTTTTCAATTCAAAATTAGAGTATTGTGCAATATATTTCTAGTTCAGTGACAAAACAATTTAACCCCCCCAATCACACTTTTTACCATTCTTTCATCAAAGCAAACATTTTCTAAAGTAACGTTTTCTCCGTGGGATCGACCCGTACTTGCACATTACTATACTATCAATAACCCGTGCACTTGCGGTATTTATAACTAAGCCTCATTAAGGGCCTAACAAGTTTTTGGCGCCGTTGCCGGGGACAACGGTTTACTTTCTGAATTTTTTTTGCTTTGTGTTTTTAAGTCTTTAGTTTTAATTTTTTTAATTTTTATTATTTAACTTCCCTTCGAAGAATTTGTGTCTTTGAATTTTTATTTTTTTTCTTTAGGAACTCTCGAAGTATATGAAAAGAGCCCGGACCATACTTGAAGAGTTTGATCCGGAACCTGAAAGAACCTTTCACGAAAGGTTAAGAAGACTTAGAGAAGTGCTAGAAGGAAACATGGCACAGAACGAAGAAGGATCCCGCCACCACCGCCACCATTCTAGTCGGTACCTCTTTTTCTCCCTCTCCTCTAATTATTCTTGTCCCAATTTTTCATTCTCCTTTTTAAAAACATTAGGGACAATGTTTCATTTAAGTGTGGGGGGGTAGTATCTGTCTTTTAATTTCTTTTCTTTTTAAAATTTCTTTTCTCATTTTAGTTTTTAGTATTTTTACTATGTTTAATTATTTCTAGCAGTTTTTATGTTTTTCTCTTCAAAAAGAAAATGTAAGGGCTATGTTCCCGATATTTCAATTCAAAAAAAAAAAAAAAAAAAAAAAAAATTGCCAATGCTCCCATTGATGAGAATGTTATCTTTATTATCATTTGCCTAAGTAAAACTTTTTCCTTCTAACTTTTACTTCTTGAAAAATTTAATAAAAATAACTTAGGATTGTATTGAATTATAAATGGAAAACTTTCAAAATTAATATAGACTTTTAAATCCTATTGAATAGAAGCATTACATTATTAATGAGTTTGTGGGCATTTAGTTTGGATACAATATACTTGTGAGACTTTTAAAACATTCTTGTATATACATATCAAAAACTTTCATTTCTACTCTTTTTCAAAGGTTTTCATCTTTTGTTATGCTTATGAATCACAAAAAATTTCACTTTAATCCATCTTTCCATTCCCACTTTTAAAAGGCTAATTAATCAATATATTCTTCTTTTGATTGTCCACTCAAATATCTAAATGAATATATCATTATAGAGTGTGACAATTTAGAAGCAAGAAACTCAATTGCCACGTCTAATTAATCAAATCTCGAACCTTATTCCACTATCATCCTCCGCCTTTCATCAATTTTTGTGATTCAAAGAGCATAGCAATTTATGAATATCTTTGATAAAGAATAAAAATCATAGTTAAAGAAATGTATTTCCAAGCATGAAAAATTTATTCACAAAGCACTCTAAAAGAGTGAATATAATTCTTAATTCATACTTATGTCCCACAACTTCATTTGGTTATCTCAATATGCTCTTATTCAATGAAATTTATTCATGTTATATTAACATTCAAACTTTTCTCTTTACTTTTCAATATTATCCTACATTCTTCTTCACAAATTTCTTGAGACGGAAAATTTAGAACAAAAGGATTTTAAGAGGGCAGTATTATATAACAATATTCCAAGGGAGCATTGATGACCTTCTTTATTTTTCTTACTATTGTCATTTACACCCCTCTCTTTTCAAATGTTTAAACTTGCTCGAGGACAAGCAAGATCTAAGTGTGGGGGAGTTGATAAATGACTATTTTATAGTCATTTAAGGTCCAAAAATATTATCTTTTTACTTTAATTTAGTAAATATATAGCTTAACTCATCTCATTTTACTTCAATACACGGATAATATGCTTGGTGGTGTAGTTTTGTGATTAATACAGGATTGTGGAGCATAATGATAGCTTTGGGCATGATTTGGAAGGAGGAAGAACAAACAAGTAAAAGTAAAATAGCTGGACAAAGAAAATTGAATAATAAGAGAGTTCCAGCAGGTGCTCGGCCGAGCACCTCCCTTGACTCGGCCGAGCATGAGCATCAGAAGGCAAAGTAAAATTTTCAAAGGCTTGCTCGGCCGAGCACCTTCCTTGACTCGGCCGAGCACCCCCTGTTTCAGCAAAAAGGTGCCTTTTCAATTGGGACCTCTTCAAGAAGTTATCCGGGAAAAGTCACCTCTCTTTACCCCAAAGCCTATATAAGAAGACTTCTACATCAGATTTTATCATCCGGGAAGGATCCAGAAATTGTTGTAACATTACTCTAGTAAAATTTAGTCTCACAATATTATTATTTTACATCTTTTTTTGAGGTGTTCTTGAGGAAAGGCAATACATATTCTTACAGAATTATTTGCAGCCCTTATTTCTTTCATCAATACAAGACTAAGTTTTCTTCTTCTCTTATCTTTTTATTGCTTTACTTAAATCTTGTTTATCTTGTTTTATAATGGCTTGTGAGTAATCCTCCCTTTTTCTTGGGGTTGGAAACTCAGCATCATTTGTTCATCACTTTAATTCATGTTCATCTTATTTCTATTCTCTTCATCTTAAAATAATCTCTTTGTATTATACTAAAACGCCTACAACCATGATAACGTCCATGATTTGTATGAATCCCAGTTAATCGAGAGAAGGACCTAGCGGTAAATCTCGATTAACGGAACCATACAAAGTGACTGGGTTTCTATTAATCACGAGAGTAGATTAATGGCCTAGGGATGTCCTTGAGTGGAAGTATGCCGATTTTCATAAAGAAAACTTAATGGATTCTTACTAATTATGGTCAGCTAGAGATAAGCCGGAATGCCCGTTTGTGACAGGGCGGGGACAACATAAACGGATTTCTCAAACAGTTAGGGCATAATTAGTATGAGAATACAAACGCTACTTGCTTGATCGTGAGAAGTAGTGTAGGCCAAGCATACCATCTTTGATTTAAAATGAAACTTTAAACTAAAAAGAGCATGATTACTTGATGAACATTTGATTGTTTAAGTCCCAATCCCAGGAAGTATTTCTTCATAAGAGTTTTCAATTCAAAATTAGAGTATTGTGCAATATATTTCTAGTTCAGTGACAAAACAATTTAACCCCCCCAATCACACTTTTTACTATTCTTTCATCAAAGCAAACATTTTCTAAAGTAACGTTTTCTCCGTGGGATCGACCCGTACTTGCACATTACTATACTATCAATAACCCGTGCACTTGCGGTATTTATAACTAAGCCTCATTAAGGGCCTAACAGTAACTCTTCTCAATTTACCACTATCAAATCAAAATCCTTACCGATGACCAGAAAACTATTATTCAATGAACAATCTAGCATTGCCAAAAACATATCAAAACCCATCTCTTTCCTACCTGACTTCTCTCCTGGACCCATTGCCTCTGCTCCTAAAATTTTAGCTGATCCTTGTCCTGAAATATCCAAAGCTGAAATGATAGAGACAATGGATGAACTTTTTATCGATCATGAGAAGCTGAGTAGCGTTCATAAAGTGATGGCTGCTGATTTCAAAATAATTTCTAACGAGAATAGCTCGCTTATGTCTGAACTTTCAATTCTCAAAGGACACGAGCTTGAGTCTATTTCTTTAAAGAAAGAAAACCTGGATCTCAAATGCCAAGTAGCAGTATTGAAAGCTCAGATCGAAGATCTTGTGAAAAGAAACAATCATCTCTCAAGGATTGTTGATTCTTACACAAAATCTAGAGTTGCTGTTGAAACAATCCTACAGACCCAAATGTCATATAAGGACCAATCTGGGTTAGGATTTGATTCCAGCAGCAGTAGATCTACTGAAACTTGTGCTACCGAGAAAAAGGATGAGAAAGTTGAATGTAGTCCTGTTAACTCAGTGCATAAGGATGCTAAGCCAATATACAGTGCTGTAGCAATGAAGTATCCTAAGAATCAGAACAAAAGGAATGATAAGCACAAACAAAGATATGTTAAGGTTGCTGATACTGAGTCTGCCGATAACGGTATTCTTGGTGAATACATCAGCAGAGCAAGTGCTGCCGATCTGACCTCCTCTGCTGCCGATGGACAAGTGCCTAAAAAGGTAACTGCCAAAGGTAAACAGAATGGAAAGAAAGGCAACACTGGCACCTTTAAACCTACTAAGTTTGTGCCTGCTCAATTCCCTAGTTCTGCCGATGCACCGACTAAACAGAATGATATTCTACCGACTCCACAGCCTATCAGTCAAGTGAGATGTTCTAATTGTTTTGATTATGGTCACAAGGCTCATGAATGCCTCTTGAAGCACCTATCTGGACCCACTGAGGTTTCATCCTCAAGTGGTGGCCAGATGTGGTTGCCAAAGAGGAACTAACCCTCGGACCCTTGAATAAGGGGGACCATAAGCATACAGTTTTATTTCAGGAATGCTTCATGGCCTTAACTGGTGCAAGCAAGGATTTGTGGATTCTAGATAGTGGCTGCTCAAGACATATGACAGGATTTGCAGATCTTCTTGCCGATACAATCGAAGCATCAGGTCCCCCAGTAGTGTTTGGTGATAATGCCAGAGGAAAAATCGTCGGTATAGGTACCATCAAGAGAGGTGCAGTTACTGTACAGAAGGTCTCTCTAGTGGATGGTCTGAAACACAACCTTCTATCAATATCACAATTCTGTGATAAAGGAATGCAATGCGTATTTACTACTTCCAGTTGCTATGTGAAAGACATTGCTTCCAATGAAACTCTTCTCACTGCCAAAAGAAAAGGTAACATTTATGTAGTAGACTTAAGTACTATTACTGGTGTTGCTAATGTTTGTTTTGTAGCTAAGAACATCAGTGAGAACTCATGGCTATGGCACAAGAGACTCAGTCACTTGAACTTCAAATATCTATCCAAGCTTGCCGGTTCAAATGTTGTTACCGGTCTGCCTCAAGTGTCTGCTGATCAAGCAAAGAAATGCAAGGCCTGCCATCTTGGAAAACAACATAAGTCATCTTTCCGAAGCAAGCCCTGCATGTCAACTTCTAAGTGCCTCCAAATGCTACATATGGATCTATTTGGCCCCACATCTACAGCAAGTATCGGGGGAAGTAGATACACCTTGGTTGTAGTAGATGATTTCTCTAGATATACTTGGGTGGAAACTTTCAGTCACAAAGATGACACCTATGCTGTTGCCACCTAGTTATTCAGACTACTACAAACTCAGAAAGAAAGCGATATCATCCGTATGAGATCAGACAACGGCACTGAATTCAAGAACAATGGTATTGCTCAGTACTGTGATGATCATGGTATAGACCACAACTTCTCAGCTGCCGGTACACCACAACAAAATGGTGTTGTTGAGAGGAAGAACAGAACTCTCATTGAAGCTGGTAAGACCATGATTGCCGAAGCCAGGCTGCCGAAGTACTTTTGGGCTGAAGCGATCAATACAGCCTGCTTTACCCAGAACAGATCTCTAATCAACAAATTCCATAACAAGACTCCTTATGAACTCTGGAGAGGCAGAATTCCCAACATTGGATTCTTCAAGATATTCGGCTGCAAATGTTACGTGCTATACAATGGAAAAGAGCACAGAGGTAAATTTGATGAGAAAGCTGATGAAGGAATCTTTGTTGGATACGCTAAACACAGTAAGGCCTTTCGAGTTTTCAATAAGAAACTTTTGAAAATTGTTGAATCTGTTCATGTAACCTTTGATGAATTTGATTTGTTAGAGTCTGACAAGGCTCCAAATAGTACTAATGTGTCTAGTGCTCATGAGACAGGTGAATCCAGTAATACTAATCCTGCAGATCAAGTACCAGCTGCTGATCCAGTCATTTCAGCAGATGCTCCGTATTTTCCTTCATCAGCAGAACCAGAACCTGCTGATGAATTTCATAATCCGTTTGCCGATGCAAAATCTGCTGATCATCCTGAAGACAGATCTAGCCCTCAACCAATTTCTGTTATAAGACCTAATCCTCCAAGCTTTCATCCACCTCTCACTCAAAGTTCTTCTCCTACACCATCTGCTGATCTTGATCCTCCTCTAGAATCCTTACAACAAGAATCAGTAAGACAAGATGTGCCGAGAGAAGTCAGAACAGTTCGTGATCATCCATTAGAAAATGTGATTGGTGATGTCTTTGGTCCCAGATTAACAAGGAACCTTAGTAGAGCATTTGCTGAAAGCCTTTTCTCATCTGCTATGGTCTCCGATATAGAACCAAAGAATACTGAAGAAGCTCTTGCCGATCCTGGTTGGGTTGAAGCCATGCAAGAGGAACTGAATCAGTTTGAAAGATGCAAAGTATGGGAACTTGTGCCAAGACCAACTTCTCAGCAAGTTATTGGTACTAAGTGGGTTTACAGGAACAAATTGGATGAAGCTGGGAAAATCATTAGAAACAAAGCAAGGTTAGTTGCTAAAGGCTACCGTCAAGAGGAAAGAATCGACTACGATGAGACATTTGCTCCTGTTGCAAGATTGGAAGCTATAAGACTTTTCTTAGCCTATGCTGCCTTCAAAGAATTCAAGCTATATCAAATGGACGTGAAAAGTGCCTTCCTGAATGGAGAACTCCGAGAACTAGTTTATGTTGAACAACCACCAGGTTTTGAGGACTCCAAGAGGCCTGATCATGTCTACCGATTGAAGAAAGCTCTCTATGGCCTAAAGCAAACTCCAAGAGCATGGTATGAAACCCTATCTAAGTTTTTACTTAGCGATGGCTTAGGCTTCACTCGAGGTAAAATCGATACTACTTTATTTGTTGCCAAGCATAAGGGTCATTCATTGTTTGTTCAAATTTATGTCGATGGTATTATTTTTGGTTCCACTAACGAATCACTTTGCAAGAGATTTGAGAAGCTAATGCAGAGCAAGTTCGAGATGAGCATGATGGGTGAACTAACATATTTCCTTGGACTTCAAGTCAAACAAACCCATGAAGGAATATTCATCAGTCAAGCCAAGTATGCCAAAGAACTTATCAAGAAGTTTGGCTTTGACAATGCTCACTCTCAAAGCACACCGATGGGCACTAACATTCATTTAGATAAGGATGAGTCTGGTAAGAAAGTAGACATGACTGTCTACCGAGGTATGATCGGCTCACTCCTCTATCTTACTACCAGTAGACCAGATATTATGTTTGCTGTTTGTGTTTGTGCCAGGTTTCAAGCTGACCCTAGGGAATCTCATCTGCAGGCTGTAAAACGTATTATTAAATATTTATGTGGCACTGCTAACCTTGGATTATGGTATGCAAGAGATTCATCTTTCAATCTAATAGGTTACTCAGATGTAGACTTTGCAGCTTGTAGGGTGACCAGAAAGAGTACAAGTGGAACTTGCCAATTTTTGGTGATAGATTGGTGTCTTGGTCCTGTAAGAAGCAAGCATCAATTTCCACTTCCACTACTGAAGCTGAGTACATAGCTGCCGGTAGTTGCTGTTCACAGATTCTATGGATGAAGCAGCAGCTGGTTGACTATGAAGTACCATCTCAAATTTGTCCCATCTATTGTGACAACCAATCAGCAATTTCAGTATCAAACAATCCGGTCATGCATTCCAAAACCAAGCACATAGACATCAAATACCACTTCCTGAAGGAACATGTTGAAAAAGGGAATGTTGTGCTGCTCAAAGTCCATACCGATTTCCAAAGAGCAGACATACTAACAAAGCCCTTGGATCAGAAAAGATTTGAATTCCTCAGAGGTGAATTAGGTATGATTGATTTTTATGGTTAAAATTGTGCTAACTTTGCTACTTGTGTTAGTCTGCCGATCAAATCAGCAGAGCATCAATTATCTTGCTGACCACGAACATGCCGACAAAATCTTGCCGATCAAAATTTTGTCAAAATCATCTTGCCGATTCTATCTATATATCTTGCCGATTCAATATCTTGCCGATTCAATCATTTTGCCGATTCAAGCTATCTTGCCGATTGATAAAATCAAATCAGCACGTCTCTGCAAAAGTTAAGATTCCTGACACATGACGTAAGCAATCAAATCAAAGGTACATCGGTCACACCATCTCCCTGACACGTGTGTGTACCTTTCTTATCCAAAATCGTGTCAAGATGTATTCCATTTAATGCGATACATCAGCAGGTAAACAGGTCATCATCACTTCTATTTTATTTTTGACTAATTTACCCTTTCTCCCTCTTACTTTTAACTGTTCACCTTACCGATTTGTGTGCGCATTAATTTTTGCGTGCGCACGGTCTCCGAGACTATAGGTACAGTTATTTCTCTCCCTTGCCCTCTCATATTCTCTCTCTCCCCCATAACATATATAACGCCTTTCAAAATTCCATTAAGCTTTTTCTCCGCCATTTTTTTCTCTCTGCTCTCTATTCTCTCTATCTCTCCTATTTCCAAATTATCAATTCATCGTTTTATTTGTTCATCTATTCATAATCTGGTAAGTGTTAATGTTTATTCTCTGCTCATTTCTAATCATTTATGGTTTGATTTGTCTTTATTTCTAACATTGAGAGTTGTTTGAGTAATTTTGCAGACAATGTCCGGCGAAAAAGATATCTACGGAGGCTATGTTGACTTCGACTACTTCAACGACGAAGCCGACGGGGTTTTCTTGAAGAATCTTTTTATTGGGTCCTTGCTTGATTCGTTCATCACTCCATCAGGAGTTAGTTCAGTATTTGTGGATCTTGTCAAAGAATTCTTCTCCAACTCTTCTGTTGTCCGCTCTCGTGCTGACTCCTCCGTTATCCTCTCCATCAATTCTACTGTTTTGGGCGTGCAGATCTCTCTTACTCCCTCTTCTATCTCTGAAGTTTTTCCCAATCTTGGGAATGAAGGGTTGAGTGCTCTAGTTGATGAGCAGGAACTGGATAGGGCTTGGATTATCATGAGAGGTGCTGGCACAAGGCTTAGTGGCACTAATCATCTGAAGATTCACTATCCCCGAAGATACTATGCTTTGGCTGAGATAGTTGATAGATGTCTCATTTGCCGATCTGGATCCCACAGCAATATTACTGATGTGCAGTTTGAAGCTATGGCCGCCATTGTTCTGCAGATTGAGTTCAACTGGTGTGCCTACATATTCAGGATTATCGCTACGGCTGCTGATAAGTGGGCTTCTGACAGATTGAAGAACAAGGCCAATCCTGGAAAAGGATGCCATTATCTGTTGATAAGTATGATTCTGAGGAGAAATGCCAATGTAGTGGCTGCCGATCGCTTTCCATCCAGCTTGCCTTTCAATAGGTTGAAGTTCTTTGATGCTAAGGATTGGAAAAGGATTTCAAAGAATGCTTCCAGTGCCGATGCCCCCTCTGTTGCTCCTGCACCTGTTGTGACTCAGAGGAAGAAAAAGGCAAAGACCATTACTTCAGTTGCTTCTCAATCAGCAGCAGTCTCTACTCCTGCTCCTTCAACTGATAGGATTCTTGCCGATTCCACTCCTGGTGCTCCAAAGAAAAGGAAACTGGTAAAGGTTGCCGATCAAGTGGTGATAAAGAAGGTGAAGCTTGCCGATGAAGTTCCTTCTTCCACTATTCATCCTGCTGATCCAAGAGCCAAGCTAATTAGGTTTGCCCCTACTCATCTTGCCGGTGCTTCCCTAACTACCGATCCTGCTGTCAAGGTTGAAATTCCTGATGAAGAATTCACTGATGACTTTGCCGATGGCAAAAGTATTGAGGATGTCATTGAGAAGCTCAAGTCTCAGACTCCTAGGAAATGCGCTCCAATCAGAAACCCAACTTTCCACACCTTCTACAAGAATCCTTGGTCCTTCACCAACAAGGTCTTGATCAAGAAATGGGTCTTTCCGATTGACCATCTGCCTCCCTTTATTCGTCGTCTTCTTCAGTTTCATGAAGAGATGAAAGACACTGTCACTCCCGGAAATCCTGCTGATTTTGTTGATCAAAAGAGTTTGGACAGACGCACTGATATGTGGAAAGAGAAGTTTGTCCCTCTATCAAAGTTCAAGCAGTTGAAAGAGGCTGAACTAAAGCTCAATTTTGGTCGGTATTTTGAATTCCTACCACTACACTGGAACCAAGTCTATCTTTTTCAAGATAGAATTAGACAAGACTTGATGGTTCAGGACGTGTGGCTCATCTATGCCAGGACATTTAATCAGCTCTCTCAATTCACAGAGTTTGATCCGTATCAGATTGGAAGACTTGAAAATGATGAAGATTTGCTGCCATACAATGATGATGAGGCTCTTACTGTCAGCCCTCTCAATGCTCACTTTCATAGATCAGTAAAGAAGGTCACTATGGACTTGATTGAAAAGTCTAATGAATTTCTGTTGAAGCAAGATGCCGATCGCCGTGCCGCTGAAGACCTTGCCGATAAAGATGCTCATGTTCCTTCGCCAAGCAGCAGCAAGACCGAGATAGATACCGATGTTCACTCTGCCGACGATGCAGATGCTGCTGATAAAGAGTTTGTTGCCGATGGGCGTGATGATGCTGATGAAGATGGTGATTCTACTGATAGTGATGCTGATGATGATGGTGCTGATTTATTTGGTGATTTAGTTTGTGCTCACAAAGTTGCTGCTGACTCTCCTTCCACTTCACTTACAACAGATAGTGACAAGATGCCAATCAGAACTGTCATGACTAAAGCTCCCTCTGCTGAAGTCTTTGCAGAATCTGTATTGAAGGATGATAGTAGTGTTGAAGGAAGTCATGCTGATGAACATTTTAAGGAGATAGTGGAATTTCAAGCTGAGACAACTACTGACACTCAACCTCTGATTGAAGTATCTACCGACCTACCTGCCCCAGTTGAGACAACTATAGACACTCAACAGATGGATGTATCTGTTTCAGGAGGAGAGACTGATGAGAAAACTACTGACACTCATCTTGCTGAGCAAACTACAGACACTCAGTTAGTTGCAGTTACTCCTGAAATACAGATTGTCCCCCCTACTGGTATTAAGGAGGTTGTGGAATTGGGAGGAGGTACTGAAGGAAGTACTCCTAATTTGGATGCTGAAATTGCTGCTAGCTTACAATTCGAAGAAATTCTTCTACAGCCTTTATTCAGATTGCCGACTGTTGTTTCACCCCCTCCTCTTCCTGCTCCAACTAATGTTCGTGCCGATGGAAATCATGCTGATGAAGCTGATCCTGCTGATTACATGGAGGTTGGAGAACAAGCTTTTGTTGATCCTGATGCTGTTGATACTTCTCCACCTCCCAGCTATGATTATTTTCAGAATGGGAAGGATATGATGTGCTCAAATTGGTACACTACCAATGTTTCTATCCCTTCCAACAGCTTTGGACAGCCTCTCTTTAATGTTCATCCGAGGCTATCATTCAAGTATACCCTCCAAAGGCGTCGACTTCCGTTTGGCAAAGATCACCCTCATGTCACCAAGCATCCATTCTCTTCTGGTGCCATTACTCTGCCGATGTTTCATCCTCGTCAGCGTGCCGATCACATGGTTTACACATCTAGGCTACTGAATGCCAGATTGGTAATCATGATATTGGAAGGCTATGCTTGTTTGGAGCTTCAGCTTGCTTTGCTGCTTTCTATGGAAGACAACGGCATCTTTCATCTTTCAGGGGATAGAGACGTTATTATCCATCCAGACTTTCCTCTAGAGATTGTTTATCCTAGACCTGCCGATGATATTGTCTCCACATTCATTCCTATTGAAGTTCATTCCGCTACCGAGATTGTTGCTGCTCCTGCTGATGATGCCGATCTTGTTTCTGCTGATGATGGTTCTGCCGATGACTTAGGTCTTGCCGATGATGGAGATCCTGTGCTTCAAAGAATTTTTTCTTTGCCTCCACCTCCTGTTCCTGTTCCTTCTTCTCCTCTGCCGATCGTTATTTCTAACGATGATATGCAGATTGTTGCTGATGAGGTACAGATCGAGGATGCTGATCTGGATAATGAAGAATTTGTCCCTTCTCTGGTTCTCCGAAATCCAAATTCTTTTGCTGCACCGATCTATGTTGATAGACCCATTGTCTTCAACAGCCTCTATGATTTTCATTGCTTTGAAGAAGGAGATGATTTTAATCAGAATGCGCCTCCTACTCCTGGTGATTTGGTTGACTTCTCCCACTCCATTGCGGACCTGTTCAAACAATCCACGAAGGAGCTATCTAAGCAGATTCATAAGTCCAATCAGGAGGAGGATGTGATCAGAATCAGGACATCTGTTTACAATGACATGAAAAATCTGCTGCAAGAAAGAACTGAACGCGTTTTCAATCTGTCTGAGTTAAATGGCTCTCTTGTCACTCAACAGAAAATCTTACTTGCCGAGCACAATGACACCCGCAGCAAACTTGAATCCTCTGATGAGAAACTTGCTGATATTCAGAATGAACTTCTTGAAGCCAAATTGAAGATTGCTGCTCTCGAGGCAAACAACAAGATGTTATCTGATAGATTAGAGAGTGCTCAGAGAAGGCAGAGCAAGGCAAAGAGGAAAGCTGAAAGAAAAGAAGAAAAAGCAAGAAAGAAGGCTAGGAAGTCTGAATCTACAAAGGACTCAACTCCAGCAGCAGATCCCAAGATTTCTGATCCTCCAGCTGCTGATCCTTGAGTCACATAGCCTATGATGTAGATATCTTATTGAAGACCTTCACAGACAAATTTCTTTGCTTATAAAATTTTTATTGTGCTAATATGTTTTTCTTATATTTGTGTTGTTATCTGCATTATTATGTGCTATTTCCTTTTGCAGATCATCACTCTTGCCGATTCCTTGAACCGGCTTCACCATTTATTTTGGTGAATCCACCTTTTGCATTAGACATCTAGTGTGACTTACCTTAGGATTTGGTTATACCAAGATATCCTTAGAAATCTTTTCCCTAAGATAAGAGATGTCTTTAGCTTTAAGGGTGATTGGACTTAAGTAATTAGGAGGAGATTGTTGTTCAAATAGATACCTAGGTCCTAGAATTACTTAATCCCAATCATGTCTACACTTAGGGTCCCCCAACTTTATTAGAAACTTTTTAAGGTGCACTTAGGATCCTTTGTGATCAGCACAGGTGTATTTCAACTCTTCATTCAAGACAAACCAGCAAGAGGAAGCAAATCAGCAGACCAGTAAACAAGTTGCCGATCAACTCTATTCTTAACATGCGACAAGTTGCCGATCAATTTGCTACAGAAGTTGCCGATCAACTTATTAAAGAAGTTGCCGATCAACTCCATTCACAACATGCCGATATAATAGACAGTCTGCACTGTCAGTCAGGTGACATCATTCCATTAAAGTCAACCTTGCTGATTGTCTCTATACTGTTTTATCATAAAGTAGTTTACCTGCTCTGTAATGATTTCTACGCCGTCTGACACATAGCTACTTTTAGCTATACTCTGTCTCTACTTGCTTTTGCAGGTAACCGGTTGAGACAAAGGGGTCTTTACCCATCAGACTTTTAAGGCACGCGTATCTTCGCCATTAATGCCAAGGATACTGCATTAAATGCTCCTCACCTACCCAGCTGGAAATTCAAATGTTATCCTTCTTCAACAAGCTAAGACATTAACTCCTCCTATATATAGAGGACTCAGTGCATTGAAGAAGGTTGGTGATTTTAGTGCATTGAAGAGAGTTGGTTGTTTGCAGCATTCATTGAAGCTCAAACATTCCTTGTCCAGATAATCATTAGATCATTTAATAGGACATACACTTGTGCACAAACTCTACAACACTGTTAGTATTCCCGAACTAGATTATTTTAAGGAATACGTTGTCTGAGTTTTCACACACCCACCTGAGTGAGATAAGTTCTTTTGAACTTGCCGCTCAAATACACTTGGTCAGATATTTGCTTTACGATTCATTAGACTATCTCTAGAATTTAGTCTTTGTATCCGGCAAGGCCGCTCTTGTAATAGACTAGGGATATTTAATAGTGCTCTTAACCCAAATCCAAGTTCTGACCAAACTTGGTAGAGGACGTAGCAGTATTTACACTGTGAACCTCTCCAAATCTCTGTGTCCTCTGTTACTTACTGTCCTTGCCGGTTGGAACTCTATCACCGGCAAATCTTTACTGTTCTTGCTGACTCATCATCATTTCATTGACCAATCTCTTGAAACTGCATTGAACTTTTAGAAACTACTTTGTGTTTAAACCAAGCTCTCAAAACCTTTTTATAAAGTGATTTTGTGTGAGTTAAAACAAGTCATATCTTCTCCGCTGCGCTTACTGATAATAGTTTGCAATCTGATAAGTGACTTTGCATTTATAAAAGTGTTTCTTTGAAAAAGTTTTAATTAGGCTATTCACCCCCCCCCCTCTAGCCTATTTTCCTACCAATTGGGCCTAACAAGTGTGCGGCCGCCCAGTCCATACTGTGCGGTCGCCCACTTCCCCAGAATGTTCAGAATTTCCAAAATTCCAATATAGTCCTTTTAAAGATTCGTTCTATTGTGTGTGACCCTCTAGGATTATACTAAGTTGGCAATGGGTTCAAACATGAAACCATAAGATATGATTAGGTTCTAGCAAACCGTCATACCTACCCAACTAGTATAACTAGATACAATGTTCGCATTTTTAGAATATGTCATAATCCTTTTGTCCACGATATCATTGAACACAAGTCATGGTCAAAGAGTCAACTTGTTTTGTCAATACTTTCTCGATTCCGAATATGTTGATAATCCAAATGACATTGATAAATCAATTCATTTGAGTCCGGCCCGAACATTTCATCAACATCATTCCTACGAGAGGCCCAAGCTTGACATCTCTCCGAGGAGGGACAAATCCATTTAGCTTATTATTCTTCCCTACGTGAATCCGATTTTGCCAATCATACCCTTTATAACTTCCCGGTTAAAGGTAGCGTTTGAATATGTCAAACATAATGTTCATCAAGTGGAAGACTATAATAACTTCATGTCTAAGGATTCAAATGACATAACTAATATGAGATATATGTATGACATAGACATGACATAAATCTCATAAGCGGGTCATGTCCAGTACCTTGTTCCAAACAAGTACCCATAAATCTAACATGATCATCCCATGATCATTTAGCCTTTATACTAGTGCTTAACAAGTACTAGGGACGGAGATTATTATAAGTAAACATGAACAACAATAATAATCAAAACATCTCTTTATTGATATGAAATAAATGATAACAATTACAACGTTTATTAAACGTGCCTAGGGCACCACTACCAACAATCTCCCACTTTCCCTAGGCCCATTCTCCCATGTATCTAATACCCATGGACCTAACATGACCATCATGTTTAGCTTGTGGAAGTCCCTTTGTTAGCGGGTCCGCAACATTGTCATCAGTAGGTACTCTGCATATATTTACGTCTCCCCTATCAACGATCTCTCGAATGATATGAAACGCTAAGTATGTGTTTCGATTTCTGATGTGCTCTTGGTTCCTTTGCTTGAGCAATAGCACCATTATTATCACAATAAAGGTCTATTGGATTAGCAATACTAGGAACCACTTCAAGTTCAGTTATGAACTTCTTAATCCAAACAGCTTCCTTTGCAGCATCCGATGCAGCAATATACTCAGCTTCTGTTGTAGAATCAGCGGTTGTACTTTGCTTGGAACTCTTCCAGCTTACAGCTCCACCATTTAACATAAACACAAAACCCGATTGCGATCGGCTATCATCTTTGTCAGTTTGGAAGCTTGCATCCGTGTAAGCATTTACAACGAGATCATCTTCCATTCCTCCATAGACCAAAAACGAGTCTTTAGTCCTTCTCAAGTACTTAAGAATCGCTTTTACAGCTATCCAGTGATTTTCGCCAGGGTCGGATTGGTATCTACTTGTCATGCTCAAAGCATAAGATACATCCGGCCTAGTACAAATCATGGCATACATGATGGACCCAATTGCCGAAGCATATGGAACATCATTCATTTTCTCACGCTCATCTTTTGTCTTAGGACATTGAGTCTTGCTTAGAGAAACTCCATGTAACACGGGCAAGGTGCCTCTCTTAGAATTTTCCATACGGAATCTTCTAATGACCTTGTCAATGTATGTACTTTGGCTTAAACCAAGTAGCCCCCTTGATCTATCTCTATAGATCTTAATGCCAAGAATATATGCGGCTTCACCCATATCTTTCATTGCGAAGCACTTTCCTAACCAAGTCTTCACAGACTGAAGTGTAGAAATGTCGTTTCCAATGAGCAATATGTCATCCACGTATAAAATAAGGAATAGCACTATGCTCTCACTAATCTTCTTGTACACACAAGGCTCATCTTCATTTTTGATGAAGCCAAACTCTTTGACCGATTCATCAAAACGGAGATTCCAACTCCTTTGAAGCTTGCTTCAATCCATAGATGGATCTTTGCAGTTTGTATACCTTAGAATCTTGTTCAAAACCTTCTGGTTGTGTCATATACACATCCTCTTGGAGTTTTCCATTCAGGAAAGCGGTTTTGACGTCCATCTGCCATATTTCATAGTCATGATATGCGGCAATGGCAAGCAAAATTCTTATAGACTTGATCATTGCTACGGGTGAAAAGGTCTCATCATAGTCAATACGATGAACTTGCCTATAACCCTTCGCTACAAGCCTAGCTTTGTAAGTATGCACCTTCCCATCCATGTCAGTCTTCTTCTTTAAGACCCATTTGCATCCTATGGTTTTTACACCTTCGGGCGCATCAATCAAATTCCAAACTTGATTGTCTTGCATGGATTGCAATTCGGATTCCATGGCTCCAAGCCACTTGTCCGAATCAGGAGAAGACATCGCCTCTTGGTAGGTTGACGGTTCATCATTCTCAATGATTTCTACCTCATTACTATCCGTTACGAGAAATCCATATCTCTCGGGCTCGGATCGCAACCTACTAGATTTGCGAGTTACTTGTGTACTTTGAACAGGTTCCACAACTCCTTGTGGTTCTTGTTCTTGCTCCACCATTGGTTCATTGTTATTTTCTGGGTCTCGAATTTCTTCAAGATTTATTTTACTCCCCACTGATTTCTTTGAAGAGAAAATCTTTCTCTAGAAAGACACCAGTTCGGGCAACAAACACTTTGTTGTCCTCTCGGTTGTAAAAGTAATATCCTTTAGTTTCCTTAGGATATCCCACGAAAATACATTTATCAGATTTGTGTGCAAGTTTGTCTGAGATAAGTCTTTTGACAAAAACTTCACAACCCCAAATCTTTATGAAAGATAGACAAGGCTTCTTTCCGCTCCACATCTCATATGGAGTCTTTGAACCGATTTAGTTGGAACACGATTTAGTGTGAAAGCAGCGGTTTCTAGAGCGTAACCCCAAAAGGATATTGGAAGATCAACTTGACTCATCATTGATCGAACCATGTCTAACAAAGTACGATTCCTCCTCTCGGACACACCATTCCATTGTGGTGTTCCGGGTGGAGTCAATTGTGAAACTATTCCACAATTCTTTAGATGATCATCAAATTCTTGACTTAAGTATTCACCACCTCGATCTGATCGAAGTGCCTTTATACTTTTGCCAAGTTGTTTTTCTACTTCATTTTGAAATATTCTAAATATCTCAAATGCTTCACTTTTATGTTTCATTAGGTAAACATACCCAAATCTACTATAATCATCAGTGAAGGTTATGAAGTATTGAAATCCTCCCCTAGCATTGCTACTTAATGGTCCGCATACATCGGAATGTATCAACCCCAATAAGTCGCTTGCCCTTTCACCCAACTTGGTAAAAGGTGTCTTAGTCATTTTTCCAAGAAGACACGACTCACAAGTATCATATGACTCTAAGTCACATGAACCTAAAAGTCCGTCCCCATGGAGTTTTGAGATACGCTTCTCATTAATATGACCAAGACGGCAATGCCACAAATAAGTATGATTTACATCATTAGGTTTAGATTTCTTATTTACATGATAGACATTATTTTCATTCTTGACATCCAAGATATAAAGGCCATTAAATGAATTAGCAATACCATAAAGCACATCATTTAAATAAATAGAAAATTTCTTATTCTCAATAAGAAACTTAAAACCTTCATTATCCAAACAAGAAATTGAAATAATATTTCTGCTTAAATCTGGAACATAATAACAATTGTTCAAAACAAGAATTAATCCGGAAGGTAAAGTGACTACATAAGTCCCTACGGCTAATGCAGCAACTCTTGCTCCATTCCCCACACGTAGATCTACTTCACCTTCTTTAAGCAGTCTCCTATTCTTTAGTCCCTGCACATTTAGACAAATGTGAGAACCACATCCGGTATCCAATACCCAAGAATCAGTGGTAGAAAGGAGAATATCTATCATATAGATACCTGAAGTCGACGCAGCCTTGCTGCTCTTCTTCTTCTTTTGCTCTTCCAAGAAAGCCTTGCAATTACGTTTCCAATGACCAATTTCTTGACAATGGAAACAGATTGCATCCTTTTGTGAATCAGGTTTTGCCTTGGCAACCTTTGCCTTGCTTATCTTGGGTTTGACAACTTTTGCCTTTCCCTTTCCTTTGGCACTAGCCTTCTTCCCATCATGAACCAAAAGCACGGGAGAACCTTTCTCCACAATTTTCATCTCTGCAGTTTTGAGCATCCCATGCAACTCAGAGAGATTCTTATCCATTCCATGCATGTTATAATTCATTACAAACTGATTATAACTTTTAGGCAATGAATTAAGAATGAGATCCGTGGCTAGCTCCAATGGGATTAGATAGCCAAGTTTCTCAAGGTGCTCTACATAACCTTTCATTTTAAGAAAGTGAGGACTCACTTGTTGCCCTTCATTCATTTTACTAGTAGTGAATGCAACAATGGTCTTGTACCTCTCTTGCCTAGCTTGCTCTTGAAACATGGTTCTCAACTCCACGCCTATCTCATAGGCTTCCAAATGTTCCAAACTTTGTTGGAGTTTTGAACACATAGCAGCAAGCATGAGACAACTTACATCTCTAGAATCATTACGATGTTTCTTGTAATTGTCTCTTTCTACCCTAGGGGCAGTAGGCGGTGGTTCAGCGGGGAGAGGCCCATCGAGAATGTACAACTTATCTTCTTGCCTAAGAACGATTCTTATGCTTCGGATCCAATCCATAAAGTTTGTACCATTCTCTTCGAGCTTATCCTTCTCAAGGATCGATCGCAACGACATTGATTGAGTGTTATTAGTCATTATCTACAAATATGCAAAAATTTCCAAAATTTAATAAGTACCGGTTTTCATTAAAGAGATAAAATGTATTTTAAAACAAAATACTACCACTAAATTATATAACCTTCATATACATCCAATGTATAATATAATTTAAATGGGTTGAGATCCCGCTTTAATCTAATTTTGAGTACGCTTTGGCGCACCGCTCAAAATTAAATCAATTAGGTAGACAACTCTTGTCAATCATATCTCATATGACTCTCAGTTCTTTTCATGAGATTCTTTAAGAAATCCAATTTCAAAAAGCATGTTAAATCTCATCTTTGCCTTAAGCCCAAAACTGTTTTGACGCTTAATTAAGTCCAACCATTTTAAACGCATAGGAAACTCTTATTCACTCATCTTGCTCAAACATGAATAAAATCAATGCACCTCGCTTTGGCGAGCCCACATAAAATTACTCATGTATAAACAAGTGTTTTAATCATGGCATGGCAAAAGGACTTAAAACTTTCTTTGAAGGTTCATCATATATAGCATATAACACATTTATGAGCACATAATATAAACATGTTATACATCAAGTTTAGCCACTAAATTAATCTCCATTAATTTAAGCATGGTATTTATGTGTCATTAGTTTCTCTATAATTATGAGGATGAGACTATTTCAACTTTGGTTATTATCTCCAAATCAAGACAACAAGAAGTGCGGTCGAACTAAGCCATCAGGCAACCACAATCCCGCACTAATTCAAGAAACCAAGAAAGTAGTCCATGTGGCCGAAACTAAGCAATAGATGGTCTCGATGAACGTAGGCCAATTGCATTCACAATTCCACATGGATCTCCAATCATTGAATCAAAAAATTGTTTCTCAATTTTAGCAATTATGAACTCTTCATAATTCTAACTTCGTTTTATCTTTGAAACTTTGATTGCGATCAAGTTTGGGAAACACAATCTCGATGAACGCAGATTAGCCATCCAAACCTTGAACCAATCTTAGAATCACAAGACTAAAACAAATAGGAAAATCAAACCCCAAAATCCACACACAAACCAATCTACCCAAAACCCATTCCAGATCAGCAAGTCTGGACTGGTTCTGTTACTGGTTTTGTTGAATCTTTCGAAAAATTCCAGATTCTGGTTTTCAACCAAAATCAGACCTTCTGATCAACATGTGCGGCCGCCCAAAAACCATTGTGCGGTCGCCCAAAACTGTGCGGTCGCCCAAGGAGTTTTGTGCGGTCGCCCAGTGCCATCAGAATGTGCAGAATTTTCAAGTTCGAAAATTTTGTCTCAAAATTGTTTTTCCCCGATTATTAAAACTTTGATCCAATCAAAAATTAATAATCAACAATTCTAAATCCACCATAATTTATTTATTGCGATTGAATCGTGCGATTAAAGTTGCAAAACAATAAAACACAAAAAATCACATAACACATAAACATCACATATTCCAATATTCATATCATGTAAGGCACATAAACAATTTATATACACATAACATGATCTAGGTATTGAAATAATCAACATGAACGAGGCTCTGATACCACTGTTGGGTTTCGATCAAACATGCGCAGCGGAATTTAGCATTTAAAATTTTGAAACCCAAAGCCATGGATCCGTTCATATGATTAAATCAAATACAACATAAGAATAAAGGAATAAACTAACCCTTGATGGATATCAAATTCTCTTGGTCTTTGGTGGAGGTTTGAAGACTTGATCACGATCACAAAGCTTGAACACGAACTTTGAAGATGATGATTTTCACCCTCTAGCGGTATCCACACTTCGAACGAATATCAAAGGAGCTTCTTTGATCTTGGTTGCTAGACCAAATTGTGAAACACTTTTTCACAATCAAAAGAACTATATGGAATTTATTTTGTGTATTATTTTATTCCTCAACCAAGAATGTCTTGGAACAAAATAAACCCTCTCTCAAACTCTTTGAGACTCACAAAATCAATAATCAATAGTGCTGGCCGAACTTGGTCTTTTATACACAAGTATGACCTATTCCAAATAGGAAACTTGTGTCAAAATCCGTCCAAAATTCGTTTCCTAATCAAATTAGGAATCTGCCACCCGACAGTACTGTGCGGCCGCCCAAAACCCTCTGTGCGGTCGCACAACTATCTGAAACAAAACTGGTACAAAATTTGGCTAAGTGTGCGGCCGCCCAGTCAAGAATGTGCGGTCGCCCACTTCCCAGAAAGTCCAGAATTTCCAAAATTCCAATGTAGTCCTTTTTAAAGATTCGTTCTATTGTGTGTGACCCTCTAGGATTATACTAAGTTGGCAATGAGCTCAAACATGATCCCATAAGATATGATTAGGTTCTAGCAAACCGTCATACCTACCCAAATAGTATAACTAGATACAAGTTCGCATTCCTTTAGAATATGTCACAATCCCTTTGTCCACGATGTCATTGAACACAAGTCATGGTCAAACAGTCAACTTGTTTTGTTCAATACTTTCTCGATTCCGAATATGTTGATAATCCAAATGACATTGATCCAATCAATTCATTTGAGTCCGGCCGAACATTTCATCAACATCATTCCTACGAGAGGCCCAAGCTTGACATCTCTCCGAGGAGGGACAAATCCATTTAGCTTATTATTCTTCCCTACGTGAATCCGATTTTGCCAATCATACCCTTTATAACTTCCCGGTTAAAGGTAGCGTTTGAATATGTCAAACATAATGTTCATAAAGTGGAAGACTATAATAACTTCATGTCTAAGGATTCAAATGACATAACTAATATGAGATATATGTATGACATAGACCATGACATAAATCTCATAAAGCGGGTCATGTCCAGTACCTTGTTCTAAACAAGTACCCATAAATCTAACATGATCATCCCATGATCATTTAGCCTTTATACTAGTGCTTAACAAGTACTAGGGACGGAGATTATTATAAGTAAACATGAACAACAATAATAATCAAAACATCTCTTTATTGATATGAAATAAATGATAACAATTACAACGTTTATTAAACGTGCCTAGGGCACCACTACCAACACAAAAGGCTATGAGATTCATTCGGGGATTGAAGACCTCCATCCGTACTCAACTTATTGCCCAACGGATTGTCACTTTCCAAGATGCGGTGGACCGAGCCTATTTGATAGAGCAAGATATTGGGGAGCATAAAAGGAAGACCGAGGTTGCTAACCCGAGTAAGCAAGGAGCGCAGAGCAAGTCACAACCAAGAATTGATAATCGAGGTAACTTTGGGGGACAATCTCAGTTCCGAGGGCAACCGATCCCAAGGAACTCGGGTACCACTTCCGGGAACCAAGGGAACCAAATTAGGAGGCTTTGTTCATATTTTCAAAAGGAAGGTCATTCTGAGGACCGGTGTTGGAAGAAGCAGGGAAGGTGAACCAATTATGGTCAAATGGGTCATTTTGCAAGGGATTGTCCGAGGAATAGAATTCAACCATCGGGGGTAGGAGCTGGGGCTCCTCAGGGTCAGAAAAGGGACGCTACGGGAAAGCCCAAGGTCCAAGGGAAAGTGTTTGCAATGAATCAACAACAAGCCACAGATGATCCTAGAGTTATTGGAGGTATTATTTCTATATCTAGTGTGAGCGCACGAGCGTTAGTAGATCCAGGATCATCTCATTCATACATTTCTGTGCAATTTGCTTCCATGTTAAATACTGCATTTGAGTCTTTACCGTACGTGCTAGAGTGTCGACCCCTATAGGAGAATGCTTGATTTCTGATCGAGTCTTTCGTGCTTGTGATGTGGTTATTTGTGGTCGTGTCCTTTGTGCGGATTTGGTAGTTCTTCCTATCCAAGACTTTGATGTCATTTTGGGTATGGATTTGCTGAGCAAGTTTCATGCTTCCGTTGATTTCCGTAAGAAAACTGTTACTTTTTCTATTCCCGATGTGCCTAAATTTGTGTTTGAGGCTAGTCGTCTGAGTAGAAGGGTTCGCTTAATTTCTTATTTGAAAGCGAGAAAATTATTGCATAGTGGTTGTGAGGGGTATTTGGCTAGTGTTCTTGATACTAGGAAGGAATCCCCTAGTTTGGTTAGTGTTCGAGTAGTTCGGGAATTTCCCGATGTTTTCTCTACCGAGTATGATATGCCTCCCGATCGTGAGATAGAATTTTGTATAGATCTTTTGCCGGGTACGGCTCCAATTTCGAAAGCACCTTATAGGTTAGCCCCCGCAGAGTTGAAGGAGTTAAAGGTTCAATTGCAAGAGTTGCTTGATCGAGGGTTTATCCGCCCTAGTGTTTCCCCGTGGGGAGCACCGGTTTTATTTGTGCGGAAGAAAGATGGTTCGTTGAGATTGTGCATCGATTACCGGAAATTGAATCAGGTTACGGTGAAGAATAAGTATCCTCTACCCCACATCGATGATTTATTTGATCAGCTTCAAGGGTCCGTGGTTTTCTCTAAACTTGATTTGAGGAGTGGGTACCATCAGTTGAAGGTTCGATTGGAGGATATTCCGAAGACTGCCTTTCGCACTCGTTACGGTCATTATGAGTTCTTGGTTATGCCGTTTGGGTTGACTAACGCGCCGGCCGTGTTTATGGATTTGATGAACCGAGTTTTCCACCCCTATCTTGATTCGTTCGTGGTAGTCTTCATCGACGACATTCTTGTTTATTCAAAATCTAGAAAGGAGCACGAGCAACACTTGAGGACAGTTTTATCCGTTCTTGCGAGGGAGAAATTATTTGCGAAGTTTAGCAAATGCGAATTTTGGCTCGAGAAGGTGTCATTTCTGGGTCATGTTATTTCGAAAGATGGGATTTCTGTGGATCCTTCAAAGATTGAAGCTATAGTGGATTGGAAGAGACCCGAATCAGTGACAGAAATTAGAAGCTTTCTTGGTTTAGCCGGTTATTACCGAAGATTTATTAAAGGGTTTTCGAGGATTGCTACTCCGATGACTCAGTTGACCCGGAAGGATGTCCCGTTTGTGTGGACCGAGAAATGTGACAAGAGTTTCGAGGAATTGAAGAAGAGGTTGACTACCGCACCGATCTTGACTTTGCCAAATGGGAGCGATGGCCTAGTGATTTACAGTGATGCTTCGAAGGAGGGTTTGGGTTGTGTGTTGATGCAGAATGGGAAAGTAATTGCGTATGCTTCGAGGAAGTTGACCCCGAGTGAACAGAATTACCCCACTCATGATATGGAGTTTGCGGCTATTGTCTTTGCGTTGCACAAATGGAAGCACTACCTTTATGGGGCGAAGTTTGAGATTTTTACCGATCACAAGAGTTTGAAGTACCTTTTCTCCCAGAAAGAGTTGAATAATAGGCAACGCCGATGGATGGAATTGTTGAAGGATTATGATTGTACAATTTCTTATCATCCGGGGAAGGCGAATGTGGTAGCCGATGCGATTAGTAGAAAGTCTTATGTGGCTTCGATGATGGTTCGTGAATGGAAAATGCTTGAGGATGTTCGAGATTGGTCTCCTCGTGAATCGAGACATGGGGCTATTTTTGCGAATATTAGGGTGTCTCCGACCCTAATTCATAGGATAAAGGAAGGTCAGAAAGAAGATCCCGAGTTGGTGAAGATAATAGGTAAATTGAAGGAAAAGAACTTCGAGGATTTTTCTGTTAGCTCATGTGGAGTGTTGACTTTCCGTGGTCGTTTGTGTGTTCCGGATGTTGATGGAATTAAATAGAGAGTTCTTGATGAGGGTCACAAATCGAGGTATACTATTCATCCTGGTAGTACGAAGATGTATCAGGATTTGAAGCAACAATTTTGGTGGATTAATATGAAAAGGGAAATAGCCGAGTATGTATCGAGGTGTTTAACTTGTCAGCAGGTCAAAGCCGAGCATCAGAGACCCGCGGGATTACTTCAGCCGTTAGAGATTCCCGAGTGGAAATGGGAGCATGTGACTATGGATTTCGTTACGGGAGTGCCTCGTACCCGAAGGAAGTATGACAGTGTTTGGGTAATAGTGGATAGATTGACCAAGAGTGCCCATTTCTTGCCTATTGACATCAGATATTCGATGGAGAAGCTAGCGACCCTTTACATTGATGAGATCGTTAGATTGCATGGAGTTCCGGTTAGCATTGTGTCAGATCGAGACCCGAGGTTTACTTCTAGATTCTGGAAGGCGTTTCAAGAAGTTTTGTGTACAGATTTGCGATTCAGTACAACTTTTCATCCTCAGACCGATGGTCAATCCGAGAGGACTATTCAGATTTTGGAGGATATGTTGCGAGCGTGTTCGATGGACTTTTCTGATTCTAGGGATTCGCACCTACCGTTAGTGGAATTCTCTTACAACAACAGTTATCAGGCTAGTATCGAGATGGCACCGTTCGAGGCCTTGTATGAAAGAAAATGTAGATCACCTATTTGTTGGGATGAGGTTGGTGAAGCGAGGATCGTGGGTATCGATTTGCTTCAGGATTCGGTTGAGAAAGTTAGAGTTATCCGGGATCGATTGAAGACAGCCCAGAGTCGACATAAGAGCTATGCAGACAACCGAAGGCGAGATCTTAGTTTTCAGATTGGTGATTTGGTATTCTTGAAAGTGTCTCCGAAGGTGGGTATTCGTAGGTTTGGGAAGAAAGGCAAATTGGCTCCGAGGTTTATTGGCCCGTTTGAGATTTTGGGAAAGGTTGGACTTCTTACGTATCGACTCGCGTTACCGTCATCCCTAGACCGGTTGCACAACGTCTTTCACGTTTCTATGCTTTGGAAGTATGTTCATGATCCATCTCACGTGTTACCGAGTGTACCGGAAGATATTGAGCCCGATATGACTTATGAGGAACGACCGGTCCGGATCCTAGATTCTAAAGTCCAAGAGTTGAGGAACAAAAGCATTGCGTTGGTTAGAGTCCTTTGGAGGAATCATAATATCGAGGAGTCGACTTGGGAGCTTCGTGATGAGATCGAGAGGAAATTTCCGTGGCTTTTTGTTTAAGGTGAGTCTCGTTAAAATTCGGGTCGAATTTTCTTTAAGGGGGAGTGAATGTCACGACCCGAAATCTAGGCTCTATTTTATTAGTAATAAATAATATTATTTATTTGCTTGTTTATTTATTTAAATTATTATTTATTTAAATTATTATGTGTGCATTTTATGTGTTATAATAATTATGCCTAGCATTTTATTCGAGTTATTTGGGCTAGTGTGGAAGTGTTGAGTCTTAATTGTTAGTCGGGAGTGTAAGTAATTGTGCTAGTTAGTGGGGGAAGGGGGCTAGGTGTAACATTTCAATCTTCATCTTCTCCCTACTCACGTCCCTCACCCTACTCTTTCACCCTCACACTCCACCTCCATCCCTCTCTCCCATCTCTCTCTCCTCCCTTAGAAGAAAAAGGGGTAAGTTTCATCTTCTTCCTTCTCTCCTCATTTTCTTCCTCTTCCTCTTGTAATCTCTCATTTCTTAAAACATGAACCTTGTTTAGATCGTCGATAGGATCGCGTAGAACCAAAAAGAATTGAATTCCGTCAACTTTGAGATTTATCAAGTAAGTTACTTTTCCCCCATTTTTATGCTAAAATGTTCATATCATGTTTATATGATGTTTGATGTGTTATATTTGAAGTTTGGTTGAGTTTGGAATTTATTTGGATTTTTGGTTAAAAATGGTGATCATATGAAGGTTGGGATTTAAACCTTGATTTGGGTTTCTAGATGTGTTATTTTGGTCCTATTCAAGTTTATAAGTTGTTTGGTTCATAGTTATGCTTATTGGAAGTCTTGATTTTGAGTATTTGAGAAATGGTAAGAATTTTGGGTTGTTTGGGTGCCATTTTCGGGTATGTTTGAACCCAGGAAGAATCTGGGCATTGTTCTTCTGGCACGGTCGTGCCCCTTTATTTGGCACGGTCGCGCCAACCTTCACTTTCCTCTCGTAATGTTTGGCACGGTCGTGCCACTTCCTTAGGCACGGTCGCGCCAACCTTCACTTTCCTCTCGTCATTTTTGGCACGGTCGTGCCACTTTCTTAGGCACGGTCGTGCCAAGCTGGGACTCTGATATATTTTTCCCTTTTCTTCTAAAACTGTTTCCTCCCTAACTTTCTCCTCCAAACTCCGTTTTGGACGAATAAACTATCATTTTAAAGCTCTCCTTGAGCTCTTCGAGATGAGTAAATAGTTTTGGTTGTGTACTTGAGTTAACTGGATCCTTTATGATCAAATATGATAAGGGAGTGGTGTTATCATTGTGGAAATTATTAAAGCACCTTAATTGGTTATTGTTGGTTCATTTCACTTTCTTGGTGACTACTTGGTATGGTTCCCTACTTTGGAATCAATGGTTGTTTATCGTGCTAATATTTTATTACTTAGCTTTTACTTGAAAGCCCAGCTGGTATTTGAGGTTGTGTCGGGCGATGTGAGATATTGTGATGGCACCGGCCAAGTCCATTATGGTGTCGACCATTGTTTTGCCCTTATTTTCCTCTTCCAGATCGGCCTTGGTTGAGATGTTTGGAGCATGACTTTGTGGCATGGCTCCCGCCCTTTGTGGCACCTTACTTTGTTATTGGTTCCGGTACCGGGGTTTTCTCTTCGGCTTTCATGCTATTATGAAGATGATGATTTGTTGATTATTGAAGCTGCGCAGCGACCTTTATTTGGTTTATCAGTTTGGGAAAACCTTGGCTATATCCTTTGTTATGTGTTTATTTCCGCTGCTATCTGATATATGATAATTGCTATGTGTTATGTGATTTATTATTGATTATTGCATCATAGCATGTCATATAGTTGCATTAGTAACTTATTGAGATTTATCTCACCCCCTTTTCTTTTATCTTTGTTTTTCCTTAACCCCCCCCCCCCCAGGTGCTAAGGATTAGTCTCGCTGATCACGAGAAAGAGGACGTCGATGGTGGATACATTCTTTTGGGGAAAGTTGTATAGGTTGGTTTACATTATATAAATGTGTAACCTTTTGGGATAATTGTACCAAACGCTGACGTCACTGGGAATTGTGTATTTTGGTAACATTGGTGTATAATCTTATGGAGTTTATACTAGTTTTACCTTGTTGTTCAAGTTGATTTTCAAAACCTTGTGTTATCACCTTTTGGTTAAATGGAATTTTTAACTCTAGTATTTCATAGTTTTGATTTTAAGTCGACGTCCAGCTCGCGGTCTCGGGCCCGCGGGGTCCGGGGGCGGGACACTAGGCCCAATCTCCCATGTATCTAATACCCATGGACCTAACATAACCATCATGTTTAGCTTGAGGAAGTCCCTTTGTTAGCAGGTCCGCAACGTTATCATCAGTAAGTACTCTGCATATATTAACATCTCCCCTATCCACGATTTCTCGAATGATATGGAAACGTCTGAGTATGTGTTTGGATTTCTGTTTGGCCCTTGGTTCCTTTGCTTGAGAAATAACACCATTATTATCACAATAAAGGTCTATTGGGATAGCAATACTAGGAACCACTTCTAGTTCACCAACGAACTTCTTAATCCAAACAACTTCCTTTGCAGCATCCGATGCAGCAATATACTCAGGCTCAGTTGTAGAATCAGCGGTTGTTCTCTGCTTGGAACTCTTCCAGCTTACAGCTCCACCATTTAACATGAACACAAAACCCGATTGCAATCGACTATCATCTCTGTCGGTTTGGAAGCTTGCATCCGTGTAACCATTTACAACGAGATCATCTTCCATCCCTCCATAGATTAAAAACGAATCTTTAGTCCTTCTCAAGTACTTAAGAATCGCTTTTACATCCATCTAGTGACATTCACCGGGGTCAGATTGGTATCTACTCGTCATGCTCAAAGCATAAGATACATCCGGCCTAGTACATATTGTCGCGACCCCGAACCCCACGGGCCCGAGATCGCGAGCTGGACGTCGACTTAAACAATAAACTCCAAAATAATGAAGATAAAAATTTCCTTTTATACCAAAAGATGATAACACAAAGTTTTGGAAAACAAATTAAAAACAACAAATAAAACTAGTATAAACTCCATAAGCTTATACACCAAGGTTATAAAATATACAAATCCTAATGACGTCAATATTTGGTACGAATATCCCAAAAAGGTTACACATTTATATAATGTAAACCCACCAATATCAACCTGCCCCAAAAGCTCGAACCCACTCGACGTCCTGTCTCGTGATCAGCGAGTCTAATCCTTTCCACCTGGGGGGGGGTTAAGGAAAAACAAAGACAAAAGAAGAGGGGGTGAGATAAATCTCAATAAGTTACTAATGCAACTACATGACATGCTAAGATGCAATATACAATAGTAAATCATAGATAGCACATAGCAGTTATCACATAACAGATAGCAGTGGAAATAAACACATAACAAAGTATATAGCCACGGTTTTTACAAACTGATATAACCAAATAAAGGTCGCTGCGCAGCTTCAATAACCAACCATCAACATATTCATAATAGCATGAAAGCTGAAGAGAAATCCCCGGTACCGGAACTAATAACAAAGCAATGTGCCACAAAGGGCGGGAACCATGCCACAAAGTCATGCTCCAAACGTCTCAACCAAGGACAATCTGGAAGAGGAAAATAAGGGCAAAACAATGGTCGACACCATAATGGACTTAGCCGCTGCCATCACAGTATCTCGCATCGCCCGACACAACCACAAATACCAGCTGGACTTTCAAACAAATGCTAAGTAATAAATACTAGCTTAATTAAACAACTTAAGGCTCCAAAGTAGGGAACCATACCAAGAAGTCACCAAGAAAGTTAAATGAACCAACAACACACAATTAAAGTGTTCCAACAATCTTAACAATGATAACACAATTCCCATATCACATTTGACCACAAAGGATCCAGTTAATTCGAGCACTCAACCAAATTTACTCACTCATCTCGGAGAGCTTAAGGAGGGCTTTAAAACGATAATTTATACGCCTAAAACGGAGTCCGGATGAACAAGATATGGCCCTCGAAAGATCGGACAAAAAGGGAAATAAATTTCACAACAGGGGAGAGGGTGCGCGCGCCTCCTATGGGAGGATGCGCGCGCCTCCTAGATCAAAAGGAGACTGCACCCAAAGGTAAGTGAGGATGCGCGCGCCTCAAAGAAAGGGATGCGCGCGCCTCCCTTCTACAGATGGAAAATCAAGGTTGGAGGAGAGGAGGGTGCGCGCGCCTCCTATGGGAGGGTGCGCGCGCCTCCAAGGCTCACCAGAAAGCCCAGAATTCCTTCCTGGGTTCTTCAACTCGGAAATGGACACCACAAACCACTATTTTCACATACAAATCAACAACCTCAAGGTTAATACTCCTAGACATCAAAACCAAGGTACTCTAGTAACTTGGAAACTTAAAATGGCCCATAAGACATTATTTAGAACATCCAATCCAAGAGATTTCAACCCAATATCAATTTCTCACAAAATTTATCAAACAAAATGAACTAACTCAAAACTCGTCCAAGATTGCAATAAACAACAACAATAACATCATACAACCATGGATGAACATTTCGAGCATAAAATGGGGGAAAAGCAACTTACCCGGATTTCTCAAAGTTGATGGATTTCAAATATTTTTGATTCTATGCGATCCTATCGACGATCTAAACAAGTTTCAAGTTATGAGAAATGAGAGATAATGAGAGGAACAGGAAGAAAATGAAGAGAGAAGATAGAGAAAGCTTACCCTTTACTTGACAATGGAGAGAGAGAGAGAAGTGAGCTGGGAGAGATGGTGAGGAGTGAGGGAGAAGTGAGGGAGGAGAGGGGAGTAGGGAGGGAGTAGTTAAAAAAATAATTTGAAAAGTTACACCTAGGCCCCCTCCTCACTAAGCTAGCACAATTAAACCCCTATCACCCTTCTACCCAATTAACACAAATAAAATGCTAGGCATAATCATTATGAAACATAAAATGCACACATAAATATTTAAATAAATAATAATTTAAATAAATAAATAAGCAAATAAATAAATGATAATTATTTATTACTAATAAAATAGAGCCTAGTTTTCGGGTCGTGACATTCACTCTCCCTTAAAGAAAATTCGACCCGAATTTTAACGAGACTTACCCGAATTAAAAAGCCACGGAAATTTCCTCTCGATCTCATCTCGGAGCTCCCACGTCGACTCCTCGATATTATGATTCCTCCAAAGAACTCAAACCAACGGAATGCTCTTGTTTCTCAATTCTAGGACTTTGGAATCTAAAATCCGAACCGGTCGTTCCTCATAAGTCATATCGGGCTCTATTTCCTCCGGTATCCTCGGTAACACGTGAGATGGATCATGAACATACTTCCGAAGCATAGAAACGTGAAAGACGTTATGCAACCGGTCTAAGGATGACGGTAATGCGAGTCGATACGCAAGAAGTCCCACTTTTCCCAAAATCTCAAACGGGCCAATAAACCTCGGAGCCAATTTGCCTTTCTTCCCAAATCTACGAATACCCACCTTCGGAGATACTTTCAGGAACACAAAATCACCGGTCTGAAAACTAAGATCTCGCCTTCGGTTGTGTGCGTAGCTCTTATGTCGACTCTGGGCTGTTTTCAATCGATCCCGGATAACTCTAACTTTCTCAACTGAATCCTGAAGCAAATCAATACCCACGATCTTCGCTTCACCGACCTCATCCCAATAAATAGGTGATCTACACTTTCTTCCATACAAGGCCTCATACGGTGCCATCTCGATACTAGCCTGATAATTGTTGTTGTAAGAGAATTCCACTAACGGTAGGTGCGAATCCCAAGAATCAGAGAAGTCTATCGCACAAGCTCGTAACATATCCTCAAGAATCTGAATAGTCCTCTCGGATTGACCGTCGGTCTGAGGGTGAAAAGCTGTACTAAAACGCAAATCTGTACCCAAAGCTTCTTGAAACGCCTTCCAGAATCTAGAAGTAAACCTCGGGTCTCGATCTGACACAATACTAACCGGAACCCATGCAATCTAACGATCTCATCGATATAAAGGGTCGCAAGCTTCTCCATCGAATATCTGATGTCAATAGGCAAGAAATGTGCACTCTTGGTCAATCTATCCACGATCACCCAAACACTGTCATACTTCCTACGGGTACGAGGTAGTCCCGTAACGAAATCCATAGTCACATGCTCCCATTTCCACTCGGAATCTCTAACGGCTGAAGTAGTCCCGCGGGTCTCTGATGCTCGGCTTTGACCTGCTGACAAGTTAAACACCTCGATACATACTCGGCTATTTCCCTCTTCATGTTGTTCCACTAAAAGTGTTGTTTCAAATCCTGATACATCTTCGTACTACCCGGATGAATAGTATATCTCGATTTATGAACCTCATCTAAAACCTGCCTCTTTATTCCACCAACATCGGGTACGCACAAACGACCACGGAAAGTCAACACTCCACTCGAACTCAAAGAAAAATCCTCGAAGTTCTTTTCCTTCAATTTACCCATTATTTTCACCAACTCGGGATCCTCTTTCTGAGCTTCCTTTATCCTATGAATTAGGGTCGGAGATACCCTAATATTCGCAAAAATATCCCCATGTCTCGATTCACGAGGACACCAATCTCGAACATCCTCAAGAATTTTCCACTCTCGAACCATTATCGAAGCCACATAAGATTTTCTACTAATCGCATCGGCGACCACATTCGCCTTTCCCGGATGATAAGAAATCGTACAATCATAATCCTTCAACAATTCCATCCATCGGCATTGCCTATTATTCAACTCTTTCTGGGAGAAAAGGTACTTCAAACTCTTGTGATCGGTAAAAGTCTCAAACCTCGCTCCATAAAGGTAATGCTTCCATTTGTGCAACGCAAAGACTATCGCCGCCAACTCCATGTCGTGAGTGGGGTAATTCTGTTCACTAGGTGTCAACTTCCTCGAAGCATAAGCAATTACTTTCCCGTTCTGCATCAACACACAACCCAAACCCTCTTTCGAAGCATCACTGTAAATCACTAGACCATCGCTTCCATTAGGCAAAGTCAAGATCGGAGCGGTAGTCAACCTCTTCTTCAATTCTTCGAAACTCTTGTCACCTTTCTCGGTCCACTCAAACGGGACATTCTTCCGGGTCAACTGAGTCATTGGAGTAGCAATCCTCGAAAACCCCTCAATAAATCTTCGGTAATACCCGGCTAAACCCAGAAAACTTCTGATCTCGGTCACTGACTCGGATCTTTTCCAATCCACTATGGCTTCAATCTTTGAAGGATCCACAGAAATCCCATCTTTAGAAATCACATGTCCCAAAAAAGAAACCTTCTCGAGCCAAAATTTGCATTTACTAAACTTCGCAAATAATTTCTCCCGCGCAAGAACGGATAAAACTGTCCTCAAGTGTTGCTCGTGCTCCTCTCGGGATTTAGAGTAGACGAGTATGTCGTCGATGAAGACCACCACGAACGAATCAAGATAAGGATGGAAAACCCGGTTCATCAAATCCATAAACACGGCCAGTGTGTTAGTCAACCCAAACGGCATATATAAGAACTCGTAATGACCATAACGAGTGCGAAAAGCAGTCTTCGGAATATCCTACGTTCGAATCTTCAACTGGTGGTACCCACTCCTCAAATCAAGCTTGGAAAACACAACGGACCCCTGAAGCTGATCAAATAAATCATCAATGTGAGGTAGAGGATACTTATTCTTCACCGTAACCTGATTCAACTTTCGGTAATCGATACACAATCTCAAAGAACCATCTTTCTTCCGCACAAACAAAACCGGTGCTCCCCACGGGGAAACACTAGGGCGGATAAACCCTCGATCAAGCAACTCTTGCAATTGAACCTTTAGTTCCTTCAATTCTGCGGGAGCCAATCTATACGGTGCCTTTGAAATCGGAGTCGTACCCAGCAAAAGATCTATACAAAACTCTATCTCACGATCGGGAGGCATATCATACTCAGAAGAGAAAACATCGGGAAATTCCCTAACTACCCGAACACTCTCTAAACTAGGGGATTCTTTCTTAGTATCAAGAACACTAGCCAAATACCCCTCACAACCACGATGCAACAATTTTCTCGCTTTCACATAAGAAATGATACGAAAATTTCTACCCAAAGGCATAGCCTCAAAAACAAATTTAGGCATATAGGTATAGAAAAAGTAACAACTTTCCTACGGCAATCAACAGAAGCATGAAAATTTCTCAACCAATCCATACCCAAAATGACATCAAAGTCCTGAATAGGAAGGACTACCAAGTCCGCACACAAGACACGACCACATATAACCACATCACAAGCACGAAAGAATCTATCAGTCACCAAACACTCTCCTATAGGGGTCGACACCTCTAGCACATAGGGTAAGACTCAAATGCAGCATTTAGCAAGGAAGCAAATTGCACAGAAATGTATGAATGAGATGATCCTGGATCTACTAACGCTCGTGCGCTCACACTAGATATAGAAATAATACCTCCAATAACTGTGGGATCATCTATGGCTTGTTGTGATTCATTGCAAACACTTTCCTTTGGACCTTGGGCTTTCCCGCAGCGTCCCTTTTCTGACCCTGAGGAGCCCCAGCTCCTACCCCAGACGGTTGACTTCTATTCCTCAGACAATCCCTCAGATAATGCCCCATTTGGCCACAATTGGTGCACCTTCCCTGTTTCTTCCAACAATGGTCCTCCGAATGACCTTCCCTTTGACAATACGAACAAAGTCTCCTGTTTTGGTTCCCTTGGTTCCCGGAAGTGGTACCCGGGTTCCTTGGGATCGGTTGTCCTCGGGACTGAGATTGTCCCCAAAGTTACCTCGGTTATCAGTCCTTGGTTGTGACTTGCTCTGCGCTCCTTGCTTACTCGGGTTAGCTATCTCGGTCTTCCTCTTATGTTCCCTAATATCTTGCTCAATCAAGTATGCACGGTCTACCGCATCCTGAAATGTCACAATCCTCTGGGCTATAAGCTGAGTCCGAATAGAAGTCTTCAAACCCCTGATGAATCTCATACCTTTCTGTTCTTCGGTCCTCACAAGATAGTCACAATACCGGGCTAATTCTGTGAACTTAGCCGAGTATTGAGCTATAGACAACAAACCTTGCTCCAAGTTGAGAAGCTCGATCTCCTTTTGGTTCTGATCCACTACCGGAATAAAATGCTCTTTGAACTTCCGCACAAACAATTCCCATGTATACACTGTGTGAGTGTCATCCCAACTAGCTTTAACCCCTTTCCACCAATGCTCGGCGGCACCCACAAGCTTATAAGCCGCGAAATCGGACCCTATCCTCGTCCGTGCATCCAAACACATCATAGATTTTCTCCATAGACTCAACCCATAGTTCGGCCTTCTTCACATCGGGCTCACCATCGAACTCTGCCGGTTTCAGTTTCAAGAATTGCTCCAAACCATATCGGGGTGGTGCCACATGCTCTTCTCGTGGCCCTTGATCATGAATGGCCTTCATAGCGGCCTCAAACATTCCTTGGAACATTGCCCGGTTCTCTTCCCTTAAATCATTCTGATTCTGTGCTCTACTAGAGCCTTCGCCTGCTCTCCTTCTAGCCATTTCAAAAAATTACCTGCATAAGACATCAACCGTTACTCACTCCGAACACAACTACCCACCTAGGTCATACTAGTCCACCTAGACTTATACTTAGAGCCAAACCATAGCTCTGATACCAATTGTCGCGACCCCGAACCCCGCGGGCCCGAGATCGCGAGCTGGACGTCGACTTAAACAATAAACTCCAAAATAATGAAGATAAAATTTCCTTTTATACCAAAGATGATAACACAAAGTTTTGGAAACAATTTAACAACACAAATAAAACTAGTATAAACTCCATAAGCTTATACACCAAGGTTATAAAATATACAAATCCTAATGACGTCAATATTTGATACGAATATCCAAAAAGGTTACACATTTATATAATGTAAACCCACCAATATCAACCTGCCCCAAAAGCTCGAACCCACTCGACGTCCTGTCTCGTGATCAGCGAGTCTAATCCTTTCCACCTGGGGGGTTAAGGAAAAAACAAAGACAAAAGAAAAGGGGGTGAGATAAATCTCAATAAGTTACTAATGCAACTACATGACATGCTAAGATGCAATATACAATAGTAAATCATAGATAGCACATAGCAGTTATCACATAACAGATAGCAGCGGAAATAAACACATAACAAAGGATATAGCCAAGGTTTTCCCAAACTGGTATAACCAATTAAAGGTCGCTGCGCAGCAGCTTCAATAACCAACCATCAACATCTTCATAATAGCATGAAAGCTGAAGAGAAATCCCCGGTACCGGAACTAATAACAAAGCAATGTGCCACAAAAGGCGGGAGCCATGCCACAAAGTCATGCTCCAAATGTCTCAACCAAGGCCAATCTGGAAGAGGAAAATAAGGGCAAAACAATGGTCGACACCATAATGGACTTGGCCGGTGCCATCACAGTATCTCGCATCGCCCGACACAACCACAAATACCAGCTGGACTTTTAAACAAATGCTAAGTAATAAATACTAGCTTAATTAAACAACTTAAGGCTCCAAAGTAGGGAACCATACCAAGAAGTCACCAAGAAAGTGAAATGAACCAACAACACACAATTAAAGTGTTCCAACAATCTTAACAATGATAACACAATTCCCATATCACATTGACCACAAAGAATCCAGTTAATTCGAGCACTCAAACAAATTTACTCACTCATCTCGGAGAGCTGAAGAAGGGCTTTAAAACGATAATTTATACACCTAAAACGGAGTCCGTATGAACAAGATATGGCCCTCGAAAGATCGGACAAAAAGGGAAATAAATTTCACAACAGGGGAGAGGGTGCGCGCGGCCCCCTATGGGAAGATGTGCGCGCCTCCTAGATCAGAAGGAGAAATGCACCCAAAGGTAAGTGAGGATGCGCGCGCTTCAAAGAAAGGGATGCGCGCGCCTCCCTTCTACAGATGGAAAATCAAGGTTGAAGGAGAGAGGGTGCGCGCACCTCCTATGGGAGGGTGCGCGCGCCTCCAAGGCTCACCAGCAACCCAGAATTCCTTCCTGGGTTCTTTAACTCGGAAATGGACACACAAACCACCATTTTCACATACAAATCAACAACCTCAAGGTTAATAATCCTAGACATCAAAACCAAGGTACTCTAGTAACTTGGAAACTTAAAATGGCCCATAAGACATTATTTAGAACATCCAATCCAAGAGATTTCACCCAATATCAATTTCTAACAAAATTTATCAAACAAAATGAACTAACTCAAACTCATCCAAGATTGCAATAAACAACAACAATAACATCATACACCATGGATGAACATTTCTAGCATAAAATGGGGGAAAAGCAACTTACCCGAATTTCTCAAAGTTGATGGATTTCAAATATTTTTGATTCTACGCGATCCTATTGACGATCTAAACAAGTTTCAAGTTATGAGAAATGAGAGATAATGAGAGGAAGTGGGAAGAAAATGAAGAGAGAAGATAGAGAAAGCTTACCCTTTACTTGACAATGGAGAGAGAGAGAGAATGAGCTAGGAGAGATGGTGAGGAGTGAGGGAGAAGTGAGGGAGGAGAGGGGAGTAGGGAGGGAGTAGTTAAAAAAATAATTTGAAAAGTTACACCTAGGCCCCCTCCTCACTAACTAGCACAATTAAACCCTATCACCCTTCTACCCAATTAACACAAATAAAATGCTAGGCATAATCATTATGAAACATAAAATGCAC